>JARKHS020028687.1:0-457248 GCA_030143305.2 Amblyomma americanum
TGTGATCTTCTTGGTTAAATTTCTTTTTGTAGCCACTCGTTCTAAGTCATCCTGACCTAGCTTGAAGAAAAGGGCACTGCCGCTTGAATTATCATAAAACGCTTCCTTCTAATCTGCCGCTTCCAGTATCGGTATAGTTCTACACTATGCTTCTTTTCCATTGAATATATCCAAGTTTTACATTCAGCTTTTTGAACCTGTCGTTTAATGCTCTTTCTGGCTCCGTCCTCTTGTCCGGCATACTTACTGGTTAGCTTCCTAGTTCTTTTCCTCCAGTGTTAGTCAACGCTCTTTATGTACAGGTATTTAAATATCTTAGCTGCCCACCTGTTATCATCCAATTTCCTCAGGCGTTCATCCAATTGTATTTTACCCTTAACTTCCCGTGCTTCGAACGATATCCAGCCCGTATCCCCCTGTACTGCGTCATTTGTGGTTTTCCCGTGGCCACTTGGTGCTGATCTCTCAACAACGATTTAGTTCTAATCTCGTCTGAACTTCTGGCCTTAAATACTGTACCAAGAAATGTACCAAGTGCGCCCTCATCTGGAGAAGAAAGGCTGCGAGGCGTCCCGATTCAGAGAAAAAATGAGGCGGGGGAGCACTGGCCACGAGAAACACCGGTTCAGAACCGGAAGTCGACGATTCTGCCCATCGGGCCACTCCATTTTGATCTCACACTATTAACACAAGGGAGAATACTGTTCTTGTGGTTTACAAAAGCAAGCTTATCATAGAAGCACTATGTGGCATAGTCGTTAGTTGGTAATTGCTTCAGGGCGCCAGTCATCTGAGTACTCACCGAAAAATGAGACACAACCCGCTTTTCTTCAGACATTCGTCTTCATTCTTGGGCGCATGAAGCACCTGTCCTTGTTCGCAGGGCACATAGCTGGAGAGGCCCTCATATCTGATTTTCCCACCCGATTCGCTGAGGCTCATTATAGAACTGCAGTGAAAGGCTGGAGAAAACAACCGTGAGTCACCAGGAAGACATTTGGAAGCACTCACAAGCACGCGCTTTAATTCCGCGGTGAAAGAAAAACAGCGCTCAAAAGACCCAGGGCGCCAAGAAGCCAATTCTCTATGTACGCTGTAACTAAACATTAAATTCGCGCAAAAAGAAGGTGCATGTACAAGCTTTGCCCTGCTATATTCTGCATCCGTGTAGAATTCCAACTTGCATTTCATTCTCGAGTAATTTTCTTAACGCATACTAGCGCAGAAAAGTTACCATGGCTAACACAGACTGTAGGATTTTTTTGTTTCGTGCAACTTGTGGCAGTCGCACTTATCAAGGGCCACGTTAATGTAATTATTCCTATCAACTGCACTTTGTTTACGCCAATGATCGTTGCATGAACAGACCGAGCTATTGCCGGGACCTACCAGACGACAATGCTGTACACACAGATGGGGTAGAATCACAGAAAAAGAATTTTCCCTAACACGTACACATACCCGTATTACTAATTTCTCCCTAACCGCAAATTTATGAGGATGTCACAAAAGGCGGGAGATACTGCCCTATGTCATGGTGAAGGCCCTGCTCCGGCTCTTATTATATTCCTGGCACTGGCGGACGCCAACTTTTCAAGACGAAGTGCGTGTTCGCGTAAGTATACGTGTACGCGGCGTTCGCAGTCAATGATTCGGTTTTTCACCTGATTTCTGCACATATACGCCGTTGCATCTGGCTTCTCAGACACGCAAAAAATGAAACAAAAAACCGTAGTCCAGGCGCAAAAAGAAAGCAAGAATACAAAGTAACAATGCCAACCAGATGTGCGCATTTCGGCTTCACTGATTTATTTTGTAGCATCACAGGTAGGGAACGACGTTTACCGACGTAAATTGTGAATAAGCCACGATGGAAGTATTTTTCAGCAGCAGTCCCATGATTAGTGTGGCAATACTGAGTTTGAAACATTTCTAGAGGAGAAGGGCTACTATACTTTCTAGGTGGCAGAAACGCTACCTGGCGCTCTCACCACCTGCGGATGTACCTCCACGTTGCCGTTAAGTTAAAAAAAATCAGTATTCAGTGTTCATCCGGCGACTACTCACTGCAAGCCATGCACGCATTGAATCATGCAAGAAACATGTTATTTTTTAAAATGTACTTGTGCGGTCAAGAGGTCGCTGCTTAAAGATTTCCTACTAAAGAGCGGCTCACAATTTACGTCAGTAAATATCACTGCTCTTTGCACCCTGCAGGTCTCCCTTTACTTACGGAGCCAAGAGTTTCACCGAGTGACTAACGCTTCAGAACTGTTGATAAGTTCTCCTATGGTACTGTTCTGTTGGCTCTGTCCAATATACAGGGTGTTTCATCCAAGACCTTACGGAATTTTTTTAAAAAATTAGGCTTTTTTTATTTAGAAGAGCCGTTTTTTCACCACAGTTTTGTCAGAGGCGTAGAACATAAGAGCACAGCTAAAGCGTGCTAACTGGCAGTTTGTTTAACAACAATGAAAAGTTAACTTTTTAACTACGACTGTTAGGCTCCTTAATTATTCAGACGCGTGTGGCCCAACCCTAGTAATCTCAGTAACAGTTTTTAGAATTTCGAATACGCCGTTACTCTTAGCGCTGTGGCCCAACAAGTTTTGGCTACATCGCGCCAAAATACATGCACTTTCGAGAAGCTTGCAGGCACAGCAACGTCTCCAATGCACGTAACTAGTAGAAATAGCCAAAATTCGTTGGGCCACAGCGCCGTGGGTAACGTAATTGAAATTCTAAAAATTTGTACAGATATTGCTTGCGTTTGGATACACGGTTCTCAATAATTAAGGAACCTGACAGCAATAGTTGAAAAAGTATTCAATATTAGTTAACCAACTTGTATTTAGCACGCGTTAGCTGTATTTTGATGTACTTTACCGCTGACAATGCTATGCCGAAAAAAGCGATCGTCTTACTCGAAACCTCATTTGTAAAAACTGTGTGAAAACCTAGGTGAAGCAGCCTCTATAGCAATGCTGTTCGATGGTGGAGGCGCCTTGCGAGTGCAGGCTGCATGACCGATAATCGAGTTGCGACGGTGTGATGCTCAAAAATGTTAAATTGGAAACTGAATTTTCTGATATATGCGAGCCGTATAGAAATAGCGAAGAAAAAAGAATGGTGTGGGTGACTTGCGAGTCGAGACTTTATTGAACCAAAAAAAAAAAACCCTAAATGGGCGTTATGATTCTCATATACAGTCTGAGTATAATGCAGCAGAAACCTATCGTGATGCTTGACTCCTATGATTATACAGGAAACTCGTTCAATTTTTCATAAGCAGAAATACCAATTATGCAGTATAGACAAGGTTTACCTTTCCAAGCATTTATTGTATAATGCAAAATCAAAATATTGGCAATAATTTGTGACTCTGCAAATGTTCGCGAACAATAACTTGCCATTCCCGAATAATTCAAGAGAGAACTCCTAAGCACAGCATAACCTTTGGGCATCAAATCACAAGATAACTTCTCCTTTAGCTGGCATCATCAACTGATTGTTTTCTTATTGGACATCATCAGGCGCCTTCTGCGCATTTCCCCCATCCATTTTGTTGCCTACGCAGAAAACTGAGGACCTTCCGTGCTTTATGTTTAAAAGAACCCTTGTCTTTAAAAAAAACAAAACCAAGGTTTAACTGCAGCATAAGCAGCACTTGAGACAGGTAGATTATTAGTTTTCTTTTTTTTGAGGACAGCAAGATAGCGCAGTAACTGTCTTACTTCTCCGTGGCGGTAATGGAAAAACTTTTATTTCGGCAAAGATGTTTCGGGCACACAGCCTACTGGGCCCACCAACGAACCCACTAAACTAAACCGTTCATGTTGCTACGGTCCATGACGTTGGCAGTCTGGTCCGTAGTGGCGTTCTGCCGTACCGGGTCCTCGGAGCGTAGTGACATCTCAACCGCGCCGTGATGTGAGTGAGGATGGTGGGAGTTAAAAAAGAAAGGAAAAAAATTGCCGTAGTGGAGGGCTCCAGAATAATTTCGACCAGCTGGGGATTTTGAACGTGCACTGATATCCCACTACACCTTTTGCGTTTCGCCTCCATCGAAACGCTGCTGCCGAGGACGAGATCCATGCTTTGGTACTCCAGCTCAGCAGCCGAGCGCCGTAACCCCTTGGCCACCGCGCCTGATAGACATGCACATCTCACCCCATTGCATTCACAAAGCAATAACCTCAGAAGAAGGAGCATGTTGAGAGCAGGAGTTTGGCGCGAAAATCGGAAGAAAAAAAAATAAAGCAAGGTACTCTCACTGCTCTCATTCGGCCAAAGATTTAGCGGTCGCTATAGTAATAAAACTGCTGACAATAAAAACCAGGTTTGGCGTTGGTCGATCATTTGTAAGGCAGTTTTTTTTGTTATTGCTGTTACAAGGTTCGCATCCGTATACGGCGCACGCTCGGTCAACTATAGTGGTCACCGCTTGAAGTATACAAGAGCCATATACCTTTAAACGTCATTTCTGACCACTGCGAAAAAGCATGTAACCTTTAAAGCTTGCAAAAAAATGAAAGCATATAAACTGACAGCTATGTATACCTCGAAGATAGAGGTTCAAGATCGATAAATAAATACATAAAAGTTACAACCTTAAGACTGTAGGGAGTTTTGCCTTAACGAAAGCCGTGCCCTGCACTAGACAAGACGAGAAGAGACGAAGCAAATGAATTGTTTATTAATATAAGGAGAACCAATTGGCACTAGAATGGGGACTAAGGGAAATTCGCATTTGATTGGGTCCTCTTCTGAAGCGTCGTGCTCGTTCTGGGTACTGTGCGTGTCTCTCACGCTACCAATTCAGCGACAGGGATGCTGTTAACGGCGTATTGTGCGCCATGTATGCCATAACTCCGACGAACGCATTTTCCTATAAAACAAACTTGCTGCTGCTGGCTTATGCAGTTGGTATGCTGTTAGAAGACTCAACGCACTGCAACTTAATCTCCCACCATTAGAATGCACCCGCCATAAGGCTCATCTATAGACGAGCAGATGGCTGTGCCCCCAAATGATCCATTTGTGCACAAAGAAAAAAACGATGAAAAAGATTACAGCTGCTTAAACTAGGCCCATTAAACTCACCAATAAGCGATGGACCGGACGCACCATCCTCCGCCGCATCCATGCGTTTGAAGATGTTTTTAGTTTTATTTTATTAAAGTTGCGCCCTTAACAACGTGGACGATTTGCAATCCACCGTTATTGCTCAAGAAGCTGCCGTAAGCCAGAGGCTTCCATACGTGTAGTGGAAAAAGAAGAGACATCTAGACTAAATCAACCGCCGCAAAGCACCGTCGTCATTAACCTCTTGTGGTGGGCATAGGGGGTGCAGCGAACTGGTCGAGAGGCCGCCGCACGTGATTGGCCAGGCCGTTCGGCTCTCCGCAGCTACCCCTAGTGTCGTCGGCGAGGATAGCGAAGAGCACCACGCCAGCGAAGTGGCGCGTGGCCCGAAAAACAGCGAGGAAGTCTGTCCGAAACCGGCCTGACAGAAGCGGTCCTTGTGCACAACATGGCAGTCGCCGTGGCTTGAGTAGTCGTGGTTGTCTCGCACATCTGCCAGTAGTTCGAGCTGTTCGCCATCTTGACCGCTGGGTTGCCTTCCTGCGCCCATGCCGTATCGGGGAGTTAGACACCACGAACGATATACGCTACTGTTGTCCTGCATTTGATCCGTGTTGCATCGGTCGGTCCGCCGGTGTTTATCAATCAGTTTGCGAGACTGCACAGGTTAATGAACGTGCAGCATTGTAGCGATGATGGCTTCTGCATCTTGAAGCTCAACCGGCGTATATAGTCTGTGAAGTGTGCCGAGGACGCGATCGAACCGCAGACGAACGGCCGAATACGTAGAAGAGCTTAAAGGCGCAAAAACAGGCCTGTTAGACGTTCAATAACCGGACAATCGCTTCGGCAATGCTAAAACGGGCCTGCCACTCCAGAACTCTAGGCCGCTAATGCCTATCACCTTTCTCTGATTCTTGTACTAAGCCGTGCGGGTTAGCGCTACTATTTTTTTCACCAAGAACTTCCAGCAATATCTTGTGTTAAAGGGCTGTTTACGATTACGCAGCGTGCAAGCTCGCCCGAGTATTCATTCTTCTAAACACAAATTCAAGGTTCCCCCTGATAGAACAGGAGGAAAAGGCACGCAAGCATGTATAAGGAGAAAGATACCCACGTGCAAAGAGCGTGAGCTGTTGAGGAAGTAACTGGCCCCATCGAAGTTGACGCTGAAGAGCAGCCGGGCCACCATCGACTTCCCCAAGTAGGGCACCGTCTCCCGGATGGTTGGGCAGCAGCCGCGACATGCTCGGCGCCTGCGCCGCCCGCCCCCCAAGGCGAACAGCATCGGAGAGGCTGCCGCCCCCTTCGGTGCGAGTGACAAGTCGTGCGCGCGTAGAACCACAATCTACTGCACCTGAGACCGCACGCTGGTCCCCCCGCGGCCACGCCGGGAATAAATGTGGCCGAATCTGACTTACCGTGGAGCAGAGCCTAATCTCGTCCTCCAATTAGGTGTATATGCTACTACCAATGCTTCCAATTTGAAGACTTTCTTTTAACATGAAAACGAGGGAGAGATAGAGGGGGGGAAGTGGTAGAGGAAAGGCAGGGAGGTTAATCAGTAAAATGTTCCGGTTGGCTACCCTGCACTAGGGGAGAGGGATGAGGGGGCGCAAAATAATAAAAAGTAGTAGAAAATGCGGTCCGTAGCAAGCACGAGGGCAATGACACAAGCACTGTAAGTCCCAGGCCGCTGCAGCTGTAGCCTGCACACTTTGAAAGCTGCCGACTGCTGCGACCCGAGTGGAAACTATTGAGGGTCCTCCATCACAAGGTAGCGCAGACGTTTCAGTGTCAAGAAAGGCTGCTTGCCGTTGAGGCTGATAATGCTGAAGACAACATAAGCACCGGACTTCTTCTCGGAAGGATGAGGCTGGAGGGTGCGTTGTCTCAGCTATTGGATATCTGCAAGCACTGGATTCAACAAATCCAGCATCTGCAATGCATTCTGTGCAGTTGGTATGTGCATGCTGGAAAGCAGCACACGCATGGCATTAACGATTGGCTTTAGCATTGCAATCACTTGCTCATCTGCGACCCGGTCTAGTTTCTGACCTACTATACGACCAGCAGTAGGCTCAACACACTGGGTGCGTTGTGCTGGGGTGGGTGCTGGGTGCTTCGGGAGCGATAGCTAAGTCACTTGGCGGTCCCTGTCTTGGACGGGAGTTGTGACTTGTGCTTGATTAGCAATGGGCTCGGGACTGAGTACGCAATACCTGCTTGGTCACTACGAAGGTGTGTAGCTCTGGCAGAGATTGCCAAGACCCGTCTCCGACAACCGTCTGTGCCTCCCCGTTCATATTACTTCCAATCCTTAAAGTAGTATGCGGAGGGGGAGGACAAGTTGCAGAAATTCTTGGACGATCCTTTCCGAGGCTCGCTACACCTTTAGAAGGTCTGTGATGAGGGCGACGACGTCGTCGCACCTTAGCGTCAGCTTCTCTGTATGTGGAATTGTCTCTTGTCATTTGTTTGAGTATCGCCCTTTCTCTTTTCAGGCGAGGACAATCTTTTGAGGCAGCGTGATGAAGGCTGTGGCAATTGGCACACGTAAGGACTGTTGTCCGGCAAGAATCGCCGCTGTGTGGCTGAGTACAACTTGGGCACACGGTGGGGAAATTGCACACACTACTGACGTGTCCTATCTTCATGCATTTCCGGCACTGGAGAAGCTTCGGACGAAAGGCCTAACTGCATGCCGAAAGTGCCGAACCGTCACGTACGTTGGAATGCAGTCCCCTTGGAAAGTCAATTTGATGCACTTTGTCGTCCCGAGGCGCTGAGCTTGCAGTACGGCTCCACCGTCGGTAGCTGGTTGAATCAAAATGGACAGGTCAGAGTCGCAGATGGCTACGTCGACGTCTTAAATGACGCCTGCCATAGTGCCACTGCCTAGAAGGACATGGGAACGAACGCTGATGCCGCCGAGTGTTCTGATGTCTCTACATGCGGGTCTCCATGAACGCTGACGTGGCTTGCCTATTGATGTGGTTGAGATTGTCAATGGGAGTCTATGGCACAAATAGGACAGTATGTGCCGATGATCCTCGCTCCGTAGTAATCGTGGACGTACTCGACGATCCCGAGTCCTCACCTTTGCGCATTCTCCGTTTGGCCTTCTTGCTTACGACTCTGATGAAGCCGTCGTCAGCCGAAGAGTCATCACTGGTGGCTGAGTACACCACGGTGGCCTGGCTACTTGCGTCATTCGATAGGCCAAGACGTTTCTTCTGGGCACCAGCGGCTGAACGACCCGACTGAAGTTCAACGGCGTCCACTTCTACCACCGTAATCGGAAAAGAAACAGCGGTTTTATTATAATATTGTTAAACAGAAAAAAAACAAGAGGCGAAGGGACGGCGTTCTGGTCTAGAACCACTTTATCCTCTTCTTCCTTTTAATGTGAAAGCATTAACTAGTCCCATTACGAGAAATGCCGGCGGGTGCGTGTGCGCTCAAAGATGGCACAGAAAATCCCAATGATGGAAAGAAAAGCAAAATAGGGCGACGTCATCAATCGGCCTTATGAGGCACGCAACAATCCAAGCGCCTCCCTGAATCCTATGCATGTCGTTTGTCTATGTATTCTCGCCACTGGCCGAACTCCCTGTGGGGCCATTCATGTGGTTACAATCGAACAGAAATTTTGATGAGACCTCGATGATGTCCAAAGACTCAAGGATGCAGGCGCTCTAAAGCATTGGTCCGGTTGCTCTATCGTCTAGGGGCCAAGCTTTAAACCTCGCGTTGGGGTGCGCTACGGAAGTCATAACAAAGCAGAACAAAAAGAGGGTAATGGACAGACCTGCTGGGGGACTGCGGGCCGTTAGGCTGCTCAGTGTGGAAGGAGACCACGGCAAACACGAACAGGCCCATTCGGCCCAGGTCGTCACGAATGCGGCCCATGTGCGAGAATGAGTCGGCGTCCGCGGCAATGGACGTGCGGTGCGACCGGTAGAAGAAGAGCAGCCCGTCTAGCTGCTTCGTGCGCAGCCACGTACCGGCCAGGGCGCTCAGTTTTTTCGGGGTGAAGCCACGCACCTGCGTACCATAATTTGCATGGATGTGAGCGGTTGAGAAGGGGCTGCATTGCATTTCATAGCTTAGCATGGTTGTGGTACGTTCACACCAGAGCATTCATTGTCAGCGCCCAACGAAATGCAGCGTAGCACTTCACTTTGAGACGGAAATTTCGGTGATGAGAGCAATCGGTTCGTAATGTATTTCCTCCGGCAGGAAAGCCGTTATCTCACCGCAAGTTTATTGGAATGCTAAAAGAACGGTGCGCAAGCCACCCCCATTGTCGGCCTCTCCTGGAGCGCTTACGCGCATACCACAGTCGCTAGCGTGAACAAGCACACGTCGTTCGCCAAGTACAGGTACTCTACTCACCCTACAAATGCTTAGATACTTCAGGTAATAAGAAACAGCTCACTTGAATGCCAATATAGGTCCTATGTAATTCTGGGTTCTTGGTTTCCCTGTGGATACGTTCTGTTACAACACAGTCTTTACGCATGTTGCGTTGCTAATTCTTATCCCTGCTTCCCACACCAACCCCTTCCTTCTGGGGTGCTTCCTTCATAAGAATTCTATGAACTTCCAGCGGATGCCGGCGCAGCAACCAGCCCTACTCACTTGGCCCTATTCTTCTGGTTTCAAGTAAAGATCTCATCGTCATTTCACTGTCATGGAAACGTGCGGAAATGGTTAAGACATACAACGCAAAGCCCAGCACCACAGAGAGCAAAACACATATCCACCACTGCAGTAAACGAGAAAGACGTGTACCTGGTTTACCGCCGTGGTCTGGACGCCGTATCCCAAGAGCGCATACAGCGGCATGTTGAGACGAAAGCGCCGCAGCGACGCGAACGCATCCACCCCGTAAGGGCCTTCGTCCTCGGCTCGCCGGTAGCGCACCCCGCGCGCTGTCATGACGACGCTGCAGTAGAGCACCAGGGTGCACATCGGCACGGGCACGTCACGAAGCGAGTAGCCTCCGCGACCGGGCTCGAAGACGCACCACAACTGCCGGCCGGAGGAAGCGCTGTCGGCCGCCGGTGGGCCATCATCGAGATCGAGGTCGCCCACGCCGTCAGAGTTGTCGTACGCGACCAGGCGCCTACCATGCGTGCAGTTAAAGCCACAGCTCTACCGAAGTTTCTCTTAAATGACGTCGCGGCCGCATGTTGTAACCACATAGTAAAACAGGGGAGCCAACTCTGCTGACAAAGAGCGGCTAGTGCACATATATGAGTGATAAATCGTGGCCCGTCCAATGGAGAGCGCCGCCTAATCAGTGGTAAGATGACGGTAATAAGTAGTCTTGTTAGAACGCTGTCCTGGTAGTTATCGGCAATGTTCCACCCACGCCGTAATATAGAGAACATTTTCAAGAACCATACCTCGTCTGGTGTTCCGGCATTTCCTTTTGTAGCAATCTTAACAGGTGGCATGCCAGCTGCATGTCGGGTGGTTTTGAAGATAAATCAAGCATATTGTTACGTGCTTTGCACGCACGGGGGTTTATTCAAAGAGGGGACCGGTCGAAGCAGGATGGAAGCAGGAAGCCTAGCAGCGTCCTTCAGCTCTCTCTTTTTCTTCCTCTTTCTCCGCGGGTCAGTCCTTCATCTTCTGCTTCTTCCGTCGAGGTTCTGTGGACGCACGTTACATTTCCCTCCTCGCAGACGATGCCCGTCGGGCGAGTTAAACAGACCGTCTGGGATGGAATCGCTTGAGGCGGGCTACATGCACCACCTGAGATTGGCGTGACCGTCGACCACTAGCAGTTAGTCGTGCTATAACGTAATTAACGTCACTTATGCACTCCAACACAACAAATGGTCCAGTGTAGTGGGATAGCAGTTTCTGACACAGACCACGCTTGCGTAGAGGGGTCCACAACCACACAATGTCACCAGGAACATAAGAAACTTCTTGGTGTTGGACGTCGTAGCGGTTCTTGGAACGCTCTTGCGAAGATAAAATTCGAACGCGGGCAAGCTGGCGAGCTTCTTCAGCTCTGCAGAGTGTGGTCGCAAGAGGAGGTTCATCGTGGATGAAAAATGGTAGCATGGTGTCAAGGCCGCAGCGAGGCGAGCGAGCATAGAGCAGGTAAAAGGGGCTGTAGCCAGTTGTCTCATGTTGCGCGGTGTTGTACGCATGAGTGATGAACGGGAGTACGCCATCCCAGTCCTTATGATCTGCAGCGACGTACATGGCAAGCATGGTGGTGAGCGTACGATTAGTGCGTTCTACCACACCGTTCGTTTGGGGATGATATGGCGTGGAGTGGCGAAAACTGCAGCTGCTGAGGCGGAGAAGTTCTTCAACAACGTCCGCTGTAAATTGACGTCCACGGTCGCTAATGAGAACTGCAGGAGGGCCGTGCCGAAGAATGACGAATCGAAGTAAGAAGTTAGATACTTCAGACGCAGTAGCAACTGGTATCGCGGCTGTCTCACAATAACGGGTTAAGTGGTCTACGCACACAAGAATCCATCGATTTCCTTTAGAGGATCGTGGGAAAGGTCCAAGGAGGTCAATGCCAACTTGCTCAAACGGGGCTGTTGGAGGTGTGATTGGCCGCAATTTGCCCGGTGGACTTGAAGTCGGCAGCTTAAAGCGCTGGCATTGCACACAGCTGGCTACATAGTGCTGGATGGTTGAACGCATGTTAGGCCAGTAAAATCGTTGTTGTGTGCGGTGGAGTGTGCGTGTCGCTCCCAAGTGCCCACACGTGGCGTCGTCGTGCATCATTTCAAGAACTGTGATGCGTAGGCTTTCGGGTACGACAAGAAGCATGCGTGCTCCTCCAGAAGCGAAATTCTTCTTATAAAGCAAACCGTCGCGAATGCAAAAAGTATTCTTTACAGAATCTTGAGCGGCATCAAACAAAGAGGTTAATGTTTGGTCCTTGCGTTGCTCAGTTCGAAAAACTTGAAGATCGGGGAAGGCTTGTGAAAGTGACGACAAGTATTCATCAAAGTTGTCTGCGTCGTCCTCAGTCGTTAGAAGCGGCAAACGGGAAAGACAATCGGCATCTGAGTGTTTACGGCCGCTTTTATGCACAACAGTGAAATTAAATTCTTGTAGGCGCAAAGCCCATCGAGCAAGCCGGCCACAGGGGTCACGAAGACTCACTAACCAGCAAAGCGAGTGGTGGTCGGTCACGACGGTGAAAGCATTCCCGTACAGATAGGAGCGGAAGCGCTGTACAGCGAAAACAACGGCGAGACATTCTTGCTCAGTAACCGTGTAATTTCTTTCGCTCTTACTCAACGAACGGCTGGCATATGCTACCACGTGCTGATCGTGACCATGGCGTTGTATAAGTACAGCGCCGATACCGATACCACTTGCATCAGTGTGCATTTCAATTGGTGCAGATGGGCAGAAGTGGCGTAGGATGGGGCCCGAGGTCAAAAGAAATTTCAGATGCCGGAAAGCTGCGTCACATTCGCTGGTCCAATTGAACGGTGCATCTTTATGCAGCAAACACGTGAGTGGGTAAGCGATGTCCGCAAACCTAGCTATAAAGCGTCGAAAGTACGAGCAGAGCCCTAAAAAACTCTGCAGCTCTTTCACTGATTGAGGCACCGTAAAACTTTTGACAGCTTCAATTTTCTTTGGATCTGGTCGAACACCTTCTTTATCAACTAAATGACCAAGAACAATTGTTTCACGGTTTCCAAAATGACATTTCTTGGAATTGAGGATAAGGCCAGCTCGTTCCATGCAATCAAGCACAATATCCAGACGGCGGTTGTGCTCACTAAACGTTTTGCCAAAAATTACAACGTCGTCCAGATAACATAAACAAATTTGCCACTTGAGGCCACGCAGGATTGTATCCATGAACCGCTCGAATGTTGCAGGTGCATTACATAATCCGAAAGGCATAACGTTGAACTCGTAAAGTCCGTCTGGTGTAATGAATGCCGTTTTTTCCCTATCTGCAGCGTGCACGGGGATTTGCCAGTAGCCGGATCTCAAATCAATAGAAGAAAAGTATGAAGCGGAGTGCAGACAATCAATTGCGTCATCTATACGTGGAAGCGGGTAGACGTCCTTCTTCGTGGCCGTATTTAAGCGACGGTAGTCAACACAGAACCTCCATGTGCCATCTTTTTTCTTAACAAGGATAACTGGAGCCGCCCAAGGACTGGAGGATTCTCGAATTATGCCTCGCTTTAGCATCTCTTGAACTTGGTCATCTATTAACTTACGTTCAGTGGCTGAGACTCGATAGGGCTTCTGGCGTATAGGAGGTGCGGAGCCGGTGTTGATCGTGTGATGAATACGACTGGTAGGCGGTGGTGTTGAATCGTCTTTGGCAAAGTCGAACACGAACACGTGTTTCAGAAGGAGTTCCACTAGAGTGCGACGCTCGGTTGGGGAAAGAGCCTGATTAATCATAGCCTTAACTTGGGTCTCCATATCTCTTTTCACGTGCTGCTCACTGACAGAGTTGGTTAACGCCGCGACGAAACCTGACACACCTTCCTCGAAACGGGCGAGTTTGAGGCCCCGGGGCAACACAGCTGGCTCTTCAGAGTGGTTCACTGTCCACAGCTCGGTACGGCCTCTCACCACGGGAACGACGCAACGAGGCACGACGATACTCTTCTTAGAGCAGGCGAGTGTCGTAGGCTCTACCACAGCTTCAAAAGATTCGCACTGATTGTGAATAGAGGAAACCCGCACGAATGCTGCAGAGAAAGCTGGTACAATAGTATCTTCTTCCACCACAAATGCTCCAAAATCCGGTGTCGAGTTATCCACAAGAGCTGAAAGTAACGAAGAATTCAAAGCAACTTCTCCCGTACGACAGTCTAAAGTTGCACCACACTCTTGCAGAAAATCAATCCCAAGAATCACATCATGCGTTGACCGTGGTAGCACTGCGAATTCTGTTCTAAACGTTAGACCACCAATAACAACATCCGAAGCACACACACCAAGTGGAACCAAAGGTTCACCACCGACACCACGGAATAACGCTGCACGGTCACCACTAAACATCACTTTCCTACCTAAACGATTCTTAAACCTCAAACTCATAACGGATACGGTAGCACCAGTGTCCACAAGAGCCATTGTTTTCACACCATCAATAAACACTTCCAGTTTGTTCTTCAACATAAACACGGGCAGAGGTAGATTGGACGTCATCGACTCGCCGGCGGCCTCACCTCCATCGGCCGCGCCTCCTAGTTTCCCGGAGGCGGAGGGGATGCACGACGTCGAGGAGAAGGTGACCGCCGTTGGCGCTGAGGTGGCGGCGTCACACTGCGGTCAGATGCGGGTGATGAACTCCGCAAATTGCTCGGACGGTACGGGTCCCAAGCGGACGTTGGGGGTCTCTGCTGCGCGGTGTGCAGTTGCCCGTAAGTATTCGCCGGGGGTTGGCAGTCTTGAGAAGTTGGGAAACGACGGCGGCAATATCTAGCGATATGCCCTGCAATGCCACACCGGTAGCACAAAGGTTGAGAGCGCCAGCGACCGCCATAAGAGTCCTGGCGAACAAAGTCGCGACGTTGGCTGAAGCCAGGACCTCGCTGCTGACGAACCACGTCTTCTGGGTAGGTGGGCCTCCTTTCTGTCGGCTGGTGGCGATAACGTTGGGCAATGTTCCGATCGTCCATGGGCAAAGTGCCGTTGGGTGGAGCCCACGGAGTCGACAGGGCGGCAACATCTTCCTCCGGTGCAGAACTGTGCCGCAGATATTGTGTGTGGCAGAAGGTATCCTGGGATCTGGACAATTCCTCGCGCACAATCTCTCGAATCATATCAGCCATAGAATTTAGAGGACTGGCTTCAACACTGGCTATAGAGGTGACATTGGCCAATCTTCCGAATTTAGGGGTGATTCGACGCAGCTTAAGAGCTTCAAATGTTCTGCAATGTTCTATAACGTCAGCGGTGGTGCTCAGGCTCTCTTTGCTAATCAGGAAATTGTAAACATCTTCCGCAATTCCTTTTAAAAGGTGGCCGACTTTGTGTTCTTCAAGCATTCTGGAGTTAACTAGCTTGCATAACTTTAAGATGGCTTCGATGTATGCCGTGCAAGTTTCTCCGGGTACTTGCGCGCGGTGAAGCAATGTCTGTTCCGCACGCTTCTTCTTTGCCGATTCATCCCCAAAATTTTTTTTTATCTCGGTCGTAAAGGTAGCCCATGAACTCAGTGTATCCTCATGATTGTCGAACCAGTCAAGGGCAGTGGCGGCAAGGAAAAACACAACGTTAGCCAGTTTAGTAGCAGCGTTCCATCGATTGTATTTGCTCACCCGCTCGTAGTGTTTCAGCCACTCGTCAACGTCCTCTTCAGGTTTTCCAAAAAATGTGCGGGGCTCTCGATAATGCGGCCAGTTGTTCGCTGTGGATAGCCCGGGTTGCTCAGCATTGTCGTCTCCAGGCATGTCCGATGGCAGTGGTGGGAAGCCTGCGAGTCTACGGCTCCTTCGGTAGATGGAATGCTCCGTGGTCGATACCCAGCACCTCTCACCAACCTCTCACCAACCTCAGCACCTCTCACCACGTGGGTCAAAGACGTGGAGCGGAGGGCGGCAGCATAGACAATACTGAGAGCGTGAGATGGCAGTGTGAAGAGAAAGTTACTGGCGTAGGTCAGAAGGTAGTCATGTGAGGCAGTGAAGCCACAGAATGCTCGGTACTGACGCCAACAAATTATAGAATACTTAATACAATGGCCGCTGGGGGACAAAAGCGTAGAATCGGTGCCCTCTATGCCGTCACGTGTTGCCGGGTTGCAATCTTAGACTGCGGTCATACTTGAACGGAACTGAGCGTGGAGTTTTCTCCTTGGAAATGAACTCTTATTTTATCTGCAAATGGTGATTTGTTATTCGGCCGCTCCACTGTTATGTGAGCGCATTTTAACCGCGGCAGGCAATACCCTGAGAAGCGACAAAGGTTCCGCCTAAATATTGAAACAAATTTCGTTTCCCGCTTCAAACCGACTGAAACTTAGTCTTTGATACTGCTTGCCGACCATAGTCTCAATGACGAAATAAATTGATCATATGTCAAATAAAATGGGCAGTAAATTTAATTATTTTCTTTTCCTTGTTTTTTTAAGACTGCACTGGCAATTAATTGATCAATTAGCCAATTAATGCCTATCACTTCAGGATTTCAAAACATCTGATCGAAGCTCATCCCTTGCTTCGATACTGTGAAGCACCATCAGATTGGCGCCTCAGAGTTTATTTCTTTTTAGTGCTCACTTTAGCGAGGCTCTTGAAAGAAATCGCCTCCTCCGAGGTCACCTTGGTCGGACGAAATAACACCAGTACCAATGCCCACGGAGCAAAAAATTGAGATCGAAACCAAATTGCAACGGGGTGCAACGTAGGCAATGTGTCTTGTGCAAGAGAACAATCCCACTTTTTTTTTAATGCGATAGCATTAGAATGGCCATAAAGACAAAAACTGTCTGTTCGCGTAAGTATGAAGCCTGCACCTGCAAGGTGGTATTTAGGGAGATTTGATTCTTTCACCTATGCGCCTACGACCGAGACACAGAAGGTAGTTGTGAGTCTACCGGCCTGAGGCACGGCCTGAGATTTTCTGAGATACGACCAGTGCGGAACATGTCGCTACATGAAGCTACCTGCGTGCTTCATCGTCGTCCGCTAGCTAGTTCTGACGGGCAGGGGAATGTAAGTAGGTTACTTGGTGTCAGCAGGTTACAAGGGTAGCCAGGTTAGCTTTTTTGGCCCGCAATAGAACCACTATATGCCACGAGTTTTTGATATCGTTGGCTAAAATTTTCGAACGATAGGCTTCGTATCTTTCTAGCCCAAACTCGCAGGAAATAAAGCGACAACGAATATTGTGCTTCCGTGCATTTCAGTTTAGAAATCAGAACTGTATTTTCACCTATATGGGTTCCCGTTTTCCTGATTTGCTATAAGAGGTCCTCCCACAATTTTTTCTTTCCTAAATCTGGCTCAATGCCATATGCAAACATGTTTTCATAAGTGTTGCAAGAAATTTATAACTGAAAATGTAATGATGCGTTTATTTGAAGAAATAGAGCCGCCTAAATTCCGTCGCGTGTCCGCGTTTTGTAAAGATGCAAAGCATATTGCTAGAAGAACACTGCAACCTGGATTTCTTCTACGCTCTGTAAATAAAAGTTATTTTTTTTATCAGGTTGTTTCGGTTTCAGCAGTCAGCCACGTAATGTTCATTTCAGGTAAACTAAGGCGTCAACGTCATAGCCCCCGTTCGGCTGTTGAAACCAAGACAACGTGAGTAATAAGGCAGAAAATTGTTCATTGGCATTCATCTAAGGGCAGCCATACGGCTACAAAAGAAAGTCTTCCTTTGTAGTGAGGATGGTAAAAAAGCGAACTGACACTGGCAAAAACGCCGGCCTTCGCACGATGCAATTGCTTCTCTACAAGCAGCATGAAATGCCGTTTAAAAGCGATACTTAATTACTAGCTTTTTCAGATGAATGCACTCATTGCGTATTGGTTTTTAATCATATAATATTTTTTATTGATTACCTCTCCACACGCACACGTACGAGCGCACACGCGCGCGCGCACACACACACACACAGGCACGCGCAGAAACACACACAAGCACACACGAACGTGCGTACACACACACACGCGCACACCCCACTGGACCACGAAAAGCCGTCGAACATACAGCTGATGCTTGGCGACGGATGTTCAAACGTCCGTTGGACATCTGTAAAAATCCTCAAATGTATGACAGATGTACGTCGGTTGTCCGAGGCATATCCGGCGCAAAGAAACTGGCGGTCCAGAGAAAGTCCCGCGGATGTAGGAACCGGACAATCGGACGTACCGTTTCGGACGTTTTTCTTTTTCAGGCGGCCACGGGACGTCCCGCGGAGCTACCTGCTAAGACGACGGTTGTCCGCTGGATGCGGATGGCCGATTTTTTTAAGCGGACGTCCGCACTACATCACGTGGTTTGACATGTCTTGAGCGCAGGATGTCAACAGAATATTCCCAGGAACAGCGCCTATAATTGCAGTAATAGCATCCCTGTTTGAATCCCCGCTGTGGAGGGCTGCTTTCATTATGTGCAGATATTCACAAACCTGTCATGAGTGCTTAAACAGTGTGGGCTCTTCTCAATGGCACCAAACAGTAGTGCCCTTGATCGAGATACCTTCTTGGTGCGTGCAGTATAAACTGATTAGTGTTAATGACCTCTGATAGCCAGTTTCCATCATCAATTTTCACTACCGGAAGCACTCTTTGAAAGCAAGGCGGTGGTTCACCGTGCCTGCTACTTTCTACAATAAGATTTCCACTGGCAGTGAACGGAGTGATTACGAACTAGCAACCAATGGGCATAAAACAATAAAACAACCTAATCAGGACACACAGAAACAAGTACTCCAAACAAGGAAACCATTGGTAAGTATCATCGGCCCGCAACAAACCACACAGTTGAAGCACTCATGACAATTGTATGAACGTCTGTTCATAATAAAAAGCACTGGCTTCCACAACAGGAGTTTCAAGAGAGCGGCAAAAGCTACAATTGGGGGCCGGTTCGACCACCAATTTTAGCTTTTGCCCCTCTCTTGAAACTCGTATTATAGAAGCCAGTTCTTTTTATTCTTGGAAGACGCTCATACATTTCTCATAAGTCTTAAACTGTGTGGTTTGTAGCGTGCCGATTATACTTGCAAATAATTTCCTTGCTTGGAGTACCTGTTTCTGTGTGCCCTGGTTAAGCTGCTTTACTGTTTTGTGCCCACTGGTTGCCAGTGCGTAATCATTCCGCTCATTGCCAGATGAAATCTTACTGTGGAAAGTAGCAGGCATGGCAAACCACCGCCCTGCTTTCAACGAGTGCTTCCGGCAGTGAAAAGGGATGATGGACACTAGCAATCATAGGTCATTAACAGTAAATCAGTTTATACTGCACGCACCAAGAAGGTATCTCGATCAAGGGCACTACTGGTTGGTGCCATTGACAAAGCCCACACTGTTTAAGCACTCATGAGAGGTGTGTGAATATCGGCAGATAATGAAAGCAGCCTTCCACAGCAGAGATTTAAAGAGGGATGCAATTACTGCAATTATAGACGCTGCTCCTGGGAATGTCCTGTTGACACCCTGCAGTCAACACAGGTCAAAACACGAAATGTCTTGCAGACGTCCGCTTAAAAAAATCGGCCTGTACTGAGGTGGAGGCAAAACGCAAAGGCGTCCGTGTGCTGTGCGAATCAGTGCACGTTGAAAATCCTGAGGTGGGCGAAATTATTCTAGAGACCTCCACTACGGCACCTCTTCTTTTCTTCTTTCACTCTCTCCTTTATGCATTCCCTCAGCGACCTAAGATGTGATACAGAAATTTCGCCATTTCCTCTCCCCTAAAACCAATTTTCAATTTCTGTCCCAAGGATGTCTCCGGCTGTTGAAACTGCAGAATGGCATGCACTATTGTGAAGAGATGAATCAATTTGGCAGTTACTTCTTATACAACAGCGCGAAACAAGAATACTAAGATTTTTACTTCATTTCATGCCTAAAGATGAGTGCACAAATCCCACACATGCATCGCTGTAACAAGTTTTGCTGTAAGAAGGTAGTGTAGCATTTTATTAGAAGAATGCATCAAAACGTACAATCCTACAACTGAGACAAAATAGTGTTTACAATAACTAATGTGTTTGTTATAACACATTCCAAATTTTCGATAACAGCACACCATTAAAGCAATCAATATAACCATTGGTCAGCAGAGAACACTATTTAAGGCAGAAAATTCTCAGTACACACTGATATTCTGACAGAGAGATCAGTGTTAAAATTAATACAAGATCACAGAAAACCTACAAGCATTAAGGAGGTTTCAGACCTGCTAAAAGCTACAGGTAGTTTAAGTACAAGGCACAAATCACAGTTCAAACAGATTAAAGCAGTACTATCACACGAGATCAGCTGAAATATTTACAAGCCTACAAAGTAACTTCTAGCCGGGGTCTGTGAAAGAAAGAAAAATAATAGATTCATGAAAATTTAGGTAACCAGTACTACTAGGAAATTTGATTGAAAGTGCCGCAAAACACAAGTAAACCTCATTTAAAACCAGCCTCTGTCCAAAAAATGCTTAGCAAGCAAGTCCTCGTAGCAATACTAGTCTAATATAAGATGATCTAATGCTAGAATAAAAATGTGAACTATTAAATTGCACAAAGCACCACTGGCTCTAGAACTAAAAGTTAGCGACTGGCAATGATTAACCTTTGGCAAACATCAACAGTACACAAAAGTAATCGCATACTTTCATTTACAAAGGCTCCATGCAGCGAGCATATGACATGCAAAAATCTTTTCGGACCCCTTCAACCAAGTTTAACATAATACGGTTACATAATACAGCACAATACAATTAGAATATCAAAATTCAGTTTCTGAAATCTGGTCACTAATTAGAGAGAAATTACTCATTAGCATACACATGAATGCAGCCATACAAGAAGGGAATGCCTTATAGCTTTCACAGAATATTTGTATATGAAAAAAGTGTGTCTGGTACACCTTGGAGGTTTCCCTTAATCCATGGGCTAATATCCTTCCCACTTCAAGTTGTCAATAAATTCAGGCTCATTCTCGCTAGTGAAAGCTGTCCTGGGTGGGAAGAGTGACTGCTGCAAACAGGTTTTTGTCTTAGGTTTGAGCCTTTGACCACGATTTTTCTATAACTTGCAGAATTCCTGAGAAAGCTCTACAAATTTTCTTGGTAGATTTATTGCTCCACACTGTAGCAGGTGTTAATGATAATTATGCATTCAAATAAAGCCTAATTCATTTAGGAATTCCTCCAAATACATCGGAATTTTAAACTAAACCTTCTATTATACAGCTGAAAGTTCCATGCAGTTGGCCTAAAAATAGTCTAAACTACAAAATGCGATGTGCCCACAAAAAAGGCAAATTTAGAATGGAACTAACCATTTCTATGAACAAATATTTCTGAGGGAAAGCCCTACTGGCCCCATGTTTTTCAACAAAGAGAGTACCATAAATGCAATCAATAAATATGGCAGCCCCTCCATCAATCTGCTCCTATCTGCACCTGCAAAATTCACTGGCACAGAACTTATTAAGTATTAGGTGACCACAACAGGACACGACAAAGCCAAAAGCCTAAACTGGTACCTTGGAGCTTTCATTTTTTCACATGAAAGTGTTAGTCGTTCTGTAGAAATCAGCCACAGAAGCTCAAAACCATACAATTGGTTTTATACGGTCATAAAAAAGAAAAAGGAGGTTTCTTCGAGCTTGCATCTCAAACACTTCATCCTGTAACAAAGCAGTGCATGTTACTAGGTAGGTGCCCATTACTAGCTCATTCAATTTTAATTTCTCTTGAACACCAGAAAGACATTCAAAAAAGAAAGCATCAAGGTGCACACATGGCATCTGAGTTACAGTGCACATTCACAAGTGTTCATTAGCCTTAAGGTGATTAGGTGGCACTCAACGAAAATCACAATAGCAAGAAAGGACGTGTCCAACTTCAGTTAACACATGCAGGCAACGAATGTAAGGTGCACTGCGAACACAAACGGGACTCTTAGGCAGCCCAAAACAAATGACCGAATTTTATAGAGCAGCAAAAATTTCCCACAAGTGCAAACCAGCAATGCTCCTCATGGTCCCTGGCGTTGAGCACCTCCCCACCGCTCTAGCTTGTCGTCTGCTACATCATTGCGGTCGTGCACGTAATGACAACAGGGATGATTCTGTATACTTTTGAATCACCACCTAGAAACAGCACAGGAGAATGGATGTTGAAAAATACACAGTTAGTGCATATTTAAAAAAAAATTCTGAGCAAAAGAATAGGTGCAGCTATGCACAGTTACAGTAATATAGTAGAAAGAATGTGCTTAATTTGCTCCCTCCTTTTCCCGGAAGGTATTTAGAAACAAAGCTACTTCAATCATTTTCGTTCCTCTTATTTGCTAGAACAAAGTTACACCCAACACAAGCCTACCTGCAACAAGAGAAAGAGGAATTTGTGGTAGCCACATTGCAGCAGAAAATCATTCAGGATCAGCCGTCTATAATGACTGAAAGTGCGAAAGTAAATAGTGCAAAATGAAATTTCATGCATAGCACCACAAAGTGGCGAAAACCATGAATAAGCCACAGTGCTTTGCCTAATACCATTGCCATGATAAAGCAGAATCAAAGTGAGAAATGTAATGATTTACAAAACGATTTACTAACAGCAAGGACTTGAAAACATAGTTTGATTGTGCTGGTACTCTTACACTAATCAGCTCCCTTAAAGGAGTAGAGACACCTAACTTTTGGGTGAGTATTTTCTTTTTGTAACGATGTCTAATGCATTATTTTACATGGATTACCACCTGGTATTCTCCTACGAGCACTAAATAATCTATTATCGGATTTGAGCTGTTTCGGTTTCAACTGCCGAATGAGGACTCTGACGTCAATGTGTGCTCACAGCTCACGTGAGGCATAAAAAACTACAATATAATCTCTGCTTCCCCATTCGCTGTCATTCCGGCCCTTGAGGAAGGCTGCCTTCAGCACTGTAGTAAATTAAAACGATGAAGCAGTCATTATATTGACGTTTTTCTAATCCTCACGTGACACAAACGCACTCTTTGAAGTTACAGCCACCGTTAAGCTGTTCAAACGAAAACAAATAGAAAAATTTTAATTGCAAATTATTAAGCGGGTTTTCGTGAATACCACATGATGATTCATGCGTAGTGTCTCCCGCAACATTGTAGAGAACCTAGCCACCGAAATTGGGAGTCTATACTCCTTTCATATATATCTAACTACTAGCCCCAGACAACTTCCTCCTTAATTAATGAACCAGAACTAGAAAGAAATTTGGTACTATGGCCTTTACCTAGAGTTTCTTTTTCGTAATTTGCGCTTGTTTTAAAATCGAGCTTACTAGCCAATCTGCATTACACTGCCCGAGTAAAGTAGGTTCTAGAGGTGACAGCACTTCAAAAGGCTTTCTCACCACAAGAAAGAATGACGAGTAGACAAGGCAGAGACATAAGGCAGTCACGCATGTGTACGTCCACAAAGGTAAGTAATGCTAAAAAGAAATTCAAACAAATTGCAGCTATTGAAAATGTGCATTTGGAACTCCTATCACCCAAAAGAAGACAAAGGACCAGACAAACATATATACACGAGCCTGACACTAGATTAAGTGCTAGAAGTTATGAATCGAGATGGTTGCTTCCTGTTAGCAACAATGTCCACCTCAAAAAATTAAAATAGAGGTTTCTCATACCTAAACAGCACGAACAGAATTGATTCAACTAGGTGGCGAAGTTTCACTGCGTTTAGCAGAAGCTCGCATTCTGACACCACGACCAAGCAATGCTCAGGGATAGCCCTGGAAGACTTTTTAGTCAGAAAATTGGAAGTTACCTTTAAATGAAAGCAGGCTGCAATGATCACTAGTGTGAGGTTTCAGCATTAAAAAAATAACGGCTGCTATTGCGTGTGATTTGTGGTAAAACTTCTTTCACTCAGGTGCTGGATATATCCCATAGTTTTGGTATTCAGAAAGCCTTTCTTGTCCATGCTTCAGCTAGGATTTATTAACCTCCTCAGCAGTAGTCATATTTTGTTTCAGAAACTGCCATGAAACAGCTGAAATGACCAGACGTATTTTGTTAAACTACTCAGCCTGAACTGTGTAATTACATTCTACTAGGCGCTACTGCATTACTAGTGACAGGGGATGAATGCTTACAGTTAGAAATATTTAAGATTAACATTAAATGACAACAAATGGTGCTGAGAAACTGTTGTATGATATATGGGGTTTAACATGTTGATGTTACGAGGTCTATGGAGACAGAAAGAATGAGTTATCACGTCGTGAAACAGTACCGTCCGCCATGAGACAAGGCGAAGAGGCAGACACAGAATTGGTTGTAACCTGTAGCCATATAGGCCAACCAACTAAGCCACCAGTGTGGGCTTAGCTAAACTAAATAAGATTATTGAAACAATTAACAAAATGACAGAATACAAGAAGAAATCTAACACTTACATGTACGAAAGTGCAAAAAGCAAAAGACGATATAGAGTGTGCTTTGAGAGACTAGATAACTACAGAGGTTATGACAAAATAAGTGGCCTATAGTGCCTTTCCAAAACGCAGCTATGATATGGTCAGCAGAAAAAGTCCAGATGAAGGGAAGAAAGGCACTGGAACAATTCTTTTCCACAGTGTTAACTCGCAGCAAAACCTAAGACGTACTACCGTTTTACATGTCTTGTTAGGTGCTTCACAGTAGAATTTTTTCATGAATTACACAGTATTTGGCTTACCTATAATTGATCTGTCAGTTTCCAAACCTGAAGAACTAAACTTGTTTTCCTTTTTACCAACGAAATCTCGTGTGCTAGCAGATATCACTAAGTATGTGCTTTGTGACTGAGCTTGCATTTCTCCTCCAAGTTGGACAAGTAAATTCACTTGCAATGAAAGAATGGATTGTTTTAAAGGAATGCACCCATAAGCACATAAAGAGGAACACAATATTTTACCAAATCTACCACACTAGCTAATTGAATGAAAGGGAAATCTTTAGAAGGTAGAAAAAGCTACGAGCACATTAAACAAAATCACAGTCACAATGAAGGCTTACTATGACGCTGCATCATGATCACACAGCCCGGAAAATAAACTCTTTATTTCTTATTTCTAGCACTGCACACAAAAGCGAAGCATAGCAAATGCAGGGCTTCGCTTTTCAGTTTTAATGCGAAAGGCTTTGATTGCATGTTTTCTGGCATCCTCTATCGCAAAAACTTTTTTGCTGAAGATAACTTGCGCATCCTCGTTTGTGCAGATTTACTACAAATTCTTAAGTTTGTTTTATATGACCCCAGAAACATTTTTTCTTGATTTAAAAAATCAGCTGTGCTCTCACTAATTTTATTAATCAAACAAGGAATAATGCAACGGAACAAGCACTGGAAAAGTAAGTCCGGTTATCTGCTGAAAGGCAACATGCAGGCATTTTAAGAAAAAAGTATTGAATGGAAAAATTTGGCAGCATAAATGAATACAGCCTTGCAAAAAAACAAAACAGACCCTCAAGGAAGCAATAAAAACTTCAGACCTTGTCAATTTGTTTATACAAAAAAATGCACGAAAATGCACAGCCACTAACATGCTGGTCAGGATAAAACATTTAGTTCTTCCTGAAAATGAAGCTTGTACTGTTTTAGCATTCAATAAAACTTTTGCTCCATACCATGTTATAATGTTAGGAAGCTCCTCTATTAAACAACTCTCGGTGTATGCAACTACGCCTTTATTTAAAAAGATGTGTTGCTGGCTAGTTTTCTCATGAGGTCAAGGAGGTTGGTTAGAGCAAAATCTTTTACCACAAAATAAAGAGAGAATAGGTTTTCCCATCAATATACACATCTGTTTCTTTGATAGATTTAAGTATGTGGTATGAATCCTTTGTGCACATTTAAAGCTCTCATACTTGCTGTCCTTTGAGATGGAAGAAAGCGAACTTTAGTAGCAAACATTTAATGTAACCATGTCTCTTGTACACCCTTGTCTGGCCTTGTTATGTACAGTCTTGTGTACATCATCCCCAGACGCTCAAAATTATAGCGGAAGCTAAATGGGTCATCTGCTGAATTGATGAAATGAACGATTTCCTGATAAGAGTAGTATCTGATAACTGCGTGGCTTGGGAGCACATCGTACAGCTTGTCCACCTTTTCTCAGTGGTACTGCAGCCTTGAATGGCTAATATATATGGAACGCTTGAGGCATGCTGTTTGCAGCCTGAAGTAGTAACACAAGCTAACAGCCAAAGAAAAAAGCAGAAACTTTATAGTCTGAATATGTGTTCATAATTCCCCAAACAAGAATGTGCATAAAGTGGTCGTGCCTCCATACAGTTATTTCGTTCAGAGGCGCAACAATGAACAATTTACTCAGCAAAGCTGCATAAAAACTGATTGGTCTATAAAAATGAATTGCTGATAGTGAAAATTATTCAGAAAGACAATAATTAAAATCTTTTTGTTTATGTGTAAGTCTGAATTAAGAGATAAATAGAGAAAAATAGCAGCTTTAACTTCAATATGTGGATTATTTTCAATAATTTTAGAACAGGTTTAAGCGTCACTTAGTTGTGAGATGCATCATACGATCTCCCCTACTGCAGCTGTTCACATCTTGTTAACCGCTAGGACATAGCTAACAGCGCAGCTGATAAGTGCCAACTGCGATCATCAATGTAGGTGATGATGGTGAGAGGGCTCCCCCCCCCCCCCCAGTAATTCACGGTGGTTGTGGTTTTATTAAAAATAAGAGTAAAAAGGAAGGAAAAGATTTTTGCTATCCCCGGCATCTGCTATCGATACTGAAGCACCTGAGCTGGGGCAGCGGAAATAAAGGATAGCAGGCAGAATGGAGAAATGAAATGAAAGAGGTGAGGGGACAGGAAGGGAGGATAGGGGAGAAGTAATATGTACAAACTATTTACACAATAAGAAATGTGTCCAGGTTGTGCGCGTGATTAGTTCATTTTAACAGAAATTCACGCAAAACAGCAAATGGAAAGGTATGTTGACTGGAATATAGGCATTGTAAAGCATGAAATTAAAAAATCAATGGTCATCACTGAGGCATGCTACTTTTCCACTGCCTTTCCAGGTATACAGAAATCAAAATGTGGGAAGGAATTATTTTCTTAGGCTCGCTTTCATTACTGCCCATATGAATGCGACAAAAATAAATGGCCACTCTATGGGCTCTGGGCACTTTCACATTGTTCCTAGTTTAAATACCAAGTTTATATTTTAATTTGGTGTAAATACGCTGAAATTCTAGTGGAAAGAATGGCTTTTCAAAACTAATGGTAGATACAGGGAAGGAAGAAATGATTTTTGATAACATAAAACAGTCGAAACAAGGGTTCAAGGAGAGCCTCAGTCTGTTAGGCAATGTTTGAAATGAGCAGACTTCCCAAGCAGCACAAGTAACTGGCCCAATATTGGAACTGTATTGGCAAACCGGGCCCTACAAAGGACCAGGATGGGACCACCCTGTTGCAATATTGGGCCGATGACCTTTGCTGCTTGGGTTAGTCTCCCTTTCAACCCTCGCTGATTTTAGTTCGTGTCCATAACATTTATTCTTTAACAGTGCTCAATTGTAGTAATGATTACTTTAAAATTGCTTCATGTATAACATCAAATGGACTGCAAAAAATTGGACTATTCAAGGTAACTGAAGGTTAGACAAAAATTACCTTATTTAATATCTTTCTTTCATTCCCACTTACTCTTCAAATTGTACCATAACAATGTGACAACACTATTAAACCCTCTTTACGTACAGACCTAATTAAGTGGAAAATGTAGGGAAAAAATTAGATGTTAACGGGAAACCGTACACGCATTGCTGGGCTTAATTTTACCTCCGTTATAAACATGTGTGCGAGAGGTGCCTACTGCCAGTGAAACCAGACCAATTTATGCAGACACCATGGTCACTGTTCTCAACGGCAATGCATATTATCGTTTGCCCGCCGTGGCGGCTGATTGGCTAAAGCGCTCAGCTACTGATCCGGAGGACTAGGGTTCAATCCCGGCCTCTGCAGCCTCGTCACTGCAGGCGAAGCGCACAAGGCGCCTCTGTTCTCTGCGATGTTAGCGCCCATTTAAAAAACTCCAGGTGGTCTGAATTAATCCTGAGCCCTCCATTATTGCGTCCCTCAATGCCCATGTGTCTCTTCTGGACACTTGGACCCACACAATTAAAAATGTCTAATTATATAAGTAACGAACACCATGCACATGCTGACGAAAAGAGAAGCCGATAAAAGAGGATAGAGATCGAGGCTAGAGAGCAGGAGACCAGAAATGCGGCGCTCATATCATATCAATGTCAAAAGGACTAAGATAAAAGCACGGCGATTTTCGAAGCAAAGCCTCATAAAGGTAACCGGGCTTCTTTGCTGCAGCGTGCGAACACTTGAATATTCAAGAAGCGTCGGTGATTTCCGGACCTTTTACGCAGCATTTCAATCGCTATATTTATATTTGCTAAATCATGCACACAAAGAAACAATCTCATTCATCGTTGCTCCAAGATTTAGCCCGATAGCACATCCGATTTCAACACGCAATTTGCAGCGTAGCCCGGTAATGAAGGCGTACTCACAGCGGCTCGCATCTGTCGAGGTGCTTGATTTGCAGTTAGTATCAAAAGCTGCTTTGCTAATCAGCAGACTAATTGGCCGAGAAAAAGCAAGGCGCACGCATTACAGCCACTACAGCCGCTGCAGCGCCGGCTCGGCTTTCAAACGGCGCCAACAGACGGAGATGTCCATGGCGATCCGAAGCGTGCTTGATGCTGTGGCTGAAACAAAAACTACAGCGCACCAATTTTTCAGGTTCCTTTTTTTAGGACAGAGTGAAGGGCAATGAAAACTTGTTAAAATACAATATTTCAGCGCCACATGACAATCTGTTAAAAAAAAAAACTCGCACGCATGCGCATAAACATTGTCGGCCAGAAAAGTACAGCAGACGGCCGCTGGATATTGTATTAGGGACTGGCTAATGAGTCAAGAAGAGTGACTCCACGGGTTTTTATCTGGTTTTATGTTAAGGGACGTCCAGCAGCAGACATCCCTGGGACCTCCGTTTGTTTGTCAACAGTGGACTTTATTTATTGATGAGGAGACGTCTGGTGTATACCCCACGGACGTCCTAAGTGGGTCGCCGGTCATAAATATCCGGCGGTCATCTGAACCAGATGTCCGCCGGATATGTATGGTCCAATGGGACACAAGCTCAAGCATACGGCCGCGCACAGACACAGACAGAGAGAGAGACAGACCGACGTTTCTTTGGGAACTTATTTAGGACAGTTTATCTTCGCTATAAAAGTATTTTTACTATATGCGAATGTGTATTTTCCGGCAGAGCAAAAGCCGTTTTACCAGAATTCTATTAATTTTGTGGTTTTTACCAATCGGTACTAACAAAATCAGAAGAAAAGACAACCACATGACGCCAGTATGATCCCCTTTTTCTGCTCTTGTTAATCTTCCTTTGTTAACAACTACAAAATTAAAAACCCACATTTCCTATGCTTTTGTTTCGATGACTGTTAGTCTCTGTAATTCATGTCATAACGAGCACCTCTCTTCCCTTCACTTGTATACTAACGTAGCCTATGCAAAAGAAATAAAAAACACGTGCCTCCGGTCTCACCGAGTTTTGAACTCTGATCGCTGGATTCAGAGTCCAAAGTGCTAACCGTTACACCATGGCACCATAAAGAAACTCTTCCGACACCGGCAATCAAACCCGGGCCTCCTGGGTGAGAGCCTGGTATTGTAGCCACTAGACCACGACTTTTTTTTCTTTATTGAGTCACTAGACCACGCCGGAACTGACGGCGTCGTCATATTGGAGACGAAGTGGTCCGCAATTGAAGGCGTTCCATCTCTATGGAACGCTATTTGAAGGCTGACGATCGCACGCCTTGCCCCGAGACATACCAGTGACCTACATTCATAAGTTCAGAACTCCTCAAGGCAAAATATTTGGCCGAGAGCACTTTTTCCACAAAAAGTTTTGTTTTTGTGCACAGGGTGGTGCAACGTGCAAGGAAATTTTGATTTCGAAGAGGCCGCGAAATTCAATCACTGCAAAACTATGTTTTGTGCGGCGTCCTCGGAGGGTTAGTGTCGGCTTCAGCGATGTTGGCCGTTAGCGAAAAATCCAGGAAAACTTCCCAGAGAACAAACCTAGGTGGCAGATTCACTCAGCTGCGCAGCAAGTCGTGCCTTTGGTGGTGGCGGTATAGCCTCAACTTCTAGCAATAGTACTTACAGTACATCAAAAAAATTTCAAACAGCCGCCAACATGCGGTGTGTACACCAGCGGAAAAACTAGCAGAGGTTTAGCGATTCCATGCGCGGCAAGCGGAGAAGGGCAGCAGGTGGGCGGCGCATGACGTCAGCGCTTGGCTTCCGCCGCGGCCGCTTATGGGGTCGTGTGGATAAACTGCGTACGTGCGGCTACGTGAATAAAAGCTGAGGTGATGCGCCTCGGTGTATCACAATCGCTTCGTATGGGTGATGAAAAGGACACTTCAGCCACCGGTATGGGGCTGTATTGTTAGGAGAAGATCAATTCCTCGGACCCAGAAGTCGTCGCCTGGCACTTGGCTGCTTTGCAGAGAAAGAATGAACATCAGAAGGCTAAACGAGCGGCGCAGACGCCTGAGCAAAGAGAAGAACGTCTTTCCAAGCGGAGACGCTAAGAGGCGGTGCGTAACAAGCGGCGCATAGCAGCTCGCATGGTTGCTTCGTAAGAAAATCAAGATGAAGCAATGACAACAACAACATAATCAACAACAACTAAAGTGGAGGATGTAAAGGCTCGTCGTATAACTCACCACGCCTTTAGACCAGAGGGGAACTGCAGCTCTCGCTACGTATATCCTGACATAGCTGACCCAAGCCACTGCGAATTCCTCCCCTTTTCTTTCTTAACTCGGAAGATGCAATTTTCATCCATATCCAACCTAGTGTTTGCGTGTTACAGGCTATGAGAGTTGTATGTTATGTATTTTCTGCGAAGATTTGTAATTCGCTCAAAATATAACTAATGCGAAGTGTCTTCATCATGCGCAAGATAATTTTGTCGCTACTACACTCTACCGCCAACCTCATGCTTGTATATGCTCGTGTGCGCAGGTTTTTCTTATAATTTGGACGACCTTGACCCCTATCCTTTCTTACTATCTCTCCCTGCCTTTCCTCCTCCTCCCCTTTTCTTTCTCTCACCCTCTCCTTTTATTCCCGTTAGTCTAAGCGCAGGTGCTTCACGTTTCGACGGCAGATGTCGCGACCACGAACATCTTTTCCTTCCATTGTTATTTGATTAATAAAAGCCAGTAACAACATTGAACGACCTTGACTTTTTTCTTGCTTGGACTGTATTTCTGAAGTATTTCTGCTCGTCTTTATTGCTCTGTCTTTTGGTGCGATTTCATACGGTTGTCAAGCGTTCCATAGCCCACAAAAAATAAAGTGGGATGCAAGGCAACACAGAAAAGCTCCCCCCCCCCCCCCCTCACCTCTGGCCGCCACATAGTGAAGCATTGCTCGCATAAAAAACCATGTGACGGACTCACAGGAAATGGCCCCTCTTCAGGACGATGAGGGAGAACAGCATTAACTGTTTCTTCCCCAAGGCTGGGGTGCAATGACTCAGGTGACCAAAGGTCAAGAATACAGTGCCAAATACACGTCAAAGGAAGCCCTCCAGCCAATAAGCAGCGTTTTCATGAACCAAAGGCCGGGTTAGGTAGAATTCTCGGGTCATAAACCAGTTACTGGGTTGAAGTAAACGCGTGCCTACTCAACATAGGAAGCGTTGGCCTAGTCGGGTCGAGACGTTTTTAGATTAGCTTCAGTTTGAAAGCGACGGCGGGCGGAGTGTCGTTTTTTTCCCGTTCCTGCCGTTCTCGACCGGCCTGGCTTTATCGCCATTGTCACCACCTGTTCGAAGCGTCCAATGTCGTCCGGCAGGTGTGCCGATGTTCGCGCTTTGTCATGTAGAAAATAGTTCCGCCTTGTTACACCGTTTCGATGAGCAAAGAACATGCCGCGTTGCTTCTTGCCCAGTTGTAATCGAGGGCATAATGGGAATTTTTGGCCGCCCAGTGATGCTGAAATGGCAGCGCGTGCTTCGTGCACTACTTGCCAGCGTCCAGTGTTACTTGTGAGGCCTTGTGGTGCACGAATTCTGAAAGGCCACAGCGTGCCCTGCCTGCAGCGAGGACAACAGCTCTCCCGGCCAGTTGTTGCCAATCACTCGTACCTGACAGTGTAAAGCATCTTAAAGCAAGTGTGCTTAAATCATCCCACCAACAAAATGCTATATTTTACTAATGCTGTGAACAGAGCAGTGGCAGCTTTTTTGAAACAAGTTTCCTTGTTTGATCACATTTTTTTTTTGCGAGGGGAAGTATCGGACGATTGGAGCTGGAAAACTTTGCTCGCGTTGGATGGGCGGAGCGTAGCGCAACTTTGAAAAAGTTAGAAAACAGTGAGAAAGTCTTCAACACAAATGAAAAATCTTGCGTTCTGCAGTTATTACTTTTGTTTTTCTAGCAAAGCGTGGCTGCCGACAGTTTTTTTTATATGCTCTGAAATAATTTTTCTTTAATCTGTACATCCAAAGCCCTGCTTTCGTCTGTGCTGTGCTCCGTGCGTAGGTACTAAGCGAGCGCGGAATTTCGTGACTGCTCCAGAAACACAATGGAACATTGTCCTAAACCGGACCTTCAGACTAGAAAACCGCCCCGTGCGTGCATTTTCCGCCTCGCATGCGGGAGTTACGGGGTTCGGTCGCCCGTGCAGCCGGGTACTAACCGGTGATAGAATGGGTACAAGCTTTCCGCTGGTCTGGTGCTCGACTTATTTAGGGTGAAATGCTTGGAAAATGGGTCTTCGACCCCACGTTGAGAAGTCGGAAATACCTTGTGCCATGGCGCTCCTTGGACACAGATGCCCTTGCGCCATAAAAATCCACCATCATCTTCGATCCTGTATGTCATCGTTGTTGTTTCCTCAAAAGCGATGACACAGACCCACGGTGGGGGATTGTCCTATCGCGCCTTCCCGCGACACTACCAGCTCATCGTCGTCTAATCCGCTGGTTCTGACCCGCAAAAAATCGTCTTTTGCGTGTCTGCCTCAGTTGTCATTCATGTATGTAAATTCATTACAAGCAGTCATTGCCAAAACAAAGAAAGCCCGTGCATTCGCTCTGAATAGAATCTTGTAAACATTTTGTCCCATTTTTTTTTCACTTCTCTTCTAATATTTCGCGCACTCTTAATAAATACTCGTAGCGTTACGGCAATAAACGCTACAATATCCAGGATACATGTCGCAAACGTCAAGCGTTGAGTACACCTCGAAGGAAGTAAACGATAGCAGTTATTCGCGATCTTCGTTCAACATGCACTTTATGTCGCCCTTACTGCTGAAGCCAAAACCGCTCCTTATCCATGAGGCTGAAGTTTCGAACTGACAGCTAAAAGAAGAGCCAGCAAGTCTGAATCATGCGTGTTCGTTGACAACGTTCAGCGGTAGAGATCCGGCAGCGAATGCTGCCCATCGTGCGCGTTCTCCGGGCTGACATAGGGTGCCTCGATGGACCAGCGCCGCTTTCAGATTGAAGACAACAGCTCCCGGCAGGGGCATGTTGGGTCTCACTCTCCCGTTCAGTTGCACTGAGCGCAATGCGGCGGCGCGCCGTTTCGAAGAGAAAACTGCAGCTGCCGCGAGGAATTCAGAAAATTTGGTGTACTACCCTGAAAGAGTGGTACCATAGATAGTTTAAACAGTGAATCAGAGGTACTTGCTCTAAAGTACACAATCTTTCGCAGTTAACCTGCCCATAAAGTGGGCGCCTTACGAACAGTCGGTGCACCCATGCGTGTTAGTTCTCTTCTGTAGCGTTTATTTTGCGCAGTGTTCCTTCATAACCTCTATCTTACAACTTGCGTAGCATAATCCAGTGCAACATTTTGACCCGAATACTCTACATTTCAATTACATTTCCAACAATCAGGATTACTTATTTCTAGCTGCAGTTGCATATTGGCCAAAGACTGCCATTCGGACAGCTTTTCGTTCGCCATGAAATCAATGCGAGAAGGTGCGTTTTATGGCTGCTAATTTAAATAATTATGAGGATGCAAAGATAAGTAGTGCATTATATCTCCGTCCCAAGCAGAAATTGTTCTGGAAAAAAAGCGTTTCGCATGCCTTACCTCTCATACTTTGAGGTTTACTGTTGTTCACGCAGTCTGGTTTGACCCGCGATTGGCAATTTTTTCGGCGCGCGCTCTCACGAGCAAAGCCAAATAGCCGGGTAATTTTAATAGTGCAGGCAGAACACCCGGGAACACAACAGATCATCATAACTTGGTCTCTGACTGCTACGTCACGCACACTACGAGCTCACTTGAAGCAAAGGGGCGGGGCCCGTTTTCGCCTCGGTTTTGCAAGTTCTGTGCGTTCTCCGCCGCCTTTCTCCTTCCGATTAGACGCACGTCGCCGTCGTTACGCGTCGCGCCCTTTCTTCCGATTAGAGCCGCCTCGGTACATATCACCCGTTCTGCACCACACTGTCAAAATTCGCATGTTTTGACCACCAGACCACAAGCGCTTGCACTGATGACGTAGGCCAAGAAAGCTGAATGGCGAGTGCTAAAACTTGCCAGGCCACATCAAAAGTTGCCGAGGGGCTTTGGCTTCACAACCTGATCACAAAGGCGTTTTGCAATAAGGTAGCCGCATTATTTATGTGCTCTTGCGGGTAAGCGAGTATGTGAAGCTCTCGTCGCAGCTTTTTGTTCAGATTATTATTTGTTTTATCTTAATGCTACGAACGCAGGAAGGCTCTCCTCTCTCCTTCTTTGCGCCAGCTCACTACGAATATCCTGGCGCCGAACCTACCTTCTGCGCGTCAGTAAGCAAAGAAGCCGTGGCTGCGTGACGCGAAGGCAAGGCGGCTTTTTTTCTCCAGTAACGGTTTATTGTACTTCCTCTTCGTATCACTTTTAAAGAAACCACAGCTGGGGAAAAAAGGCTCTTTCATTGCCCTCACGCAGCCATGTCAGTAAAATTCGTCACGCGTGTTTCTGGGCAACCATATACTTTAGATTACTTTTTTGCCTCTTTCGATGACAGCAGCAGCAAGGATGGGCGAAACGCAAAAGCGCCCGTGTGCTGTGCGACGTCAGTGAATATTGAACGTCCCCAGGTGGTCGAAATTATTGGGGAGGCCTCCACTACGGCACCTCTTTCTCTCTTCTCTTACTCCCACCTTCCTCCCTTCGCTTACAGCAGATATGTGAGACAATTACTGCGCCATTTCCTTTCCTCAAAATCCAATTTTCAATTTTTTGTATTGTTGCTCCGGCTCCTCTTTCTTAGTTTACCCTGGCAGGGACAATCGTATTAAAAATAAATAGTTATCAGGAGCTGATTCTGCGAGGCCTCGTTTTGCATCAGTTGCTCTTGATGATTTTTCTTCACGTTTTGAAAGGAAACAGAAATTGCTTAGTAAAATTTGTCCTCTAATAAAGCGACTGAATCACTACGAATTAGGAAGATGTCATCGCATCGCATCATCAGGCTACGTGTAGTCAAGAGCATCCAAAGGGAAACGCAACCATTTGCATTGTTTTGTTGCGGTACAAGCCACTAAGGAAAGCACTTCAGAAGATATGACCATTTGGCTTCAGACGTGCCTTCAGCTTTCTACTCCAGAGCAGTGAGGTGACAGATTACTTGGAAGAGATATTTGACATTATTACGGGGAATTTTTGACATACGGTGCAGCAACAATACAAAGACACTTAAGAAAACGTTGGAAAGTGAATGTTGACTACGCAAAAATATTATATTTGGCAGACCTTGGGAATAGTATTTACGTTCAAAACAACAAATGCAGCATAATTATATCGAATCCGGCGAACCTAATACACTCCCCATTATCCTATCAACGAAAACCAAATAACTTCTGTCCTTTTAAAGTGCAGCCGTTGACTTAAAAACACAGCAGCTTGTCATAACTTTTCGTTTGACGTGTAGTCAGAGCGAATGCATCATGCATAAAATACTCTCAAAACTGTTAAAACACTACTACCACGCGTGAAAGAAATATGTACGGTCTACTTCCAGATCAGTAGCATTATTACAGTCGCCAGCCGACCGCACAGAAACCTTGCCAGACGCACAGCGCACTGCACGCAACTGACGTGTGAGACCCAACATGCCGCTGCGAGGGAGAAACGGCGGCGCTGGGTAGTACAAAGGGTGTCCCCATCCTGAAAGTGGAGGCGAGCGGGCATCCAGGCACCCTAGCCTGACATAGAGTCACTGGAAAAATCAGAGTACCGCAAAGGTCGGCATTTGACTGGCAACACTGAGCGGCCACCGCCATATACCTTCCAAGCCGACTGCGTCGCAGGAAGGCCGCCGTGTTGGAAGAGCTCGATATTCGGTGACACACCGGGTTGAGTGTTTACTCAAGTGCTTTGTGCACGAAGATAATGGTTGCTAAGAACGAAAAGAATGTTATTTTGTGCGAAGTAATGCAGCTGGTGGTTGTTTTGCACGCCGATCGTGTTTACTTCCGGAACTGTGCTACGATTGTGGGCAGCAGCTTAGCGCTGCTATCGGGAGCTTATGCACGCGTTTTTTCCCCCTTCCGTGGAGCGAGCTACGAAGGAAACATTTCTTTACTTCGAGCCGCAGTGAGGCAAGCTTGTGCTTTTGGGCATGAACATCGTGGACCGCCGTCGGCTTCTGGTGAATGTTTCCAAGCAGGACGAAACTAACACCTGACAGTGTCACAGGTAAGTACGTGCGTTCACTGTATAATTTCACAAGCTAAATAGGATATATTTAATTTAGTTTATAATCGGATACCGCTCGTTCTGGACTCTGCCGGGCGACTTCGTCCGCCGTATACGCACGACACACCGCGACTGCCATGTGCGTCGTGTGCGCACCGGTGTTTGGCCGTGATCGTAAGACGATCTGTGCACAGCAGGCCTAAAAACCAACTTCGATGGCCATTTTGCGCACTAAATCTAGCGTGATTACAGCAACGTATATGTACAGAAGTACACTGATAATGAGCGAGCGTTTGCTACATTGCGATTTATGAACGCGGCTGTCTAGTGCGTTCATGAGTGGCTACTCTTCCCAACTTATTTACGACTGTTTTCTTATACTGCAAAGATTTGCTGCCTGTGTAAAAAAAAAGGCAGGAACGCCCGCTTGTGACGCAGCACTTTGTTTTTCTAAGTTACATGGGTGATGTATAAAATTCTTGTGGTTTTAGAGCGGTTTATGCAACATGCCCTGCATTTGAATTGTATGTGGCCACATAGTGACAGAGTGAAACTAAAGCTACTGGGTGTTCTGTTGGTTTGTATTTCTTGTTATGGATCAAGCACAACATCATTTGGGTATGCACCGTAGCATTTCAACATAAAACATAAGTATGATGACTTCAGTTCATTGTGTGTGCTCGGCTTACAAGCTCAAAATTTGAAGCATGTGTTGTGAATATCACCTGGCCGTCGGTTTCAAGCTCAAAATGCGTATGTATACATGAGCAAAGGATAAGTGGAAAAGAGGAAGTATTATGGGCCTCGTATTGACCATATTTTAAGAAAGGACTGCAATGTGTCAGATTCTGAAATCTTGTGTGTAGGTGACCAAAGGAAAATAAATCAAAAGATGAGTTACTTGAATATTATATGCTTGCAGTGTTTGGTAATATTTTCTTGAATGTTATTTGTATAGGTCAGTTTCATTTGTAATAAAGATACAGGTACAAATTACACATTCAATGAAAGCAAGGCAGTAAACAATATGAACGCTTTTTGCGCGGTAAGCGATAGCCACCTTGCATCCATTTATTGATACCATATATAACATATACATTGCTTTCATTTTGCCGACCGCAAGCCTACAGCTTTAGTCATGAACAAAGTGGAACTTTGGGCTAGTTGGCAGTACTTTTTAGAGAGAGACTTGCCGAAGAAACAGAGGACGGAGAAAGAAGGATTGGAGAAGTGAAAACACTCAAAGAAGCTTTAATTGCAGAGACATACTCAAGGAGACCAACATGTCGGTGCTCACTGCTGTTGCAGAAAGCCTGTTTCAGAAATTGTGCAGAGAATATAGATGACCCACTGTCCTCAGTGCCACAAAGGAACAGCAGAAAAAAAAATTCAGATTTTGCCCTGCTTCCACCCTATCTCTGTTCTGAAATGGCAGCAGAACAGTTCAACACAGATGTAGTGTTCGTTGGCTCCCACTCCCCTCACAAGTAGTCAAGCCTTTATACACTTTTCAGCTTAATTATGGTGAAGAAACTGGTTTGAAATAGGAAGTATGCCACAAAGCTTGTTGAATGTGCAGCAGCTGTGGTTTGCAAGATAGCTGTAGGTCTGTTTATATAGGCAGACTGGTCGTTTACTAAACAACTGACCAAGAGAATATGGTGCTTAACCTAATAAAATAATGCTCAATATCTGCATATGCACTGTAAACCCTGTAGTTTTTGTCTGCTGTACAGAAGCACAGAAGTCTTAGGACAATTAAAAGACAAGTTAGCTAGGGGGATTCTTGAGGCACCTCTCATTGATAGGTTGGGAAGGGACGCATGTCAATGATAGATCTGGTGTTGATTTTCTTCAAAGAGCACTTAGGTTGCTTAATTCTAGATAATATAGTTTTTTTGTCATAAGGTGAGTCTTTATTCTTGTTTTTAATTTCGCTACAGGTATGAAGCTTTCACCTTCTTTGCTTTTGATAGTTTTTGCTGTGATACAAATTTTTTCCCGTAATCACAAAGCTTTCACCATTCCTGTTTAAGTGTTGTGGCTAGATACATTGCTTTCCTTAATGGGGTTATCAAATAGAGCTCATCCCGTTCTTCCTTCATCATCCTGTGTTTCTGAGTAAAGCCTCTCCTTCAAATGTGATCATGAAGTAGGCACACCATGCAAACTTCAAAAATGGGTCGACTAAGACACTTTGTCACCTGTAACAAAGTGCACGTAAATGAGTGACAGTGCCTTTTTTCTCTTTATGGCACATAAGCCAAACGTGCTTATGCTGAAGAAACTTGGAAGTGGAGGTACACCTGAAGTAGAAATTAAGAATGGCTTAGTTTTGCTCCTTCCGACTGACAAACTGCCTGTAACATCCATCATGTACGGAAGCTACAAGTTCTGAAGCCTAATGAATTTTATGATTTCTTTTCTCGGATTTATAAAGACAGCTTTAACTAAGCTTCAATGCAGGTGTTGCTTGGAACGTATCACGATCTGTAATTACTGTGCTAGCAAACTAGTTTCAGTTGCAGCGCCAATCATCACAATGGCAGTGAGGTAAACCGAATGCCCCTGCTGTTGCGCCCTTGGGTTAAGTGGAGTAATCACTGACTAAAGAATAAAGAGTAGTAATAGTGGAAGCAACTGCATTTCTTTCATACATTAAATTTTGATGGCACTGCAGAGGATGCTTTGCTATCTGTGAAAAGCTTTCAAAAAGCCCATGGGATCAACAGATACAGTTTGAGCTATGAAATTGTCTGCCTTGTCATAAACAAACTACTCTGCATTACTCTGCAGCTGAATGGCACCGACAGAGACATATTCAGCCAACGGAGGTCCTCATCTGTCACCACTGGGAAGGCACAGCATTACACAAGAAAGGAACCCTCTTACAACTCACAACAGCGGGCGCTGGTGACTGGTGCCAGGACCTTCCCCGCAAGCCTTGTTTCTTATAAAATATGCCGGTGAGCCAGTTCCTCTTCATCCGCATGTTCCAAGCAAACACTCATTCCAAAAGTATACATCACTGACCTCACCTCCAGAAGCAAACAAGTTTGCTTCACCTACGGAACACACTGGAGGCTAACACCACCAGTGTAAATAAACAAAGTAGAAGCACTGCAAACAGCACACGCAAGACTAGAAACACATATCACCCCTGCAGTCATCTTGAACAGCAAGTGGAGTTTGCTGTACAACATAACAATAACAGCTACCTAGTACTGAAAACACAATTTAAAAGTACCAACTCTCAAACAGCAACACCCTTGGTGCATACGAACAAAAATAAAATTTTGTACATATGACAATGAAACTGCAAGAGCATGAACACCAGAAAACACCGATTGCACAGTACCTCCTCAAAACCACAGCAAAGTCTGATTTCATCCTTCTGCAGAATACAGAAAATAGTTTTTGAAGCTACAAAGCTTTACATACAAGCCATAATAAGCAGAGTGAGCCAGTACTTTCATCCTAAGCACGGACCAGAACAGCTTCTCAAATACACTTAACATTTTGCCAAGATGACAGTATATAAAGCATCATCTACCACACAAATATGAATGTGTGCTTACAACCCACCTAAACAATGCAATCCAAGAACATTTCAAATGCATCAAACTGCTTGAATAAATTTTAAAAATTCTATGCTATGCGTACAGCTTCTATACAAAAAAAAATAACAGCAACAATGAACAGCACTAACTGGGTTCAGCTCACAAAACTCCTGCAGGCATTTTTTCCCTCATAGTGCAGCAAATTATGCATTAGTGGAATGGCTAACAATGACTAGACACAGAGGCACAGTCATTCAATATCTGTGCCTTCCGACTCCCTTAACAAAGACTTGGTCAGGTTTAAAAAAAAAACCAGAACCAGCTTGCAGTGATGAGCTACGAGTCAGAAATAAATAAATAAATATTGCAAACTGGAATAATTTCTTCTTTGCCTGACCCTGGAGGCTGAACTCAGCATGGAACATCATATGTGACCAAATTCAAAACACATTTCACACCAAACACACATGGCCATTGTTGTTAGAGGACTATAAACACCTAACTTTATTGCGTGTTTTCTTCTGTCAAACGATGCGTTAGACATTAGAATACATGAGTTAGTGGGTGGTATTTGCCTACAACTGCTAAATACTTTATAATTGAATTTCTTCTGTCATGTTGTTTTGGTTTCATTGAACAATTACGCCTGTCATTTCAAGTTAATGTTTTGGTCACGTGATCCATTAAAGATTAATATAATCGCTGATGTGTAGTTTCAATTCACTACAACATTTAATCCAGCCTCTTTCAAGACCTGCAATGACAAAAAATGACCTGTCAGGAATTATATCAGTTTTTCTAGTGGATCAATTGACCATCAACTTGACGTCACAGTCGTCGTTTGGTGAAACTGGAACAGCATCAAGAAGAAATTCAATTATAAATTATTTAGCATTTGTACACGAATACCACAGGCTGCTCCATGTATACGAATGTCTAACGCATCGTTTGAAACAAGAAAACATGCAAGCAAAGATGTGGTGTCTATAGACCTTTAAGGGTACTAAAGACAGTGACAAGCCCATATTACAAAAACACGTCATCCTTTTCAGCCTGAGACATACAAAACGTAGAATAATGGTACCCCGCTGTCGATTCTTAGCACAGTGCAACAACGTACTGATATGGACACAGAATTTATGCTTGAAGAGCTAGACCATTCTGAAAATTACAGCTCACTTTACAGTTGAAACAGCTGCACGCATGCCAACACTTTTTGATCCGCATTTAGAGTTCTGTGCTGCTTTCCTTTGCAGCATTTCATTTTTTGCACGCAGTGCAAAGCGCAGCCTACACAACAAAAATTCACGCACAACTTTGTCTGCAACATTGTGACATACAGGAAAAACAGTGAACGTGGGCTCCACGGCTGCAATGAGGGTTCTGACTTGATCAATGTTGGCTTTTCCCATGACAAGAGACTCTTCATTCTCCCTGAAGTATGTCTCCACACACTCTATGAGGTGCATAACATTTTCAGATGGTGTGCAAAGAGATTGCTTGTCTGGAACGTAGTTCTTGAGTGCCAAAAACCTGTTTTCATTCTTTGCCGGCTGAGCCAATAAAGCTGTGCAGCTCTCACAGAGCTTGTGCTTTTTCATAATGTTGCGTGCTACATAACCAGCGACATACTCTAGAGACTGCTGTTCTTCAGGCTCAAGGTCTCCTACTTCCTCTGGCATATTTATATTCCCTAGTTCTTCAGCCAAGTCAGGTCGGGAGGAAAGAAAATTTGTTAGCTGAACAGAGTCATCAATGTCGTAAGAGCCATGCCTGCTTGGCTTGAAAAATTGTGCCAGGACAATGACTCTCAAAGTATACTTGAATTGCCGTGCCCTGGGCACGGGCGACTTAACTCTTATCGTGCTAAATAGGTTCTCGAGTGCGTCTTGGCAGAGGCGACTCAATAGCAGAAATTTCAAATTCTTGCTTTGCACATACAGTTCACGTAAGTTCAGTGCAGTTGTAGTTGTTATTATTATGCCGGCCTGGATAGGCTTCCATGTTGCATTCGTCTTTGCTTTGTCAATGATGCGGAGGTTCCTGAAGACCTCCATGAAGTCATTCAGGAAGGTCACAGCTTCCTTTCCCTTTTCAGAGCAGAGGTCACTCAACGCTATAGTTGGCGTTCGAGATGTCATGAGGGAAAACCACTTGAACACCTGGTCCACAAACCATGCTGTCGTTAGGGCCTCTTCGTCTATTTTGCCCTGCTCGACCAGAAGCCGTAGGGCAGATGCTACTGCATGGGTAAATACAGCATATGCTGTGCCTACATTCATTTTTTTATAATGACTTGGATTTAAATGTTTTAACTTCAGGCGTGGAGCAAGCTTCAGGCTATGCTTCTCGTCAATCTCGCATAGCTGCTCTAGGTACTTGATGGAGACCTGCAGAAGAAGCAAATGATCATTGTCGATTTACATGTGTAGGCTAATGTAGCATTTTGTATGTTTGCAGGTGCTTGCCTTTCATGTAATGCCCTCACAAAGGGACTCTTGAGTTATCTGAATAAATAAATAAAACTGTAAAACCATATTTGTATTTATTTGAGCTGAATCCTATACATGCATCACACTGAAGTATGCATCACACTTCATTGCAGATGCAAAAGTCGCAACATTTTTCAAATAATTAAAATCCATTGTGCACGCTGTGTGGTGAACAGCAATAAAAGACGGCGTGAGACTTATACAGCAACTTACCTCATTGGATGGCAACTTGTTCTTCCGCACCGTGTCGTCGTCTAGAAGGATTTCTTGTTGCCGAACCAGGTGCCCGCGCAAGTTCTTCAGCAGGTGGGGTGCGTCCGCAAGGAAATGGAGGCTTCGGTTGTTTCCACATGGATGGGGGCAGGTGGTCCTTGGACGACCATACTTAGTGGCCATGATTCCACGCAGCCTCCAGATGGCTTGATTTCCTCCACCCATATCTGACGTAATGCAGTCCACCGATAGGCCGATGCTTTCACAGCGCCTGATGATTTCAAATAGCAAGTCCAGTACTTTGGCTGCATCAAAGGATTCAGCTGAAATGAAAATAAAATGCTGAAACCTTTCATTTATTTTTTTGCACATTTTACTCATAGGAATATGCATACTGATGCTGCATTTATTGCATTATGCTGCTATTAGTGGTGCCTCTCACCCGCTCCACACTTGGCTGGCACACAGGCAACATGGCAGGGCACAAGGCCAAGTCGATAACCACTTTCTTGAAGCCTTGCTTCATTTTTTCATGCTATCTTCGTTCACTCATCAGCCGCTTAGGAGGTTTAGCAAGCAAGTAAACTAAGTACCAGCGATGACATGTCACCAGTAGTCGTGCCAAGGATGCTGCTTTAGTTGTGCGAGACATCACTTCGTATACCTATGTAACAGTCTATACAGTACGGACAACTCATTTCGGCTTTATTCTGTGAGTTGTCATTGCCTGCGACACTAGGTGGTCTTAACCAACATCAACTGCACTTTCTGTAAACCTGCCCTGTGCATTAACTCGCTACCATCCAAGAAAAAGTAGGCAGTTCAGTAAAGATTCTAGGAGGAACGTTGCCACTCCATGTTACACATCACCGGCATGCAACTCTTTAGGAATTGGCCAAACAGTCCCTGCAGTTATGCACATATGAAAAGTTAAAACATTGTGTTGTTCCCAACTTTACATGAAAATTCACTTAACACTTTAACTTCCAACTGCTACTTACCTGTGAAATGATACGCGACAGTCTGCTTCCATCTTGATGCAATTCCACCAAGCATGAAAACCAATGTATGTGTGGCCAGTACAGGTTCTGCACTTGGGTCCGAGGAAGGAAGAGTGGGGCGGCCTGAAGAATATTTCAAGAATGCTTATTTGGGGCATAGCAGTGCAGAGCTGTCCAGCATACATTATAAAGTAAGCATGCAGTGTGTTTTATTAGCACAGGAAAGCACCAAAAATAGAATCAAAACAAATATTGCTGAGTTGGGTTTAGTAGCACATAAGCATCTAAGCCTGTCATGCAGCAAGCTTAAGCAAATTAAGTTGGACACCACTTTGATAGCTTTGTTTATCAGGTATAACAGGTTTCATCTAAAACTACACAAATATAAGGTATTCCAGGGATGCTTGAACGGCTTTCTGTGTGTACCTATACACACACATTTAGTCATTAACCCTTAGATATTGAAATTAGTGCCGTAAAAAAATTAGTTGCATTTCATTTTTGTTTCCACACTGCTAAATTAAGTATCACATGCCAGTGCTCATTACTGCATTGGTTTTAGCTGCAAGAGAACTACACTGCCTGATATGTAAGCAACAGGCCGCATTTGTTTTTGATGAAGCCTTACCTATGACGGAGCGTGTTGTAATATCATAGTCCAAACCAGGTGTCAGTTGGATTTCGTCCAGCATTAGAACCGCATAACGCTCTTCATTGTGGAATGTTGCCACTTTTGATGCCAAAGCTGGAAACACTTCTTCAAGAATACCTAGAATGGCAAGAAAAGAGCCTTTTATTATGTTTGATAGCTTTAACATTAGTTCAATGGTATTGTAGAGAGCATAATTACAGTGTATCTTTGCTGAAAAACATGCATGCTGGAATGATCACTGCTAGTTTGAAATTCAAAATTACAAGCTTCAGCCCAGTGTTTCAAACAACCTCCCTTGTCACTATCAGAGCATTTATAAAATCTTTTCTAAAAAGATGAGTGCAAGCCTTCTGCTGCCGCCTAATATTTGTAGCTGTACTTGCTATGTGATCATCGGTGAAGTCAATAGCTAGTCCTGAGTTGCACCTGCAATTTGGAAAATGTTATTATAGAGCTGCAAGCATTGCTGCATACCTGGGGTAAACTTGATGTCTTCAATATGTTTCTGAAGTGTGCGTTCAGCAGGGAGCGGCCAGCCATTACCTCTCAGGTACTCATAACCTCTTCCCCCACAGGCAAGTCTGACCTTCAGAGACTCCTGAATTGTCTTCTGAGTCCATGATGACCCTCTCATTGTTCCCTTTTGCAGGACACGGAGCTGGTCTTCTGCAAGAAGTCCATTAAAAGAACTTCTCAGGGCGTCACACTCCATTTCCGCCCTTGCACGCTTTCTTCTTTCCAAGTTAAGTTGGCGTTTCAGTACGTCAACTTCACTGAACATGTTGGGAGGTGCATCCTCTTGAACATCAGAGGTTATGGGCACTTCTGTTGCCACACCAGCAGATTCATCATGATCATGTGGCTCTTTTGAAGACTTGAGTCCATCTGCTATGCTGTCAGCAGCTGCAAAAGTTTTCATAGCAATTTTTTGGTTTCCAACACTTTTTGTACCAACATATCCAACTGCATTACTTGTAGTGCTACACTTAAAAGGGCAGTGTTAATGATATAATTGATGTTCCTCTGTTTGGTCACCGTATCAAGCCATGATTCAGATCGTAAAAAAGTTAGAAGATCAATACCAGTTACATTCAAGTACGAAATTGTCCATTTTGCATTACATGTGGCTACATGATTACTGACCGACAAAGCACTGCTGCAGTGTATGTATGAAAAGCACATTTTGATTAGGGGGAAAATTACCTATTAGCAAGTTTTCCTCTTCAAGTTCAGCCTGTTCTTCAGCCAAGTTGTTTGCTGGTGAATTAGGAAGGCGGGCGAATGGTGGCTTTCTGATTTTTTTGGCACACGGTGAGAAAAAATACTTGGCACAGCTTTGTGCTTTAGCCTCTTCTTCCCATCCACTCTAGCCTTCTCAAAGTCTTCTGCACAAAAGTGGTCCTGCAAATGTTGTATGGTTAGAAGTGTGATGCTGGTCACCCAAACGCTGGGCTGCCCAAGGAGGCTCCCAGGGCTTTTTGAATGAAGCTTTGTGCAGACATGTGAAACAAGAAAAACATGGAAGATAGCTGCAATAACAAGTTTAAAGACAAACTCAAGAGACAAAGAATACGTTAAAAAGGTTTAGAAGTTTACGCAACTAAAATAGCTCACCTGGGCGCAAACGCGCACGTGGCCGCAAACACGCAGCTTTAAGGATTGCTAACATTTAACTCATTTCTATTTTTCTACCCATGCCAACACAACTGCACAGAAAGCGGCCGTTATGCGGACGCATGACATGCACTGACGATGTTTTTATTGACTGTGATCGTCACGGTCTGCGAAAAACAATTAGGTGCCATGGATCGAGTGACTCGAGGCGAGAGCGCGCTCACGTGCGCGGAGAAATCATGCGAGTACGTGGTGCACGTGAGGACGCGGAATTCTCGCGTGGCAAGTGGACTCTAGACAAGTGTTCCTTCGCGTGCCACGAGCACGGAATAATCGCGTGCGATGAGCAACAAACGCGAGCACGTGTACCCGCGTCAAGAGTGCGAGGCGCTAACGATCCCTGCAATGAACTCCTATTTTCGTAGCATCGCTAACACGGCGTGCACTTCGCTTAAATATCTTCTAAAACAGTGCCGAAAAGCACAAACAAGGTGTACTTACCTCGCACACGCGGGTGTTTTTCGTAGGCTTGAAGTTCTCCCGGCCGATTCTGTGTAGCCACGCAGAACGACGCTCTCGGTCATTTTTCCCGGTCGGAATCAAGAAAAACGTCTTTCCAGACTCGGTTCGGTTGCTGCATCCGAAGGCGCGGCAGCCAGGCATGATTCCTTGCAGTCAAACACGAGTGCGACAATCAGAAAACAAGAATCGTAGGGGACCTGCGATGTCTGCGCTCTAACTCAGCCGGCCCGCCCGGCGCTTGGAAGGTATATGGCAGCCCAAGGTCACGTGGCACGGTTGGGCCAATGAACGCGTCGGCGGCGAGGGGCAAACGAATGCGGTACTCTGAAGTTTTTCCAGTGACTCTAGGCTGACAGCTACCGCAGCGCCGCGTGGTGAGCGGAAACGGAAAGGTGCCGCTTCCTCGCTCGCGACTCGGGGGGAGTTTGCGAAATGCAGTAATCTAATGGTGTCTTCGACTGGTCGCTCCCGCGATCTGGATAGGATCTGTCAGAGTGGGAGCCGCTCTCGCTCTGAGCGCATAGCGAGACTAGTCAAGCCGAACGGTCAGCGAGATGATAGAGCGGAAACGCAGGAGGCAGAAGGGGGACGTAACTTCCGGAACTACTACGCGGCACCGCTGGTGATGTCAACAGTAGCTGCACGTAAGGTCCCTTGATTACCTTTAGCCGCACGGGGCCGCACACAGTTTGCATCGCGGTCGGCGCTTTGCCTGTATCGATCGCTAGCCCGGGTTTCCGTCCTACGGGACGCTCATTTTTCGAGCATCGCCTTGTGGATAGCACTGTCGCAGCTGCTGCTGGAATCACTGTTGTCGTGCGACAGCAACACAGACGGCATTCCAAGCGTAGTTAACCGGCGCCTCTTGGACATTTTTTGTTTCACACAGCGCGGCCCACGCAAAACACAACACAGCAGGGACGCTACAACTGCTTGACTACACCAAAAGCCGGCACTTGCTACTGCCTACGAGTAGGGGACGCCGCGGTTAACTCGCACCGCTTTCGCGACGTAGGGGAAGTGGCTCTGTCACGTGAACACATCTCGGAGCCGCTCCGACTTTTTTCTCGGAGCGCGTCGGAGCGCTCTTAGCTGGAGGCGAGCGCTCACAAAGAACCAGCCGAATGTAGTCAGAGCGCCCGGTTTCGACCAGCCGAATGTGCGGTCGCCTCTCAGAGCGCTCTAGAGCGATCTAAAACGACCATTAGAAGACACCATAAAAAGTTGAGTCGGGAGTCGACGGGTAGGGTCCGGTCAACACTGCCGCAAGGAGTAGGTTGACCCAACTCGGTCCTGCCCCGATGTGCTATAAAGGCTGTCGAGTCGAAGAGTCGGGTAGGTGAGACGTTAAACGCGAAATTATTTTTCGCTGGCGCCTTCGAGCCTCCGAAACAGGCTGCAACTGCATGCTAACTATGCGCTCCTGGACTCTTCGTACCGCAGTATTGGCGCAAGCTCCCCTCGACTCGCTAAAATCGAGTTCATGTAAACACGCAGTCATCGAGTTGTGTTGGCCTTGCTCAGCCCGATCCCCGACTCGACTCGCAGCGATCGTGTTCATATAAACAGGGCTAATGGTGTAGACCGATTTTCATGACGTAGAGGTGAACACCCTTTCACTGAGAAACTTACCAGTCACCTGCGATTCCATGCTGACTCGAAACCAACTATCATTGACTGCGCCAGTGCCCGCAGCAAAGGAGGAACGATCGCCTTCTTCCTTATACTGTGAAGCCTCTGCTGCACTACAAAGTCATGAGAACTAGTCGAAGACAACTGGAGGATTCGCCACTGCTTTCTTGACTTGTCCCCCTCAGCGGAGCGTCTGCACCTTGCAGGCGTCGCGAGTAGCGATACCATGGGTTCCCGAGCGTTCGCAGGGACATCCCCGCAGAGGAATGATGGTGAACAGTGCATCACCACGGACCCAAGCACCCGCACTTCGCCGTGCGTAGCATCGCCGTGTCCGGGGAAAGGGGATCCTGGTGGTTGAGCTGATGCCAAGCGTTTGGACCTTTAAGGCCCCTCGGCGGAGGCAACACACCACTTTGGCCTCAGCTTCCTGTAGACGGCACCTCCGGCCTGACCCGACAGGGAAAAATGGACAGTCGCCTTTTCTTGTCCTCCCCTCGATCTTTTTCTTTCCTATTTCTTAATTACAAGTCTCCTCCAGGAGTGGGCATGGCTGGCTTGTAAGTTCCTGTCCCGTCCCCTTGTAGAGCTCCATGGTGGGTGGCTGGCACCGTGGCCGAAAAATATCTACCAGGCAGCACAATAGCACTGAGCGAACACTGGGCGATCATTGATAAAAAGTGGCATGAACGGCAGTCCTACATTGGCATTTAGGCAAAGCGCTACCACTTTCACACATTGGCTCTACTTTCAGGGCAGTTTTGGGCCAATGGCCAGCGCAGGGCTGGCGTTCGTTCCGCGACATGGGCCAGTAAAGGCCTCGCATCGGCTTTCCAGCTTACAAACACTAGCATGCAGCTATCGAAATTTGGTATCCAGCTTTTAAACATTTAAACCCAGCTTTCAAACACTGGTATCCTGCTTTCGAAAATTGGCACATTCAACATAACCCACTGCCCAATGATAGAAACTGTGGATGTAACATTCTACCTAGCAAATATTCATAAATGAGGCTGCCTAAGAATTCACGAAAAAGATCGGTTTATTGCATCGACTTACAAGGATCACGCATCTAGCGCACGCAGGATAGTTTGCGCTGCTTCTAGTCATCCTGATAATTAAAGGAAAGGAGGACCCAGGATCACGGTGGCGGAGGACCTGTAAAAATCATTTATTTTCAAGTTTGCTGCGTGCCTATTATTCAGGTTGGACAACGCATCTCGGCAAGCTGCTGTAGCACGGCTAAAACATCCATGAAGTGCTTAACGGAGCTGTCCTCCTGTGAACTGATCAGTCATATATGAAGTAATCGTTGCACTCCTCTTGCAAGAGGACTCTTCCACTGCACTCAAATTTCTGGTCCATCTCTTGCACGATGACCTCACAATGCGTCGAGCATGCAAAGAGAGGCATGATGTCATGACGAACAAATATGGTCGTCACAGGACAAAAAAGAGATTATTACATAACACTCAATTTTTTAGACACTGTCAGCGTGAAGACACTTGACACACATTTTACAGGATAATTTGTAACAATACCACATTTTTTGCACAAAGAGAAATATATTTTGCCGTAATTGTATCAAATTGGTGTGATTTTTAGTATATTGCGCCATTTCGCACCTCCAGTAAAGATATTAATTCTGAAATAAGCAATGTAATGTGATATTGAACGGAAATTATTACATTATTGTGTTTTATTATCATAAGCTAAATAATATCTTTTAATGTCATTATATAGTTTGTTTTAATATTATATGATCCATAATATCATTTTGTTTTAATATCATAAATGGAGAGCGCATTTTTTATTCAGGTAAACATGCACAGCCTGTAGCATCTCCTCCATATGGACGTCGAAACAACAGTTTTGAACAAAGGTCGTTTTTAGTGAGGGGTTAAAAAAAAGTTCGCTGGACGGAAAAAACTCGAAACCCCTTTGTTTTTTTTTAAATCCAATAGTTTATCTTTGTCGCTTCCGTTGCATGTAATACAGATTCGACACTGACTTGAAAACCACACAAAACTCCCGTCTAGCAGTATAGAGTAATGCTTTTTTTTTCATTGAGAGATAACTTGGCAAACGCTTTAACCATAAATTGCAGATAACACACACTTGCGAGTGTGTTATCCAAAGAGAAAGAGTGCGGAAGTAGTACACACATCCTTACCAACTGGTATGTAGTGGAACACAAAGCAGTTCCGATTCCTATCCTACATAAGCTGTACATGACAAACGTATTCCTGAATGCATCGTATGTCAGGTCACATGAATTCAAACCCGCCGTTCCACAAAGTAGCGAATGTTTAGTGAATTCATCGCACCGAAAACTAAAAATAAAGTTCTTATTATTCGGACAGATCTGCACTGCGCACGACGTGAAGGCAGACATTTGGCAATGAGAGTAGGTACATAGAATTTGTCCTCGTGCTTTGTCTCGTTCTTTTTTCCTGTCGGAAAAAAGTAAAACCGTATGTAGTCAAAGCAAACACTTGCTCCCAAAATAACATTCATTTCCGAACGTATCTCAAGATAAAATATTAGTAGTACTTACAAGTAAGATATTGCAGGCCAGGGAAGTGAACCGCGTCGGAGCCCTCATAGATGTGGAGCTCATCAGATGTGGGTTTTCGCTTGCGCAGTCTACGAACAGAGCCAGCTCGAGTGCGCATGCTGTTTCGTCGCGCTAGTTGTGCGGTTGGGCGCCGCCGTGCCAGACAACGCTAGACTCCTCCAGTCAAGAATGTGTCGTGGTGACGAATTGCGCTGTGACGAATGGCAGGGGGGGGGGGGGGGGGGGTACGGTGGTGGTGGTGGTGGGAGGATGCAGAGGGAGATCCATTATTTTTACACAGGTTTTGTGGTACCAAATATGTCCCAGTAGAAATGTGGAGAAAGGATGATCTTGGCAGGGTGGGGGGAGGAAGGGGAGTGCACGAACGGCGCGGCGCGTAGCTGCGCACGGGAGTAATAGCTAGGAGAAAGTGAGTAAAAAAGCGCTTCCAGGGGTAGACGGTTAGCGGGCTGCCTTGAAAATGGCACGTCCGGTAGATGAGTTCGTGAGATACGAGACATCAAAAGAGAGAGGGGACCGAAATATGTGAAAGACGTTTGGAATTCTCGCTGCATGAGTAATAAGCAGTTTTGAAGGCAATAGTGTAGAAATTGCGGAAGCGTCAAAGTATTCTTGTAAAGCAGCAGAGAAGCATGATGTCCAGCGGCGGAAAACATTGAAGCGAAAAACGTAAAGCCTCGAGATGGATATCGTCAAAACGACTTCAGACACTGATACATTTTCTGGGGCCGTGTGTTATTTCAAGATGCCTTAAAACGATATCATGAAATAACAAAAACATAAAACAATAAATAAAATATGCAAGAAAATGCGCACTGTTTCATAGTATTACATACCGGACATGTGGCAAACAAGCTAGCTTAACATGCGTCTAACACCATTTGTCAGTATATTTATTCGATGGTCCTCGAAGAATCCTCAAACTTTTTGTTGGTGTGGAAATTTCACGCAAAAAGCTAAAACAAACAAAACCGTGTTGAATTGTGACTCGCAACTATTTCCGATGCTTTTCATCACTAAAGGTAATGTTCTAAAGCAAATAAGTAAAGACGTCAGCAAGAGCCCTCAATGCAAATTACCCAACAGAACAAAAAAATTCACAAAAAACATTTTTGAAACATTATGATCTGCAGAAAAGGAAGGAAAAAGCAAATCGGAAAACACAGGGGAAGGCGCAATCCCAGGGAACGGCGTACGGAAGCGTAGAAATCTCTTAACGCGAGATCGCGTGCGTTTATGAAGCGGCGGCCTAACAACTGCAAATTACGAGGCCACTGCTTCGTTTCTGGACGTTGCAAAAATTGCGCACAAAACCGGCTTAGGGAATCCGCTTGCACTAAGTTATTACTTTTGATTTATGTTCTCTATTATGTAGACCCCCACTGCGCAGTGTGCAAGTGAATTCTCTAGAGTGAAGAAAAGAACCGCTTTTAAATTTAAAAAAACTATATAAATGAGTCATGATTTTTTTTAAAAGGAAGCCGTCATGGGCAGGTTTTCAGATACTCGCGCAAACATAGCGCTCAAAAACTCTTTCAAATACATAAATTCTATAAATATAGGCGGGCTATTATGCCGAGAAATCGGACAAAGGCAACAGCGTGAGCTCTGTCTACGCACTTCTCAAAAAAGCATATTTTTTGCGCCTTGGCTAAGCCATACATAGTTACACGAACCATTACAACTGGCTCATGCCGGCGCGCATCCGCTAATTACTAAATTTACGAGACCTTTTAAAAGTAATTTTAGTGGTTAGTTGCTGCCGCTTCTAGTTCCCTAGTATTAACAATAGAATTCTATAGATCTGCAGTTGTCGGTCTGGATGGCGTCGTCGTCGGCCTTATGCGAGAGATCGGTTCCTTTGTGGCAGAATATGCACAGTCCACTGACTTCCACCGAAGTAGCCCTCACGTCGTTGCACAACTCAATCAGCGAACGGACAGAACTAAATGACGATGGCAGCAGCAGCATTGCTATACAGCGAGCGAATGCGTTTGGAATGCTTCCGAATGCGTTTGGAAGTTGTTGTGAAGCACCTTAGAGTCCAATTGATCAGCGTCGGAGCCCGCTGCAGACGTCACCGCGCCGCACTTTCGACGGCGTCGACATATGCTCCTGCTTTAGTTACTCCTCTACGAGAGCTCCCTCTGGCAGGTGCGATCTGCTGACAGCTTCGGTTTCATTGAGTTTTTTTTCATAACTATACCTCTATCTCCGACTGTGCAGTCGGAAAATATTTGTTGTTTATCCGCCTACACACATATACTGCAAAAGTGATCGGTAAGGAAAAGATGAATAAAACTTCAAATTTTTGAACTCACACTAGACCAGCCCAGGAGCTCAAGCAAGTTTTAGCGCGTTCAAAAATTATAAACTACCGAGGTGGTACTCGACAACAAAATCAATCTTCTACCCAGTATATTGGATGGTACAATGTTCACCAACGTCTGCCACTATACATTAACTTTGGATAAGAAGTGGCAAGCCAATGCCAATATAGCCAGGTTTCGAAAATGGCTTAGCCAATCCTGGCAAAGAGTGGGAGAACTCTGGCTAACATTGCTCATGATAGCAATGAGTTGAAAATGGCACAGCCAATAACAGATGCTCATTGGCAACTCTGGGCCTACTTAGGGCCACGCTTTGCCAGTGGCTTTGTGAAATTGGCCCGCTGTCTATGTGCTACCTGGGTACTCTTTATGGCTGGACTCCTATCCAAACACGATCGCACTCCGAAGAGAGTGCGGAACGAGGTAACTCAGTTTTTTTCGAACAAAGAGAAACATTCACCAAATTCTGTCTTCCACAGCGAATCAGCTGAGAGAAAAACCATAATTCTATTCCCACTCCTTGGGTCGAAATGCCTAACAGATATTCTGGGCCCGGGCCACAAGGTGTCCAAAATAGCCAGCAGAGACTTACTGTTAGAACTCCTTGACAATGTTTGGAACTCGAAAATCGCCAACACTGCATCCATTGGAGAAATCAGGGTCTCCATAACAGCAAACCGATCTCTAAACTCAGTCCATAGCGTTACCTCTGAAAATGCCTTCATACGCCTAACTGCTGGAAGGCTTGTCCGACCAAAATGTCACAGATGTGTACGGAATCAAAATCTGGAAAGACAACAAAGAAATAGATACAAAACACTTGGTTCTAACATTGAACAGAAGTACATTAGCTGAAACCATCGAAGTAAGATACCTAAAAGTAAATCTCAGGCACTCTATTCCGAACCCAAGAAGATGCTTCAATTGTCAAAGGTTTGGCCACGGCTCACAGAGCTGCCGCGACCGCAAAACCTGTGCAAAATGCGCTTCAAAGGATTACGTTTCTGAGGAATCGGACGCAGCCTGGCGCTGTGCAAACTGTGAAGGAGACCATGCTGCATACTCTAGGCCGTGTCCGTCCTGGAAGAAGGAAAATGAGAAAATCATCATAAAGACCAAGGAAAACATTTCATTTATAGAAGCGAGAAGGCGATTTGCCCTCACCAACCAATTCGCCTTCAAGGCAAAATCCAGCTTCGCTGGCAGGTGGTGCGCTGGGCGTAGCACCACACAGCACTTCGGTTCCAGCCGAGGCCACTTCCATCGAGCCGATGGCAGGGCCATCCACGCCCCATGCAGGGACAGCGAAAGCTGCCTTTCCATTGTCAAAGCAGGGAGCGCCGGTCGAGTGGACGGCATCCCGCGCGACTTGCCCCCGTCGGCTAAGGTCTGAAGCGCAATCACCCTCCTTGAAGCCGCGGTCTTCCAGCACTTCTCGCAGGTGATGGACACAACTCCTCCCTCGCCCTCGCTGCCACTGCGGCAAAGGTCTCTCGAGTGCAGAAAAAACGATGAAGTCCCTGTAACAGATCCAAAAGACCCACAAACCTAGTTTCTAAAATTTACCCTCCACTATTCTACAAACATGGCATTTCTTTCAATAGAACTGCCATAGACTTTAAACAACTACACTCACATAACGGATATTTTAATTTCATTCTCCGCGGTAGCACTCTGTTTCCAGGAGACTAGCGTAGGACACAGAACAAAAATATTCTTAAGAAGTACCCAGCCATTCGCTGCGACCGAGCGAACTCAAGTAGGCCCTCTGGAGGTGCCGCTATTGTGCTCCAGGGGGGTGTTGCAAATAGCAAACTCGACCTTAAATTCTCATATTAAGGAGTTGCTGTCACTGTCCTCGATTTTAAAACAATAAAAATATGTTCTATATACATTGAACCTCACCTAGCCATTACACTTCACGATTTAAAATGTATTTCAATACAACTGCCAGAACCATATCTTTTAGTTGGGGATTTTAATGCTCACTCTTCTCTTTTTGGGGAAGTGAACAAACGGGCGTCAGAGGCCGGATTTTAATAGATTTTATCCTCTGCAAAAATGTCTGCCTCCTGAACACAGGCAAACACTCTTACTGTTCTCCAAGCAGTGGGAAGATGAGCTGCTAGATTTTTGTATTTGTTCACCAAGTGTTTTTATAATTTATAAATGCGATGTTCTTGACAACCTGTATGGGAGCGATGACATTCCGGTCATATAATCCTGCCATCCTCACCACCTGTCATACCGACCAAACCACGGCGTTGGAAATTACATTTTGCTGACTGGTTAATTGTTTATAGATAAGGCCAGTTTAGAGAATATTGCTTTAGAAAATCTCAGCATAAATGCAATAAATAAAATGTTTACAACATGCATTCTTACTGCCGCAACACTATAGATTCCAAAATCCTCAAGAGTAGTCAGTCCGAACCAAAAAGTGTGGTGCACACTGAATGCAGAAGGAAAAACACCGACAAAATAAAGCCTGGGGAGTCTTCCATAGATTGTCAAGACACGAGAACCTTATCCGTTTCAAAAAGGCAAGGACACAAGTTAGATATACTCGGCACAATGCCGAAAAATTATCCTGTAATGCTTACGTGTCTTCTATAAACAGCTCAACAACATCCAAAAAAATGTGGGAACAAGTTCTAAAACTAAATGGCACTTACTCACCTTTCACAATTCCTCGTTTAACAACACCTGGTACGCAATCAAGTATAGCGGTACATGCAGACGTATTGGGGAACCGCTTCGCTGCGGTTTCAAGTTCTTTGCACTTTATCCAGTCATTTTTAAAATACAAAAACATAGCGGAAAAACAAGAACTCAGAAATAGTGGAGGTGCAAATGAAAAATTCAATAGCCTTCTTACACTTCAAGAAATCAATATTGTAGTGTCTGCTGGCAAGAAAACTGCTCCAGGACGCGACCAATTACATTACAAAATGCTAACCCATATTTCAAAGCCTGCTGTAGAGGCACTTTGGGTTTCTTCAACAAAATATTCTAAGAAGGAAAAATACTTTTCAGTGGAAAAAACTATTATATTACCATTCCTGCAACCTGGAAAGCCACCAACGTCCCTCAGCAGCTATAGGCTAATAGCCCTTACTAGCTATCTCGCTAAATCGTTTGATAATGTAGTGAAAATCACGGTGATGCTTGTTTTTCAATCGCTTGAGCTTCTCGACATCCATCAATGTAGGTTTAAAACATCTTTTTCAACAGCTGACGATCTCGTCCGCCTCAAAAATACAATTAGAGAACCATTCTTACATAAACAACACCGTCTAGCAGCATTCTTTGATATGGAGAAGGCTTATGATACCACATGGAAGTTTAGAATTCTACGCGACTTTTTAGACATACGGATCCATGAAAGGACGCTGAACTGTGTAAAAGAATATCTGTTTGAGCGCTCATTCCACGCACTGCTGTTTCACCCTATCCAAAAAATTCCTGCAGGAGAATGGGATGCCACAGGGGTGCATTTTGAGTACTACCCTGTTTGCCTTGGAACTGAATTCCATAGCTGAGATAGTTCCAAAGTCCATTATGTATTTTATATATGTTGATGACCTTCAAATAGCATGCGCATCCTTAAGCTATCAACCTGTGAGAAACAGATACAACATTAAACAGACCTGTAGTTTGGGCAGACAGAAACGGGTTTAAGTTCTCCCCACAAAAAACAGTTGCTGTTCTCTTTTAGTTTAAAAGAAGTGTACAGATTAATCTCACCCTGAACATAAATGAAATTATGCTTCCAGTAAAACAAGAACATAAATTTTTGGGCGCAAGATTTGACAAGAAACTCACATTCGTGCCACACGCTAATATCATCAAAAAGAAATCCTCCCAATCCATGAATATAATTAAAATACTGGGGATCTGATAGAATATGTCTTCTAGAAATCTGCAGGTCTGTAGTACGTTCTACCCTAGAATATGGATGCGTTGTGTATGGGTCCACGAAGTCATCCTATCTAAAGCGACTTGACCTAGAACATAGCCTTGCTTTACGTCTTACGACTGGCGCATACAGAATATCCCCCATAAATAGTCTCTATGTCGAAATCAATGAACCCTCCCTTGCTGACATAAGAACTGTGCTCGCATGCACATATGTCCTAAAAATTCGTCCACTCCCAAAACAACTCTGTTATCCCATAGTTACCAAGTGCCTATTCAGGACACTGTTCAACAACAAACCCCAGTAAGTCAGGCACTTCTTTCTCCGCTTGGGGGGCATTTGCCAAAACTTGGAAATACTAGTTAGCCTTCCTGATGTCGCCTCAAGGCACCACCCACTGCCCCCATGGTACACTCTTCCCATTGAATGTGACCTCAAATTAACACAGCTAAAAAAAACATCACACTAGCACTTATTGCAGAAATACCGGGCGCTGCAAGGAAAATACGCGAACTATACGGATGTTTGCACTGGTGGCTGAAAATCAGCAGAATTTGTTGGAAGCGCAGTTCTACAAGGAAACTGGCAAAAAATAGTTTGGCTGCCAAACTGTGCACCCATTTTTACAGCGGAATGTTATGCAGTCTCTGTAGCTGTTGGCAGAATAATAAAGAATAACATCCAAAACAGCATAATCTACACATTTTCACTTAGCGTGCTCACGACATTACACTGAATAAATGCAGTCAAACTTTTCATAGAAAGCATATTACACATAGAAAAATTTAGAATACCTGGGCATGTAATAAAAGTCTGCTAAGTACCGAGCAATGTTGGAATTCAAGGTAATGAAAGAGCCGACAGATGCGTTGCACATGCTCGCAGTCGTATAATCGAGAAAGTCAGCGTGCCCCATAGAAACTTCATGAAATTAATACACAGCAATCTCAACCCTAAATGGCAAGAAACGTAGGACAGAGAAGTAGATAACAAACTGCATTCGGTAAAGCCCGTATTAGGCAAATAGAAAACCCGTAGTAACCAGGAACGTATCGTGGAATTAATATTATGCCGTCTCCCTATTAGACACAGACGTCTTACCCACAAGTTCTTACAAAAGAAGACAAACGCACTTACGAAAAATGCGGAGATGAAATTACAAAACACCACATCTTATTCTCATGCACAGAACTAGAGCAACCGAGGACAAACTAGTTTACTCAATTCTAAAAAGAACACATTGCTCTTCACCCAGCATTGATTTTGGGTAAAGATGCGTTGAGTCATATCCGCAATGTTTTTAGTATTGTAAGGGAGGCAAGTCTCCTTGAAAAGCTCTAAATTCCCCCCCTGCGCCTTGCCTCATATGGTGGTACTCCTCAGGTACTTTCTCATTCCTGAGAATAGGGCCGAGGCTTTTTTTTATGTTGATGGGTTGGGAGCCTCGAGATTCCTGCCGGGGCAAGGATGGTGTTGAGGTTACCAGACTCTTTTAAAGCTTTCATGAATAGCCATTTCTTAAATTTCTATACTTTCGGGCATTACTAACAAGCACGAACTGAAGATCTAGGCCTTCTACAGCACTGATAGGTTTTCATGTTTTTAAAATTCAGTAGAAAACAATTTTCCGACACCTTGCGCATGGCGCATGAGATCCTTAGATGATTAGGCGCCATTAAACCTAACACAGCACACTTTCTTGACTTGTATGGCGACGGACCTCTGGCAATCCTCTGTGTTTGGCATGTTCGATATGGATGGTAAATATAGTGCTCTTTCTGATCTAAGTAAAGTATTTTTTTACACTGCCCCACCCCCGCTATAGTGCGAAAACCCTGAGGGTAAAATAAGTGAAGTGAAATGAATGGCTCGCAAGTGAGTGGAAAACAGCGCCCGTGGCTCAAAACTAGGTAACCCAGAATGTGTCGGAACGGCATCAAAAAGTCAGTTCTCTTAAGAAATCTTTGTTCGAGTGTAATCCTTTTCTGTGTAGAAATTCTGCTCCCCACCAGACATATCTCTCTCAGTATGTTAATGTTGTAATCATAGCAGCTACTGTCGACTGCACGCGGGAAAGCCGTGGGTGCGCCCTCTCTGCAGAATGGAGCTCATAGATTTCTGAGCCCCTATTCTAGAATAGACATCTCCGTGGTATATGCAATATGATGTCAAATGTGAATGACATCTAGCTTCACATGTGTCAAGCGTCCCCCACCTTCTTGCTTCTCACAATTAAAGCCTCTTCGGTATGCTTCTGCACCACGCTGCTTTGTCACCAGGCTGCCAAAAGTCACATATTTCAAACAGGAAAGCGCTCCGAAGGGACGCTATATATATGCAGCGCGATACGAAAAAACCATCGCGAGTCAGGGTGCAAAATGAGACTTACCCGGAAGCCAGAGTAGGTATAGAATTTTCGCCCTCGAACCCGTGACGTCACGACAATTAGTCAGACACTGGTTCGTTTGTCTCCTTTGAGCTGTGCTGCTGTTTTTAGGTACAAAAAGAGCACAGGCGAGTGGCGCGGTTGGCTTTGAATAGGTGTCGATCAATGCTGGGCAAGGAAACTCGACTTAAAAGGTCTGTCTAGTTGTTTAAAGCAAAAGTACTCTGCGCACATTTTGTCAGTTCTTAAGCGATCTCTAAAACAGGCGTTAGCAGTAGAGATGGATTTGTTCTCGATTTCAGACGGCTGAAGCGAGGTCGTAACGATTTATTGTATGCATGCAACGTCCCAGTTAATTATGAAGAGACCGGAAGCGGGCAGGCTCGATGAGGGAAAAACACGCTTTAATGACATCCTAGACGAAATCAAGAATAAGAAATTGGCCTGTGCAGGACATGTAATGCGGAGGCAAGATAACCGCTGGCCTTTAATGGTAACGGAGTGAGTTCCAAGAGAATGCAAGCGTAGCAGGGGGGGGGGGGGGGAGGGGTGGCAGAAAGTCATGTGGCTGGATTGCGGGCATACAGTGGGCGCAGTTGAAAGAAGACACGGTTAATTGGACAGACTTGAGAAAGGCCTTTACCCTGCAGTCGCCGCTGTAAGGCAGGTTCTGAAAATAACGAAGTGTCGATCTTTCTGTTAAGTCAAATAAAATTAAGTCCAATATTAGTTTCTTCCCAGAACGTTTTCCGACAGTTATCAGCACTAAGGAGAATAAATAGCAAGGTGAGGAGTGCAAATGCCGTTTCCTGGCGAAATCCTGAAGTGTCTAGTTCGAACGACCCAAGCGAATTTGCCTGATCCCAACAAGAACGCTTCAATTCCAAAGGTTTGATAAGAGAGTTCAATAATTATATATGGTCCCCGCATACCTCAGCTTAAAAGTGTGTAAAAATGTGGAGATCATACGTTTGGAAAAGCAAGAAGTATACTCTAATTATATTCAAAACTTATTCTAGTAGTCTGTGGTAAACGTACAGAGAGCTATAGAAAACATACGTTAAACACAAAGCGTAAATATTTTTCTTTATTTTCTTAGTATTAAGACTCTACTAAGAAGAAGACGAGGATGGCTCAGAGCTTGTGAAGTGGCCCAACTACCCATGCTGCGTGGTAGCGGCTAAGTACCTGGCGGTGTTGCGCTAGCTTGCTAAATATCTCCTTTTTGACTGAGCTTGCTTGCTCTTGTTCTAGGCTGATTGGGCATGGGAGGAGAGCTTAATGTCTACTTCTTCTCCCGGCCAGGGGTTTTCCTGTTGGTAGGCATCTCTTCCTCAAGACCAGCTCCCAAATGATCTCTTTTTCAGCAGTGGACTTTAGAGCATTCCGGTCGCTTTAGTGCCTTCTGATGGAGGCGCTATCCGACTGAACAACCCGGAGGCAGTACAAGCGGCTCTTCGATTACATCGAAGCACTTCATGCGCATTACCGATGTCCGGCAGTTCGGCAGGTGTGGTATTTTGTGCAGGTCACCGGATAAGGACTGTATTGAAGACCTTCTGAAATGTATGTCCTTCGCCAACAAACCGGTGATCGCATTCATTCCGCCCCATCTAGCGTGTTCCAAGGGCTTGATCCGAGGGGTCGACACTCGATTGAGCCCTATGGAAACGCTTGAGAACCGGTCGCCTGCAGGAGGGATGGCTGTCCGTCGTAGCAGCAGGATGGTTGACGGAGTAAAAGTTCCTACGGAGTGCGTCACTGCCACATTAGCAGGAATATTCTGCCCGTCAGAGATTAAGGTGTGGTCATTGTTAATTCGAGTACATGCCTTTCACTCTCGGCCCCTTCAGTGTCAAAACGGCTGGCGATTTGGCCACAACGGCAAAGTCTGCACGTCAGCCTTATGCTGCTGTGCGTGTGGGGAAGGTCATTGTAGAGAGGAATTCCCCGAACAGCAAGAGAAATGTTGTTTGTGTAGTGGTTCTCACCCTGCTGATTCGCCTGACTGTTCTGCACGAGCACAAGAAGTTCAGGTGCTCGATTTTATAGAAAAAATGCAGATGCACGCGGAGAGACGCTTTTGCCGCAGTCGAGGAGAAAGTCTCAGGTTACTCTAGTGTGGCCGCCAAATTTCCGCCCATAATGGATGCCAGTTGGCCCCAGGCTATTACAGCGGCAGTTGAGAAAGCGGGGGAAATGAAATAGATTGCATTATAGAAACCGTTTCTACATGCATTTCGCAGGTAATAGCTACTCAGATGACCAATATCCTGCAGGTGCCCACCGCTACGCTCTTGCCTTCTTTCGCTTCGGAAGCTGCTCCTCCTTCTGTGGTAATCAGTTCCGCTCCACAGGGCCAAAAACAACATGAGCAACAAAAGACCTCTCAGGCCTCTCCTCCGAACAGCCTTATGGACGCATCCTCTATGGAGTATGTGGATATGGAGTCTGATCTTCGCGCCTAGAAACGAAGTGGGTCTGCTTTGAATATTTCAGGTCCATCTTGCCCCCAGTCAAAGACAAAGAAAAGTAACGCAAGTCAAAATCATAAGACCAGGATTCTAGAAAAGGCAGCCGAGGCAGCAGCACTCCTGCCAAGATACATTTCTTAGGTGTACTCCAGTAGAATTGCCGATCTATATTCTTAGCTTCAACAGATTTAAATTGCCTATGTAATCAGCTTCTACCGAATTTATTTGCATTACAGGAAACATGGCTAACTACAAATTTCAATTATCATCGCAAGAATTACCGTCTGTTCCAGCTTGACCGGTCATCACGAGGAGGAGGGTTGCTAGTGCTCATCTCTACAAATTTTTGCCACAGGGCATGCATTTCTTTCCAATATGCGGATAATGAATGTGAAATCTTTGCGGTTGACCTCAGTGTCGTAGGCCAACAGCTCATTACGGTAGCTAATGCATATTTCCCGTCCGGTGTGCATGACACTCGGCCCCTTGACTCACTCATGTCCAGTAGCCGATCTCAGGTTATATTACTTGGAGACTTCAATTCGCGCCATGTGACGTGGGAGCTTAAAGCAGAGAGCTTTGTTTCTAGACTATATCATTGGGTTTCTGACAACTTGATCTGCAACAATTCCAGAATGCATCTGTACGGAGCCAATGCCGCTCTGATTTAGAGTTAAATTTTCCTCCCCAGGTGTCTGTGCTACGCCTTGGGCGCCTGTTGACTGTGCAACAAACAGTGGTCATCTACCGAGTAGTTTCGAGCTATCGTGTAAATTAACTCTCACATCAGCGCAAGCTAACAAATTACAGCTGCTTTAAAGACACGTGAAAGTGAGCTCTCCAAATCACTTCAGACCTTTGCGCTGAGACAAGTGCCGAAAGCAAGGCTACACATCTATGTTCAGTACTGGACCATGCAAGGCAAAATCCTGAATTTTTGGTTAAGGAAACCAGGGGTGCCATTGTGAACAATTAGTGGAATGCTGAAGCACGCTTGCATTTAGACGACGGAAAGCAACTTGGAAGAAACTTCTCATCAATCAATGCCCCAAAATTTTGGTTGGATTACAAATATGTTGCAGCAACATTTAAGAGCACTGTCGCCCGTGGAAAGGAGGAGTATAATACAAAACATTATGATTTCTTTTCGCAATCAGGAAATAAACGAGCTTTGTTTAATTTCATGAGGCGCAACAATGTGACTCCACCGGCTGTCAACATTGAATCCTTCGTTCAGTCCCCTGCTGACATCGCAAAGGCCTTAGAGGATATTGCGTGCGGCCTAGAGCTCCGCTTTACATCTCCTCTACCTTCTCCTGCTGTATTCACATGCACCTCAAGTGATTTCACTGAGATCTCTATGCCCGAGCTGTCGAGAATTGTTCTGCGCTTATCCCCAGCGGCTCCTAGCCCCGATAAGGTCACTTCATCTATGATCAGTTTTGTTCAATGAATCTCCTGAAGACCAGTTGGCTCTAGTTAACCATTCCATTAAATTTCCTTGAATACCTCATGACCGGCGTCTTGCTAAACTAGTTTCATTGCTTAAAAAGCAAGGAGAGGGCTCAACGTTAGACAACATGCGCCCTATTTAATTAACATCAAACGTAGTGAAATTGGTGGAAAGGGTCCTTCTCAGTCGTGTCATGTCATTCATTTCAGAAAATGCTCTCTTGAATCCGTATCAAATTGGTTTCAGGCCGGGTTGTTCAAATTAGTGTACTCATACTGATCTAGAGAGTCGTATTAAATTAGCACGCAATAGAAAACAGTTTGCTACATTTGTCACCTTGGATGTCAGTAAAGCATACGAAAGCGTTGAGCACTCGACTCTGTTACTCACATTACAGGAACTCAACTTCCCAAGTTATTTTGCAGCCTGGATTTCTGCTTTTTTGGAAAATAGAGAATTTTAATGCTTCCGAAATGGTGTTTCCTCAAGGAGATTGCAACAAACAAGAGGTGTACTGCAGGAATCAGTTCTCTCACCTGTTCTTTTAACATTTTCTAAGCTCAATTCCACGCATTAAAAATGTGAAAACTTATGTGCACGCTGACGATATTGCAATTTTTGCATCAGCAGGTGACATTCACACTGTTTATCGATTTCTGTAAAATTACCTCAATGTTCTTGTCAACTGCTTAGAAAGAATACATCGCTCCCTCAATGTGATGAAATGCGCATTGTTAGTACTTCCGGTTTCTGTTCGTGTAAATATCTGCCTGGTCTATAGAAATAATATATATCCTCAAGTTCAGACGGTGAAGCATCTCTAAGTAATAAACGACTCTACTCTCTCCTGGCGGCCACATTGAGCAAGTTTCTGCTAAAGGTGTTCGGGCCATTGGCATCCTGCACAGGCTTTGTAGTGATAGGTGAGGCATACATTTCTGATGATTTATAAAATATACGTGCGCCCAATTTTGGAGTTCGGTTGTGGTTTATTCTCAGGAGCTCAAGCCTATCAACTTCGCCCTCTTGTGCACTTGGAGCGTGAGGTGTTGCGCCTCTGTCTAGGGCTTCCAAGATATGTCGCCAATGCTGTTCCGCACCTTGAATCGCGAATCCCATCGTTATAAGCTAGGTTTCGCCTTTAACAGTTCAAACATTTTTAAAATCGTGCGACTCACCTCTTCACGCCTTAAGTACAATATTTTTAGTCAACCTCCCGCCTTTTTTAGTGTCGCCTGGTCTCATTTTGATACTGCGCAGATTTATTACGTGCAGTCCCTCCTTGATCCCATAAACATTCATTTCACAGATTTGCGCCAAATGTATAACAACTCATCTTCTGTCCAGATTGAATTCGATGACATTTTCCCATCGAATGCAAAGATGCAGCCCATTCCGCTTCTTCTGTGATTGTTGCAGCACCCCCTAAAGTCCTTTCCCTCTCATATTCTTATTGCTACCGATGCCTCGCAGGATCGCGAGAAGGCGCTTGCTCGCCGCTGCTTTCGGCGACTTCTGGAAGGAAGCGCCCAGGCCAACGCCAACACACTTACAAACCATGTGATCTTTTGTGCGTCTGTTGGCAGAGTTACATCGCCGTTGCTACGCTAGCGCGAATGACCCAAAGCCCAAAAACGAAACTATGCCGCGGCAGACAGCACAAACAGTGGTGTACGAAATGCGGTTGCGTGGGTTGGTTCCAATGATTTTGATTCTGCCATCCGCTTTATTCTTGTCACTTGCAACCTAAAATAAACAGTTTATAGATTCAAATAGACGATGATTCTATGGGATTAATGGGGCCACCGCGATAACAGCGAAGAAGCGCGCGCGTACCGCATCTTCGCCCACTCTAGGCATGCTGCCTTTTAACTGCTAAATCCCTTCCACCGACAGCTGCTCAGGCTAACCGAGACTCATCACAGTGCGTTTCTGAAGTTTTGCGCATGCAGAACGATCGTGAAAACCACACAGCCTTGCTAATTCTAGAGAAGCATATGTCACAATAATAAAAAGAACTGCAAGCAACGCTGCACCATTTTTTCACGCTAAACATTCGGCTAATACGTTTCCTGGCTGTTCTATTTTTTTTCCTTTTCGCGGTCCCATGAAAAACGCGACGGAAATATTCTGTCGCATTCAACGCTTTGCTGCATTTAACATTTATATATGAACACGAATGCACACTCAACTCTCACCTTAGGTTGTACAAGCAGCCCAAAAATTTAACTTCATATTGTCTCTGAACCTTAAATAAAATAAGTAATGTTTTTCTGTATATCTAATTAATTCAAGTCATCTTTGGAATGCCAAATTTCTTCTATATGAATCAGTACATTAGCATACCCAAAAATTTTATATTTAGATCTCCAGTGTACATGGCCCATAGGGACCATCATCTGCCAGATGCACACGAATCACGTAGATCACCACCTGGACAACATGAACACAGATGTCACGCATGCCAAAGAATGCTTATTCTATGTTTGCAGCGAAGGTTTTCGGCCAGAATAATGGGTAACAGGGTGACCTGATGCAGTTTGATCGCTTGCAACATAGAAATAGTAATCACTAGAGAAATGCATCCCAGTATGTGCACTCACAGTAACAGCTAAACTAGTTTTTATTGCGATGTGAAATCTGCAGTAGTTACGGAAGAAGAAAATAAGTAAGTCATTTATTGCACAAAACAAAAACATAAATGCCAATCAGCAAGTGCATGTGAGAGTTTTCATTTGGAAGATGTATATATGGCGAGCCTAATTTATCTTCTAGAAGTACTCTACATACTATAATAACTCCAAATTTGATGGTCTATGTCGTGTTTCTACGAAGACATGATAAGTTTTAAATATTTTTTGTGTTAAAAAGTGTGTTAGAATAAAGCTAACATATGTTATTTAACCAGCAGGCTGGTGATTGAATATATAAGACCCAACTTTTTACCAATTACAGTAATGTACTCATTTATTGAAAGGTTAATTTTAGCTGGCCGTAATAGCATCACTTTTCAGATTTTTCAAAATATGATTCTCGATGTGGCTGCAGCGCAATGAGTTTACGGTGCCCAAATGGGCGAAACCACATGGGCCAGAAGGGCTTGCAACCACGCCTACAAGTGTATACCCAGCTATCTCCTCTAGCAGTTCCCGCCGCGGGCACTTAAATGTATATACACTTTATTCCCTGTTACTGTTTTTCCAAGTTTAGACGCTGTGAAAGGAGATCCTCTTTAAGAGCTATTCTTCATAAAAGAACTAATCCAAACTAGAACAGGTCTTGCACAGAAAGATTACAGTAGAAGCGTTAACAGTGCTGCAATGCATGCTTGCAGGCCTTCCGACTGGTACCAACTGAAAATGTAGACAGTTTAATCTGACATATCCGAGCTGAGACCGCATTGAACCCTGTCTTTTCCATCGCTGGTGACCATTAGAAATCTGCCATGCTTAGCAAGTTAACCTACTTTTGTTCCAAGATAAAAGCATTTAGCTACTATTAAGTCGCTAACTGGAACTAGTTGTGGTATTTCAGGGGCACCTCATTTTTTATTATACTTTGATTTAGCTCCAGCTGGAACAATGCTTTGGAAGATGTCACGAGTGAGTGCAAGACGCCGCGGCAAGAAGTCAAACCGCCAAAGAAACCACGGCACGCAGCGGACGAAACCGACATAGACACTGGGAGGGAACGGAGCAGACGGTGCAAAGTGCGCGCGTCTGCGCGGAAGCAATAATCGTTTACGTGAAGACGGAGGAAAAGCAGACGGCGTGGGCGCACAGCTCCGGAGACCGCGAGTGCGTGCGAATCCACGGCCGCGAAGATACATGGGCGCAACGCACCCGCGGGGAGAGGAGAACGGTATGCAACGGCATCCCCTCCGTGCGGCCGCCCCGAGTTGAGACAAAGGGACTCGAGCTTTGACGCCGGTGTAGGAAACACGCACCGAGGCTGCCCTCCTGGGCCGACGCAACCCCGGCAACGATCCGGACCGTCGAGACGCTCCTTCGGCTACGCTCCGGAGGCCCCGGCGAGGTCTCCTCTGGCGACATTCCTCACCACCAACCACTTTGAGTACCGATTGGACTGTTTTCATTATTCTACATTGACTCAAAAGACTCTAATTAGAACTATTTGGCGTTATTCTTACCACCACCTGCGCGTGGAAACTCTGACTGATTTGTGCATGCTTATCGATGTGATGTAAACCACCTTTTTATTATTCAGTTTTGCAGTTGATGTGCATTGTTTGATTAAATCTTGTTTTTGGAGACGTACACCTCTCTGGTTCTGACTCACGTTCTCGACAGATAGTGACAAAATTAATGGCGAGCCTGCCAGGATCCACTTTCGTCATTCTGTCTTAACGTTAATGTCAACACGCTTGTGTTCGTGCTAAAACCAGAGAGATGGACCTCCACAAGATTATGTTGAGAGCCGAAAAGCTCGGGTTCACGAAAGAGGAGACGATGTCTCTTTATGAAGAAGAGAAAACGAGATACAAAGAGGAAAGGGAGTCGGCGCAAAGGGAGGCACTTGAAGCTGAAGAGAGAGCTAAGCGAATGGCAGAATTAGAAGAAGAGAGAGCTAAGCGAATGGCAGAATTAGAAGAAAAGAGAATGGCACAGGAGAAAGAAGTGCTCGAGCTCAAGTTGCGTCTTGCTAACGCTAGTGTTGAAGCCGTACCAGAGGCGACAGGATTTGCGTCGGGTGCTACGGCCCCACGACCAACAGCTGTGTGTCCAAGGAAGCTGATGGCTCCTTTTGACGATAAGCGTGACGATTTGGATGCCTATTTGCATCGCTTTGAGAGAATAGCAGTAGGACAAAGATGGGATAAGAGCGAGTGGGCAACAGCTTTAAGCCTTTGTCTGGTGGGCGAGGCCTTAACAGCTTTCGGGAGAATGCCCGCATCAGAGTCGACAGACTACGATAAGGTGAAGAAAACGCTGCTACAAAGGTTCCGCTTAACCGCAGAAGGTTTCCGTGAAAGGTTTCGAGGTGGCAAACCCAATGATGCGGAAACAGCTAAGCAGTTCGCATCGAGATTGTCGAACTACTTTGAACGATGGCTGGAAATGGCCGAGGTAGAAAAATCGTACGAAGGGGTGAAAGACCTCATGGTTGGAGAGCAGTTTTTGTCCTGCTGTCACCCAAGGTTGGCCGTATTCCTAAAAGAGAGGAAGTTGAAGACAGTGGAAGATTATACAGAGTATGCAGATCAGTTCATGGAGGCTCAAGGCCACATAAACCTAGGCAAGGTTAAAGAAGACGTCGGGAGAAGTTGCGATGCAGACGCGGTAAAACGAGGAGTGCAAAGTGGCACATTTAAGCAGCCCTCGAGGTGTTTCTTGTGCAACCGTATTGGACACCGCGCCGCGGACTGTAGGGTTGGAGGAAGCAGAGGGCAGGCACAGTTAATCTGCCAAAACTGCAGCAAGAGAGGCCACCGAGCAGAGGAATGCCGATTTCGGACGCAAGAGAAGGCCGCGTGTGTCGTTCATCCCAGAAAAGCTGACATGAGCGCGGAGGATACCCGAAAGACGGACACAAAGGCCGGACGTGAGATGACGGAAGGTCAAACAGCCAGGCACGCAGCTGTCGGCGAGCTGGCGATGCCTGTAGTCGAGGGCGAAATTCATGGCCAGCGCGTCACCGTGTTGAGAGACAGTGGCACAAACACGGTCCTAGTTAGAAGGAGCCTGGTTGGAGAGAAGGAGCTTACTGGTCGGCTGGCGTCAGTCTTGCTGGTTGACAGCACGGTTCGCTACCTCCCGGAGGCAATGATTTGCATTTCTACCCCGTACTACTCGGGACCAGTCGTGGCAAAATGCCTAGATGAGCCCCTGTATGACTTGGTGCTGGGAAACATCACGGGCGTAAGAAAGGTTGACGACCCCGATGCCGATTGGAAGCCCAGTATGGAACAAGGCGCAGGCCCGGAGGGGAGAAGTGAAGAGGAAACACTTGTAAAGACCCGTGCGAACGTAGTTCCGCGCGAAGGCAACGGCGGTTTAGAGCCCGCGGAAGGAAAAAGGGACGAAACACCCATGATTTCGTCAGCTGTACAGACCAGAGCAGGAAAAGCAGCGCAGGGAAAGACAACCAAACTGAAAGTACCTGCGGCGGAGCTCCTGAAAGTGACTCCCGAGAGTTTAGCGCAGGAGCAGAGAAACGACTCTTCACTTGCGGATTGTTTCAAGAAGGTAGGGGAAATCCTAAGAAGAAAGAAATGCCGAACTACATTTCAGTTTCTCGTCCAAGACGGCCTGTTGTACAGGAAATGTACCTTCAGCTCAGGAAGGGAAGTCCTGCAGTTGGTGATACCGAAAGAATTGCGACCAGCTGTCATGTGTCTAGGCCATGATTCGATAATGGCTGGCCACCAAGGTGCGAAGAACACGGGCAACAGAATAAATGAGGAATTCTACTGGCCAGGCGTCCAAAGCGACGTGAAGCGGTATGTCAGATCATGCGACATATGCCAAAGGACGATACCGAAAGGAAAAGTCGGGAAAGCGCCACTTGGAACTATGCCTACCATTGAAATCCCATTCCAGAGAGTGGCAGTCGATATCATTGGACCTATAACCCCCTCCTCGAAGAAAGGAAATCGCTACGTCATCACACTGGTAGACGTGGCGACAAGGTACCCAGATGCCATTGCGCTCAAAACTATTGACACAATTGAAGTCGCAGAAGCGCTCCTAGAGATGTTCTCGCGCTACGGAGTGCCGAAAGAAATGCTCACAGACCGGGGATCAAATTTCACATCAGACCTGATGAAAGAAGTTAGTCGACTCATGTCATTGAAGCAGTTGCTGACAACCCCATACCACCCGATGTGTAATGGCTTGGTTGAACGCTTCAACGGGACAATCAAGCACATGATGAAAAAAATGTGCCAAGAAAGACCCGCTGATTGGGATCGTTACCTCCCAGCACTGCTATTTGCATATCGCGAAGTCCCGCAGTCAAGTCTGGGCTTTTCGCCATTTGAAATGTTGTACGGTAGAGCCGTCAGAGGACCACTTACCATCCTTCGAGAGCTTTGGTCAAATAACAAATTGGAAACCGATCAGAAGACCACGTACACTTACGTGCTGGAACTGAGAGAGAGGTTGGAGGAAACCTGCGAGATTGCACACCGCAACCTTGATGCTTCCAAGGAGAGGTACAAGAAATTTTATAACCGAAAGTCGGTGAATCGACAGCTGAGGCCAGGAGAAAGGGCCTTGATTCTGCTGCCGAGTGACAAGAACAAGCTCACTATGCAGTGGAAGGGTCCATTTCCAGTAACAGGAAAGAAGAATGAAGTAGACTACGAGCTGCTAGTGAGCGGAAAGAAGAAGATCTTCCACATAAATATGCTCAAGAGATATGAAGAGAGGACTGCTAATGCCGACCAGATGATCTCCTGCATGGTCATCAGTGAGGAGTCGGATGCAGGGGAAGTGCCCACTTTCAATTCAAGGAAGACAATGGGACCAGAGGACGTGGTGCTTAACCCCACCCTAGATGCAGAACAGACGGCGCAACTCAAGTGTCTCCTCGAGCGGTACGGCACTGTTTTCTCAGACCTGCCCGGAAAGACGAAGATTATTGCGTGCAAGCTGCGCCTGACCACCGAGCAGCCCGTACACGTCAGGCAGTACCCTTTGCCACTGATAGCACATAAATCAGTTGAGAAAGAAGTAGAGGAAATGCTTAGACTGGGCATAATTGAGCGCACGGAGTCCGCCTATAACTCACCCCTCATAGTCGTCAAGAAGACAGATGGCTCCAATCGACTATGTGTCGATTTCAGGCGGCTCAACAGCGTCTTAATCCCTGACAGCGAGCCCATTCCAAGAATCGATGTGGTGTTTGCGAGCGTCGCACAAAAGAAATATTTCTCGAAGTTCGACCTCGCGAAAGGGTATTGGCAGATACCTATGGAGGAAAGTTCCAAAGAAAAAACAGCCTTTTCATGTGCTAACGGCCTATTTCAGTTTCGATTCATGCCATTTGGCCTGAAGACTGCAGCGGCCACGTTCACAAAGCTAATGAGACAGGTACTGGGTGGTCTTCACCAGGTGCACCACTACATAGACGACATTCTGGTTGCCACAGACACTTGGGAGGAACATTTGATGGCACTCGAAACCCTGTTTGAGAGACTTCGTGAGGCAAACCTGACGGTGAAGCCCACCAAATGCGAGGTCGGATTTGAATCTGTGTCCTTTCTCGGACACGAGATAGGGATGGGGCGGATAGCGACGAAGCCCGATATTGTAGAAAAAATACAGGCGGCACCAAGGCCAACCACCAAGAAACAGGTGCAGTCCTTTTTGGGGTTGACTGGATTCTACAGGGAATTCATTCCGCATTATGCAGACATGGCTCTCCCACTGGTAGAGACGACAAAGAAAGGGGCGCCAAATACAGTAAACTGGAGTGACCGGCACCAGGAAGCATTCAACAAACTGAAAGAAAGCATGGCGCAACCGCCCGTCTTGCTGGCCCCTAATGTCAACAAGCAATTTGTTTTACGCACAGACGCATCAGGGACAGCTCTGGGCGCAGTGCTGATGCAGGAGGAAGATGGCATACTTCACCCTGTGGCTTATGCTAGCAAGAAGCTTAGCTTATGCGAACAAAACTACTCGACTGTAGAAAAGGAGTGTTTAGCACTTGTGTGGGCAATAAAGAAGTTTCATTTGTACCTGTATGGAACGCATTTTAGAGTGCAAACAGATCACCAGCCCCTACAGTGCCTGACAAAAACCAAATGGTCGAACGGAAGATTGATGAGATGGAGTTTAACTCTCCAGGAGTACGAGTTTCATGTCGAATACATAAAAGGGAGAGAAAACTTGGGAGCAGACTTCCTTAGTAGGCTGAACTAGGGTTGGCTTTCAGCGTGCGTGGCATGCTTGTGTACCCGCAGAAAAGAAATATCGATGTGTGTACGTGCTTTGCTATGCTTTGTGTGTATATTGTATGAACAGTGCGGTTTCCTGTGACTTTTGTGTGTCCGTGTTTGTGCATATTACGCGAGTGAGCAGTTTTCCTCGTGGGAAAACTCTTAAATGGGGGGGTACTTGTCACGAGTGAGTGCGAGACGCCGCGGCAAGAAGTCAAACCGCCAAAGAAACCACGGCACGCAGCGGACGAAACCGACATAGACACTGGGAGGGAACGGAGCAGACGGTGCAAAGTGCGCGCGTCTGCGCGGAAGCAATAATCGTTTACGTGGAGACGGAGGAAAAGCAGACGGCGTGGGCGCACAGCTCCGGAGACCGCAAGTGCGTGTGAATCCACGGCCGCGAAGATACATGGGCGCAACGCACCCGCGGGGAGAGGAGAACGGTATGCAACGGCATCCCCTCCGTGCGGCCGCCCCGAGTTGAGACAAGGGGACTCGAGCTTTGACGCCGGTGTAGGAAACACGCACCGAGGCTGCCCTCCTGGGCCGACGCAACCCCGGCAACGATCCGGACCGTCGAGACGCTCCTTCGGCTACGCTCCGGAGGCCCCGGCGAGGTCTCCTCTGGCGACATTCCTCACCACCAACCACTTTGAGTACCGATTGGACTGTTTTCATTATTCTACATTGACTCAAAAGACTCTAATTAGAACTATTTGGCGTTATTCTTACCACCACCTGCGCGTGGAAACTCTGACTGATTTGTGCATGCTTATCGATGTGATGTAAACCACCTTTTTATTATTCAGTTTTGCAGTTGATGTGCATTGTTTGATTAAATCTTGTTTTTGGAGACGTACACCTCTCTGGTTCTGACTCACGTTCTCGACAGATAGTGACAGAAGAGAAGGTGTGCTATCACATATTAGAAAACAACTATGATTCTTTGTTTAAAACTGCTACGAACAGGTTTCTGGTTGAGACTGGGGAATCTTGGTTCATATGAGCTGCAACTATGTCAAATCTTCACTTTAGGATGTTTACCTTGCGTGTATGTAAATCCAGATGGCAATTACCCTGTGAAGGAAAATTATGTTTCACCTTAACTAGCTGATATCATATCTTCTCGACCTCAAAAAATATGTTAAAAGCTCCTTCATGTAAGTGCTGTAGCAATACAAGACCCATTTCATTTCCAGTGAAAGGTATGGAATTTTAACAAGCAGAAAGATACAGTAGGGATTAAAATGTAATGCGGGACATAGGTCATATGACTACTCGGGCATCACAAAGCTGAACTTTTCTCATTAAATAAAAGAAGAAATGGTTTGCTTATTAGGTTGTCATGTTAAAATCTCTTGACATTTGGTGTTATTAAAGCCGCTTAGGCACGAAAACTATGTAAAGAATACATTGTTCCCCATTAAAAGTGAAGCATGGAAGAATATGCATCAGATGAACTTGTGCTCAGTGCAAAAATGATGCAGACATCAGAAAAGTGCCAGTTGTCCTTGTAGAAGAAATTAAATGCCCAGATTGCAGTATAAATCAATCATAAATCAATATGTTCGGAACAATGCCTCATAATGCACCAGACCTCTTTCCTATTCGTCTCCCAGTCTGACAGTTGTAGATACATCAAATAAGACAGACTATATATTACTGCAACAGGAAGCAAAAGAAGAATCAAAAGAAGCAAATGCTACAAGAAACAATTATCCCAGGCACAACAAATACACAGTCTTCTTTTTGAAACGTAGCAGTCATAATGATCATAATGCACTCACAGTGAGAATGAGATATCGCAAGAAGTGTGCTATCAAGTAGAATTGCTTTTGCATGACATGGTTGGTATTGTACCGTGGTTAAACATTTTCAGTCCTACCTTATTTATGTTTGTTCCCAAGACGCCCTCTGAGAAAGACACTTTCATTTACCTTCCACATACACATGCACACAGACAACAGCGGCTTTTTCACTGCTAGAAGATTGCGAGTGGTAATGCAGTAAACCATTAAAGATTAATATAGCAATTTCAATTGCACATTCAGGATGTGCAGAGATGTCACAGTAAAGTGCTCATTGGGTGACCCATCAAAGTTGTCAGGTACATAAAACCAGTGCGTTGCCTTTCTCTACCTAGCTAAACTTTGCAGTCCCCAACTTTCAATGAGAAGTAAATGTTTTTGAATGTTTGATTTCTAAAAGTGCTGAAGTGTAACTATTTGTAAAAAAGACAATGGAAAGATATACACCTAGAAACAGAAAAATGCGAGCAACTGATGACATAAGGTAGCTATTTAAAAAGACATTTCAAAATTTCTTCAAGCTATAATTTCCACATGGCAATATCAACATGAAGGACATGAAACAAATATTGTAATACCTTATATAAGAGTGCTTTGTCTGAATTTTTGCATTGTTTTCTTTCATAGATACTAGCCAAAGACTTCACATTAAAGGGCAACCATGAATCTTCCGTAATGTGACACAAACATAACTGAAGTGGTCACGTCATAATAAACTACAACTATAGTATCAAAGAATATGCCAGGATAGTTGATTCAGTTCACATGTTCTATTCGTATACAGCTGCAGAAGACAGAGCCATGGCTAAGTAAAATACTACTCTAATTATAAGACTTTAAAATACTCCTGAAAAAGATTGTCAAAAAACCATGTAATCATAATTTTGGTTCTCCTGTGACTAATTCATTGCTGTCTTAAAGTGGCTTGGTCTGTGAACAAAACTGTGCTTTTCATGCACTGGAAGACCAAGCACCTGAAGTTATGGAGCTGAAACCATTAGTTTTTAAATATTTTTAAAGAATGACAAAGGTGAAAGAGAATCCAGTTCTTTACCAGCCTCTATAATTGGCAGTTTATTACCAGGTACGGTTTGGTTATTTATTTTAAGAATGAACGATCATGCCAAAAATCTTAAGGATAGCGAAAAAGGGATTTCAAAAGCCACGTGGGTACAGTTTGCTTCGTAAAATCTCATAGCTCACCGCATCAAAGATTTTATGAACATTGAGGAACAAAGCGCAGTTAAACAATTTCTCAAATGAGAAATACAGCGCATCTGTAAATTTTCCAGAAATTAATACAATGCCCCTTCCTGTAATATAGCCGTATAGACCATTCAAAACAACATAGAATGTAACAGTTTTGTCATGCATTCAAATGGCAATTTTTTCTAGTATTTGTGACGGAATGAATAAAAGGTAAATTTGTCAGTAGTTCTCAATGCATTATTATGCCTGAATTTCCTTCAATAGTGGCCTATATAAAAGCTTTGCAGATCATATTACAGCATTTTCCTGAGACCCATCAATCAAAAAGATCAGAATGTTTGCAAGATCACGATGATTCTATGCTAAAAGTGAAGCGGGCTTATTTCACCGGAAACTCCGCTAACCTGGCCAGATCGCCTTTCCAGAGCCTCAGAAGATATGTTAAAGCAGGTAATGATTTTTTTAGTGTACAGATGTTGTTTTGTTGGTTTAATCTTATTCCCGCTGCAAGCCTGAAACACTGACTGAAACTATCAGCTTTTTATGCAGGATCAAGAAGCAAACCATCGGTGCAAGGCGATTAGCCTCTTCCGTGAAGGGGCTAATCAGCGACATCTTTGTAGGGTTCTTTTTCAATTATAACAACAGTAACAATATTAATAATGCCTTATATGCTATACAAAGATGCTATGTCTAAGAAAGGCTTCTAAAATACTTCAGATGCAACTGAAGCACGAGAACCCAGATTCACATAAAGCCGACACAAAATATTATCTTGTGGTAACATGAGCGGATCTCCTTTGTAGCCTTCCTCTTCCAGACAAACCTCTCACCGCCCCCCAGGCTTCATATTTTCCAGTGCATCCTTTTTAAGATACACCTCCCACCCCTGGCCATTGTTTCCTCTACCATTTCAGAGCCTTCCCTGCATGCCCCATTAGCACCAATCACTATGCTAACCGGGAACGTTCCCTTTTCTCTTGCCCCGTTGCCTTTCAATTACAGCATTACCCATAGCCTCAGAGAAGCTGATATTGAACAGTTGGCTTTCGTGACCATGGCACAGAATGTCCTCGGCGCTTCATGTTGTGTCATAATAAAGCTATTTTTCTCTCTCTCACACACGCACACACACAAACACACACACACACACACCGCGCGCGCACACACGCACACGCACGCACACGCACACACGCACACACGCGCACACACGCACACACACACACACGCACACACACGCACACACACGCACACGCACACACACGCACACGCACACACACACGACACACACGCACGCACACACACACCACGACACACACACACACGCACGCACACGCACGCACACGCACGCACACGCACGCACACACATGGCTGCTGCAGCATCCTTCCATGCATGTCTTCCTTAAATGAAATGTGAATTTTTGCACTGCAGTTACATCCAAATTATCAAAACAACTTGCCTGAAACACAGTTTTTCTCCTAATATGTTTTGTTTACTGGTCATTATACTGCAGTGCTTATCTACTTTTTGGCTCGGTGGGTGCCATTTATCACAATTTCTTCCCTCTGTGTAAATTAATTGATGATTTGTTGATTTGTCTAATGTCTTTAAATATTGCTGCTTCATAACCTACTCTTTTTGTACCGTATGTAGGACAGTTGGTCACTTGATTTTCTTCTGCTGTTCAATATGCAAGCAATGAGTATGTATGTGCAGTTTATGTCCAAGTTGAACGAGCCAACGCTTGTCTATGGTTTGGTTTTATGGGGTTCATCGTCCCAAAGCGACTCAGGGTGTGAAAGACGCTTTAGTGGTAGGTTCCGGATAATTTCGATCATATGGGTTGTTTATTGTGCACTGACCGCACAACAAAGGCCTTTGGGCATTTCATCTTCATTGAAATGAGGCCAACAGGGACAGGATCAAAACTACGTCTTTCAGGTCTGCAGCTGAGCACCATAACCACTAAGCCACCTCGGCGGCTTGCCCATGCTTTTAATTTACTGTCTTGGTGTATACATTGTATTCGTCATCACCTGTGGGGTCACATCATCAAGCCGCTAAGAGCAATAGCTTTTTGTGACTGCTCCTTCCTTGCAAGAGAAGAAAATTCAATTTGAATTTGTAAAAATTATGTATTAAAATATTTCGTTTTATCACCTTACCTATTTACTCTCAAGGCTCAAGGGCATTACTTAGAGAAATTGGTGAACAGAACAAACTATTAATAGAACAAATCAGTTACAGCTTTCTTTAAGGTGATGTTATTGACGATCGCAGTGATAAAGACAAAAATATGCTTGCAATCCTTACTTGTGTGTTGAGAAAATAATTGGAATATATATTAGTATGACAAGAGAGAACATAACGTTTAAACATGCCTTCATTACGTGATAAAATGTAGGACTCATTGTAGAGCTTATGAAAAGCTGAACATCAGTGCAGAAGCGGAAATAAGTAAATGTTGTAAAACGGAAAACAAGATTGACTGTAGTATTAAAAACTGAATGGTAAAAAATAAAAACAGGCAATAATGTATAAAAAGAAAAGAAATATTAATACTGAAACATGACAAATTTGGCTTTAAGTGTAATTTGTAACGTTTAAAACATCTTGGCATCCTAATATCTCTTCGCAATTTCAGCAAGAATTGTGAACAAATTTAAAATGTGCGGTAAATTATTTATTTTGATCCAAATTTAATACTAGTCTTGGCTGCTTTGTCAATGCCAAAGAGTGACAAAATTTTCCTCGAAATTTGTAATTTCTATAAGCACACTTTGAAACACTTTATATATAACATGACTATACCTCTGAATAGTCTAGCTGAAATTTTAGGGCATCGCCAAAGGAGTCTGCCACTCATATTAGAGAGCAAGAGCTGCATTACAACTATCTAACATTTAAATAGTCATTAAACTGCACAATCAAATGGCCCCAGTAGAAGGATGCAATGTGCATCTGTAAATTCCAGTGGTTCCTATTAAGCTGGTCCCAAGACGTGATCCCAGCTCTTTTACCAGCACTTCAACAAACCTTAACAGAAGCACAAAGTTAGAGTACAAACTGCCATGAAATTGTGGCTGGCCATGCGCGCGTCGAGGGCCTCATTCCAATAGCAAGTACCGTGAACAAATATCGACACAGTAGTAAGGTTTATTACAATGAACAAAAGCTTCTCCTTGATGCCAACCAATATGAATTTGCCAATTTTGAGTGTCTTTGTGACACTTATGGCAAAGTAAAATGTGCCTTCACCATTACTGCTGCTTATATGCATTTCTTATAAGGTGACTTATTATTGAGAAAGTTGGCTTAGAAGTGAAGAAAACATATGAGTCTGAGCAGTTAAGACACACAAACAAGGAATGAAAACATGAGAAATAAGCTGCAACAAGCCAATATATTTGATACTGAGACTGAGCGCTTGTGTCTCGTGGTGTTGTTCCCTTGTCTAGAATCTAGCGCTGCCCAGTCTCAGTATGTACGACCAACTAGCCCCCTACAAAGCTCTACTGGCAATTTATTTTCTGCTCATATTATTACGTTAGTATAACCAGTATCCTAATCTCTTAAAAGAGCGTTCAGTCCCACAGGCAAGTAAATGTGCTTTAAAGAGAAGGGGGGTGAAAGGGGGTTTAAAAATTGAAATGCCCTCTAGCTTGATACTGACAAAGGTATCCCCACAGAACACCACTGTAGTACACCAATTGTCTGCAATTTTTCTTCTGCCACCCGTGCTTTCTTCCAACACAAAAAGTGTGTGAATTCAGCAATGCGGAAATTTGGGCGAGTTGGTAAGCGTTCATTTTCGCTCTCAGCGCAACACGAACGGGACACAAGACGAAGGACTAGCACAAACAGGCGCTGACTATCAACTGGTTTTTTTATTGAAGAACGAAAAGCATATAAATACGAACAGTGAACTACTTATCAATCAACAAAAGTTATCTGGAAGGCACGCGGGAGGTTAGATAACTCAATTCCCTCTCGGATAACGCTATGAAAGGGCTGCTGATACATTTTGCGCCGTTGTGGTAAATATAAAAAGCTTCCATAACTTCGCGTGTCAATTTATTGTTATGTCGGAACAAGATGCGCGTGTTGTTGTAATCGGGAACACATCGGCATTTTTTGCACTGGAAAGAACCCTGGGCAAGATTCAGGCAAGACAGCTTAAGAGAAGTGGCACAAAACGGATTCCGAACCTGCTTTTTGCCGTCAATTGTGGAATATATAGTGGGAGCAGGGCATAACTGCTGTTAGCTTAGGTGCATAGGGCACACTTTGTCGTGGAGTTCCCATGTTGCGTTAATGGTAGAATGAAACTTGGGTCACTGACCATGCCGAACACGCTAATTTACATTTCAGAACCCTTACATGTTTCTTGCTCACAATGAAGGACCGATCCTGAAAGAAGGAGCTTATGTAGCCTTAACTAATCGGCGCACTGATTTTGCATAGGCCTGATAAAGGTTTCCCTTTCTTCTGTTGAGTATATTCAGCATGGTCTGTAATATTGAGGATTCCAGGTCCAGGCACGATTACGAATTTCTTTCAGTGGCAACTATTTCCACATTATCGCAAGCAATTTCACGCCCTCTTTCCGCATGTTCTGCCACAGCACTTCAGGCTGTTTGACTCCTGCCGAAATCATTGCAGTGCTCTCAGCCACCTTGGTAGATTTCCTGTCTCCTCAATGTAGACTGAGTTAAAATCGTCACAGGGATTTTTCTAAACGATTTCAGGGAAATTCGAACGAGGCAGATCATCTTTAATATTTGCAAGATCCCCGCGCAATTTAACATTTGCCAAGTGGGTGATATTCACCCAGTGGCTTTCGAACACTCGTGCCCTTCGCTTATGTCTCGAATGTACAGGGCCGTCCACCCTTAGTATCAATACGATGGATGGATGGATGGATGGATGGATGGATGGATGGATGGATGGATGGATGGATGGATGGATGGATGGATGGATGGATGGATGGATGGATGGGGACGGATGGATGGATGGATGGACGGACGGACGGACGGACGGACGGACGGACGGATGGATGGACGAATGGATGGATGGATCGATGGATCGATGGATCGATGGATGGATGGATGGATGGATGGATGGATGGATGGATGGATGGATGGATGGATGGATGGATGGATGGATGGATTGATGGGTGGGTGTGTGGGTGGATGGTTGGATGGATGGATGAATGAATGAATGGATGGATGGATGGATGGATGGATGGATGGATGGATGGATGGATGGATGGATGGATGGATGGATGGATGGATGGATGGACGGACGGACGGACGGACGGACGGACGGACGGATGGATGGATGGATGGATGGATGGATGGATGGATGGATGGATGGACGGACGGACGGACGGACGGACGGACGGATGGATGGATGGATGGATGGATGGATGGATGGATGGATGGATGGATGGATGGACGGATGCATCGATGGATGGATGGATGGACGGACGGACGGGTGGGTGGATGGATGGAAGGATGAACCCTTTACATCGGATGGTGTTTCAAGCCACCTAGCCATGACTTGTAAAATTTTACTCTTGTGTTGATTTTAGCCACCAATCAGGTAACCTTCGCTTGGTTACTTCTATCTGCCTAAAATATAATTTTCCTTCACTGTCCTTAAACCTCAATGACCCTCTGCATTCCACTGCTGGGTGAAGCCCTTTAGAGAGAAGTATCAAGTGTTCAGCCGTTTCCTCCTCCTCTCCACAAGCACCGCGCAACGTGTCTATCTCGTGGTATCTGACTCTGAACGTCTTAGTCCGCAAAACTCCCGTCGTGGCCTCAAACAACAGAGCTTCCCCTACCATTATCATATATATTTTATTTGGTAATTCCCTTCTTAAAGATTCTGTATGTTCCCAGTGCCAATTTTTTCAGCATCTCTATTTTCCACGGAGCTCTCTTTGTTTCTTTAACCTTTTCCTTAACCGGTAATTGCTTATTTGCCCCCCTACTGCTGTCCAGATATTTGCTTGTCAATTTTCTTCTTCGCTTTCTCCATTTCTTATCAACATTCCTTATGTACAGGTATCTGAAAACTTTCTTTAACCACAGATTTTCCTCCATTTTTCTTAATCGCTCCTCAAATGCTGTCTTACTGTTAGCTTCTACGCTTTCGAACGACGCCCATCCCCTATCACCCTGTACCCCCTGATTTGGTGTATTGCCATGTGCTCCCAAGGCTAGCCTCCCTACGCCGCGTTGTTTAATTTGTAATCTTGCGTGAACATGTGGTCTCATGCACAGGACCGCATTGTCGAAAGTCAGGCTAGGAACCATCACCCCTTTCCAGATCTCTCTTACCACTTCATACCTATTCTAATTCCACAGTGCCTTATTTTTCATGACAGCTGCATTCCTACTAGCTTTATTCATTACATATTTTTCATGCTCTGTCAGATACTCAGCACGTTATTAATCCACACCCCAAGATACTTTAACTCATCCACTACTTCTAGCGTAACATGTATTCTATGCTCGTCGCCCTCATCATTAAATATCATGACTGCAGATCTTTATTTACTAAACTTGAAATCTAATCTATCTCCCTCTGTACCACAAATGTCTATCAACTTCTTCTAATCTTCCTTGTTGTCAGCCATTGGCACTATATCATCGGCGTATATTAGTCACGGTAATAACCGTTTAATCCATTCTCCTTGCTTGAAAAAAGATAGGTTGAAGCCTAGTACGCTCCTCTCCAGCTTAGTCTCCAACCCTTGCAGGTACAACGTGAACAACAAAGGAGACAGAGGACGTCCTTGCCTAAGCCCCTGCTGTATCTCTTTAGTCCTCGATACATTTTTTCTCATTTTATAAGCACTCTGTTCCCTTTATATACATCTTTTAAAAGATTAAATTACTCCCTCTTCCCCATTCAAAGTGCCCAGAATGTCCCAGAAATCATCTTGAATAAAGTTGTCGTAAGCTCGCCTAATATCCAGAAATTCTAGCCATTGTTGCCTGTGTTCCTTTTCAGCAATCTCTTTTCAGCAATGAAAACAGATTGTTCTCCAACCTCCTTTGTTTCCGGAACCCATTTTGTAGCTCCCCTAGCACCCCCTCAGTCTGCAGCCAAGCCTGCAGTCTGTCCTTTATAATCTGCATCACCACCCTGTAAACTGCCTATGTCACTATTTTGGGACGGTAGCTGCTTATGTCAGTTTTGTCCCCGTTTCCCTTATATATCACGTTCATTCTACTTAATCGCCAATAATTGGCGGCTTTGCCATCCACTATCATTTTGTTCACTACATCTCTTATTGTTTGCTTTGATTTTGGCCCAGCTTCATTATTAACATAATCGGAATGCCATCTGGTCCAGTCGACGTGCCACTAGGAACCTTCTTCTCTTGTAACGCGAGCGCATGGTTGCGCTCTCTGGAGGGCCACTGCGTCCGACACGGCCGTGCATCGAAGCGAAGTGGCAGATGACGCGAAGCGCCACGCCCAGTTCCAACTTCTCCTGCGCCACTTGCCTGCGACGAGTGGCCCTCCGGAGAGTTCAGCGACGCACTCGCGTATTCAGGGTGGACGAGCATGTACGTATGGGACCGCTGCTCGCTTCGGCTGACGAATGCCTCGGGGACTGCAGAACCACAGTGTCTGATCGCATTTCTGAGCATTACCGCACGTTGTAATGCATTCACATTACTAACTTGCCTATACTCTGCGCAAATCAGGATGAAAGCTCGAAAAGAATGAGCGCACATATGCCCACTCAATGAACCCATACATTACGCGAAATGAAAGCGTATTTTCATATGGCCAACTAATTACGACAAGATTTTCGTAAGAAAGCTGGTTGCCACTTCGAAAAGACTTTCGTTCTCCGGAGCGCCTTCGAAGGTACAGGCACTGCAACAAGTGCGAGCACACAAACCACGCACACAAGCGTCCACAAGCCCACAAGCGCCCTTTCAGAACGAAGCACGCAATCACAATGGTACCAATGTGCCACAATGCACGTCCAGAGCATCCAGAGGCCGATCAAATGAGCTAGTGAGGCTAGCCGGCCTCATGGCCGCGATCCACAAATAATAAATGACGCCAAGGAAATCCATCCATATTCATGGGTGAAAATAACGCTTTCGTTATTAAGACTAGGTCAGAATAACGATTTGGCATTGCTTTCCGTTATTACGACCAGGAGGAAATAACGCCTGCCTCGTTGCGGCCCGCGCTTTGGCGAACCACAGATCTGCGCAATCTTCTGCCAGTGCTGTGTACTTTCTCTCGTTCGGGCGTTCCGTGTAATGCTTGAAGCGTGTATATAAACTACTTTTGGCATGGTACTTCTTTCGAACAGCGCTCAGCACACAGCTTGGTAATGTCCGTCGGTTGTTCTCCCCCAATCCCTTCCACGTTAACAAGGCAATCTAGTGGTGCGCAGCATGCCGAAACTGCCTGCTCAAAATATGTGCATCAATATTTCTCTTTTCGTTAAATTACTTTTTACCTGTATGTAAAGTCTTTGCCTTTTCCTGCTGGTTCACATCCATGCTGTGCTAAGGCCACTTCCAGCATTGTCTTTCAGGCACAGTCTTGAACTCTTTAGAGCTCAATACGCACTGTGTGCCTTTTGGCATTTTCCTGATTGCTTGTACCTCATGGCAGCACAAGCAATTCTCTTAATCCTTTATCAGCGCGCAACACATGCATCTGCACCCAACTGAACAAAAAAGCGATTATATAAGCCTAGTATATTTCAGCAAAGCAAACATTTGCATTCATGGAGCGCTTGGTCATGACTGACGATCGGCAATGGCGCCAGAATTCATGCTAATTTGTCCTTGAGTCAGAACGGCAAAGTAGTCGAGCCGTGGTACGCATACATGTATATCATTCACAAGTAATTCTGCTGGTTATCTCGGTGCGTAAAATCAGCAACTATATCTCGCAGCACACTAGTTCTAATGAGCAGCACTGCGAGCTCCGAAACACAGCCATAATTATTGTTCAAAAGCATGTTCAGCATGCAAAAAAAGGAAACAACGCACGGGGGCAAGGGCATAAGTTTCATGGTTGAACAGTAGCCCGAAAATGCAAAAGAAGCAAAGCGCATACGGGAGCTTCCTTCCGGTCGCCTCGTCTCTTCGTGCTGCAATATAGCAGTGAACCCACACCAACTCCTCCTGTTTGGCATTTTCTGTAGTTCTAAAAGGCCTTCGGGAGTAATTAGACAAATAACTATAAATAAACGAACAAACAAATGCTTTACCTCGCGCGACTCGTGTAAGCGTGCCGGTGTTCTGAATTAGATCATATATACAGGCGTTACAAGTACTTCGCCAAGAGAAAAAATACAGCGAAAAAAAGACGTAGGACCAGGAGAAGACACAAACAGACGGTCGCCGGAAAGAAGTCGGTGGCCAGGCTTTTATGTGGCAGTGGTACACAACAAGGTGTCGGTGCAATTTCCTTTTTTTTATTGCCACTTTCACATGCACCTACACAAAAGATATGCACGCGCTTGCGCCTACTCAGAACATACGTATCGGTCGAGATTTGGTTTTCGTTTTACCCTGGTAGGACGTGAACGGCCCATACTAGGTTAACGAAATTTCCGGCTTGCAGGCACCACCATGCGGTCGCTTCTCTATTACTTAGCTTCTTATCCGGTGGCGCCAGTTTTCTGTTTATTCTGTAGTTCTCAACGATTTCGGAATAGGTTTGCGCGCTCGTCCAGGTTCTGACAGTCCGGCGGTTCCACGGTTACCCGGAAGCAGAGAATATGAAAATGCACTGACTACCCAGGAGGCGTCGAAAATATTCATAGCTGAGAAAGCTGGGAAGCCCTGCTGCACAGCGAAGAACCTGCTCGGCAGAAACATGCAAGCCAATCCGCCTGGCGACTGAGGCCGCGAAGAGATAAAATCTCTTTGTTAGCGTTTAGTCACGGAGGCTCCGGCCCCGCCCGCCAGGCCTGCGTGCCGTGGGCGGTGAGTAGTAAGGGGGCTCCATTTCCGGTGGAAATAAAAGCTGCCATCCATACATCCATCCAGTCGAGATTTCAAACGCGTGAAAAGGTCGCAACTTGACTTTCGCTGCCGGCGCACTCCGTGGCGTCGTTGTTTCCGCCGTTTTCTGAAGCTGCTGATGGCTCGAACATGCATGGTGAATGTCCAAACTGTTCAACACTGCTTGAATTAGCCATAATTTCCAAATCGTAGTCTTTAAAAGCCAGCTGAAGCATCGCGCTACGCAGCAACGCCATCGGTGCCGGCCGGAGATTCCCGTGGATGACGTCACACAGACCCGGCCAATCGCAGACAAGAGCGGCGTTCGCTCGGCGCCCTGAGGAAAAAGGTTGCGTTTTCTTCTAAAGAGCAGCTTTTGCGTTTCTTTCCGCTCTTTTTGAATGAGGTATTCTTTATCAGCGGACTTAAAGTTTTAAAATGACGTAGAGAAGTCATTTTTTTTTATCGAAAAGTGCTTCAGCATCCCATTAACAAAACAGGATTGTCCTGTTTTCTTAGCGAGACGTTGTGTGTAACGTGTGTGTGGTCTATTCGGAGGCAGCAGAGAATCACTTCCTTGAAACGCGCTTAGAGCACATATGACATCTATTCACCGAAAACCGGCTTTACGAATTGTAGTTTATTGTTCTTTCGTTGTTCAAGCCGACTCTAAGTTTTTCTTTAATTTTTGTTGTAGTAAGTTCATGCAATCCTTAAAGGGCATATTTACTTAAGATCCTTGGCATGAGCTTGAGCAGCCAAGAAATCTCCTCTATCATTCCATTTTATTCCCACATGAATTGGGAAGCAGCAGAGTATTATATTTTGTCCTCGAGCTGTAGCAGTAACTATTGTCACCGAGAACCGGCTGACGTACCTAGGGCTCGTTTATACTTATACGCTCAAGACGCTGTTGGGACGCGCAATGCAGCAGGCAGCTCGAGAGATGAAGACGAGAAAACATCTAGCCCCGAGATGGCTCAAGGCTTGCCAACTGCCATGTAATACAGTTTAGCTGCGATACGGCGCCACTATAGGAGTTAGTAGTTTGGCAATATGTTTTGTATGATTGCATTTCTAGAGTGAATACCTGTAAGTACTCTTAGGGAGTATGCGCAAATGATACTTTTTGCGAGTGGCTCGTTTATTATTTTCTTTATGGCAACTTAGACTGCGTAACAATGTGCAGTGAGAATGGATGCGCATTGTAAAAGCGGTACTGTGTCCTCCAAGTTCCCTCGCACCACTGCGTTTCCTTTGTAGACACCCGTTTTTTAGCCGTCAGTATAAAAAGTCTGTGAAGTGGCGTATTTTTTCTAATGTGCAAGAAATTATTATATGATATGTTGTTGTGGAGTCTGTTCTTTGTGTAACTGTGTAAGAGCAAAATCACAGATTGCAGGAAACTTGTACCATGAAGGTAGTAGATCTCGTCTTTGGGCAATGCCATGTAATGTGTAAAGCTAAGAAGCCGGAAGCGGGCAGAGTGGGTGAAGAAAATCGCGTGTTAATGGCATCCTAGTCGAAATCAAGAGGAAGAAATAGGCTTTCGAAGGGCATATACCGCGAAGGCCAGATAACCGCTGTTCCTTAGGGGTAACAGAGTGTATTCCAACAGAAGGCAAGCGTAGCAGCGGGCGACAGAAGGTTATATGTGCGGAGGAGACCAGGAAGTTTTCAGGCATAGGGTGGGCGCAGCTGGCAAAAAACAGGGATAATTGGAGAAACATGGGAGAGGCCTTTGCCCTGCATTGGGTGTAGTCAGGCTTATAATGATGATGATGTAATGTGGAGTGTATATTGAAATTCTGGCATATCTCTTCGAAGCGCAAGACCTGTGGCCGGATAGCTCGAGGTTTGTTGGTAAATATTATTCTAGAAGGATATTTTGCTACTACTGGGTAGCAGATGCGTTTTGGTTGGGATGTTACTTTAAAGACGTATGCACAATTTAAAACGATTCTTCTGATTGCAAGTGAGTGTTCATTTGTTTCTTTATAGAGTCTTACTATTGGAGAGGTCCTGTATGCGCCACACGAGAAGCATAGGCCTGAGTTCTGTACTGGATCCAATTTTTGTGGATACAATGGTCTTTCAGAACAGTACAAACCGCACCCATAATCTAAAGACCAACGTAGCAAAGAGTGATAAATGTGCAGAAGAGATCTTCTATCAGATCTCCAATGCTTCCTTGAAAGAACTTTGAGTATGTTTAGAGATGGGGAGGCTTCTTTTTTCAGTCTCTTTATATGGGGCAGGAATGTTAGTTTTCTGTCGAATGTTATGGCTAAATTTATATGTTCCTGTTTTAATGGTAGCACGGTTTCAGTTATGGGGTGGGGGGTGTAGAGTGAGGTCCTTCTTCAAGCCTTTTTTAAACGAGAAAATAACTGCCACTATTTGGTTTGGTTTGGTTTTATGGAGGTTTAACGTCCCAAAGCGACTCAGGCTATGTGAGACGCCGTAGATAAGGGCTTCGGAAATTTCGACCACCTTGGGTTCTTTAACGTGCACTGACATCGCACAGCACACGGGCCTCTAGAATTTCGCCTCCATCAAAATTCAACCGCCGCGGCCGGTATCGAACCCGCGTCTTTCGGGCCAGCAGCCGAGCACCATAACCACTCAGCCACCACGGCGGCTTACTGCCAGTATTTATTTTGTGGGGAGAACTTGAACCCGTTTTTTGTCTGCCCAAACCACTAGTCTGTTTAATGTGAGTTGTATCTCTCTCACGGGTTGATAAGTTGAACGATATGCACACATTGTGAAGGTTATCAACATATACAAACTACATGATGGATTTTGTCTGCTTGCCGCTCTGCCATCGTCGTAGAGATAAGCAAATATGAGAGTCCACGTGTATTTCATTTCCATTGGCCTAAACTGCAGCTATGTTGTCTGCTGTTGAAACTATTTACTCAAGGAATCCTAAAAACAAAATAAAAGCGAAATCGAAGCCGCCACAGGACTGGCTGAAAGGCACTCCAAGTGTTGGTTGACTCCTCCTATCTTCAGCGTTGAGTTCTAAAAAGGATAGGAGCCGGGACGTTTAATTCGATCTAAATTAGGGAAGTCTGCCGCACAGGACAATTATTCGAGGTTCATATGAATGCTCGGAATGTGTAGATTGAGCTCCTTCGGTAAAAAGACAAGTTCAGATTCCTCTTCAGTGAACCTTTAACTAACGTGCGCTCACCTCGGGCTGTGTTAAAACGAGCAGATCGTCGAGATGTGTGTTTTAAAGTGGGTGAACACGGCTGAATTCCGTTGCCCAGCTCTCGATCAGCAGGCCGCCAAGGTTACGGCCAAAACTTTACTTGTGTCGTTCACGCATGCCACATGGTTCATTCAATAAGAGCAGCTCGACGTTGCGTGCCCGTGCGTAGATGATTTAGAGCACGTGACTCGACATATACCAATGCTGCGAGCATGCAGTTTTTTTTTTGTCACTCGTGACGTTCCAAGAATGAAGTGTATCTTGGCCATGGATCACGCTACGCACAGTGTATTCGTCCATTTCTAAAGCGCTGCATCATGCGCAATATGTAGAAAGCGCTATATTTATCTTTTGTTTATGATCCGGCTCAGGCGGTTGTTAGCGAAACGAGATAAAGTTCGCACAGTGCCCAGATATTTCAAGCACATACCGGAAAACTTTCTTATGACGAGTGGCGAATATATTAAAACACACTTCAGCCAGCACACACGTATCGCAAAATATATACAAATGTGTCATGTGGCTAAGAAGCAGCTTGGCACGTTGTATGCTTTCAGTTTCACTGGCATTTTGGAATGGTACTCCTGTTTAGTAAATCACACCCCTCCTCATTCTTGCATTGAGAAGCCCCAGTAGACGATCTCTTGCATAAGGACGCATATTCTTGCATAGAGAGTAATGGATGGCAAATTACGTCCTTCGTAAAAGAGGGTACGATTTGATTCTTTAGCAGTGTTTCAAAAGTGAACGGAACAAGAATGACCATGCGGTAAATATTGCGCAATTACCTGCGTGTTCACATCAGAAAAGTAACCGTCCAGCACTCTGCATAGATGTGCACAGATAAATAACGGACAAGAAAAGTGGGCAGGCGCTATGTAGTATAGAGTAAGAGGTGGGATAGGAATTTCGGTGGCAAGAAAAATTTGAGAATTCGTTTTCACAATTCAAGGTTTTAAACATGTCTAGCTCTATGATTCAATGCGAAAAAGTTTGGTATCAAACAAGCATTGGTATTATTTATTTATTTCATCGATAAACAAAGCAAACAGAAGAATAATAGACAATATTCATGAAAGGGTGTCCTTTATATGCATTAAAAAATAAAGGATACATACAGTGCCCATGCCACGCCTCAAATTATGGGAAATCTGGAAGAACAAGTTTTATTCCGTTAGGTGAATTGCGGTCGATTAGTCAGTGAACACGAACCTAGTCTATTACGAGAGGCTTTATTTTAAAGCTTTCAGTTGTTATTAATGCGAAACCATTACATGGTGATGCCGCGTCAGCAAAAAAGTGCCCGCAAATGTTATCAGCGGGATTATGTCGTTCAGAGGAGATAAACATATAAAACATTGATTTTGTTAGGTAGTGTGTGAGTAGATCTTCAATTGGAAAAAGTTTGGTTACTGAATTGTAATCAGGTAATTATAATGAATTCAAGAAAATAAGTGCAGTGCGTGAATCAGGTTTTGTATGACTGATTCAATGGCAAACAATGTAACTGCGTGAGAAGGATTAGTTAATATAACAAATAAAAACAAGAAAGGAAAGTAAAAAATAAAAAAGTTAAAATAGAAACAGCAATTTTTCAAATATAAAAGATAGAGAGTAAATAAAAATGATAAATGGAGGGAGACGTAGAGGAAGCAAAATGATTTCGCATTTCCGCTCTTAAACAGAATCAAGGGAAATCCCGTACATTTTGTAGTCTTTGTGACAACTGTGTCGATAGCTTTTTATAAGTAAATAAATTGGATGTCAAAGGGGATGTTGAGATGAAAACTTCCACAAAACGGTGGTCTATTCGTCAATTGAACAAGGCATGTATTAGGAAATTAGATTTATTTTTATAATATTGGTCTTATGAAGTAGATTTGCTCAGGAAGTGGAGAGTGCAATCTGAGACACACACTGTGGGCCAAGAATGAGAATGAACCGGACGCTATCAAATGAAGGATTTATTTCTATGACATCGGGTATAAATACACAGATGAAACGAAAATGATTAAGAGCGTCCACTTCAATACCAAAACAACAGCAACAAAAGGAAATTCTCAGAATAAAAGCACTACCATGGTTTTGCTTCGTCCAGAAGTGACAGTTCCTTGTCCAGCGGTGAAATAAAGCGAATAAGGAAAGTAAGTAGAATTACGTTTAAAATTTTTTATAGAAATAACTCCATTTTCTTGTGAATAATACGCTTGAAATCTCAACTACTCCCCTGATGAACTACTTCTTTTAAGAAAAAAGAATTAAATATATGAACTTTTCAGGAGAGCAAGCTGCCGGGCTAGTTGGTGATGCATGTTGTAAACTTGGAAGCGCAAAAAACCGGACGACGGACAGAGTAAGGGAAGGGCGCTCGTGAACCTGTTTTTTGTGTTCCCTTACTCTGTCCGTCGTCCGGTTTTTTGCGCTTCCAAGTTTACAACATGAACTTTTTGTCTTCCTGTAATTAACACCACCTAAAATTTTCTGTACAAAATATTGCCACACTACTAGCTCCTGCAGTGACGCCGTACCGCGGCTAAACTGTATTACCTGCCACTTGGCATGCCTTGAGGCGTCTAGGGGCGCAATGTTTTATCGTCTTTCTCTCTCGAGATGCGTGCTGTCTTGCGCGTCCCAGCAGCGTCTTGCGCGTATAAGTAAAAAAGCCCTACGTACGTCAACCGTTTTCCGGTGGCACATTCGGTGAAGTTGGTGGCGGACGGCCCATGTACGCTGATTGCGTGGACACCCTTGATGTCAATACACAACTGTTGGCCACAAGACCAGTCCACAACGTCCTCCGCCGCCTGCGAGGCCTACAACCGGAGTTCGGTCAACTAACAACATTGGCAAGGGCCACGACGTCCCCAACGGCTAGCAAGACAAGTCAACATTGCAGGAATGTTCCGCCGTTCGTCCTTAAAACACCTCTGTCGACATCATTTTTTCACGATTAGAGGTTTGAGGGTGTCGAAGACTGGTTCGCCAGGCTTTGACCTTGTGGCGGGATTCAACATGTGTGACGCCGAGCGCAAATTACGGAACGTTTAACTTCCACTACAGGACCCAGCCAAGGCGTGGTTTGAGAACCACGAAAGTTTCCTTCACTAACTGGGAGGTTTTTCGCCGAGAGCTCTAAGCCACGCTCAACACCAGCGAAAGAAAGCAGAAAGCTGAAATCGCCTTGCAATCGAGGTCGCAGCAGCCGAGCGAGAGCGTCGCCATGTTCATCGAAGATATGACGCGACTCTTCAATCGCGCCGGCCGCGCTGTGCCCGAGGCCAAGAAGGTACGCAACTTAATGTGCGCCATAAATGAGAAAATGTTTGCCATGCTGGTACGGAACCAGCCAAGAACGGTGGCCGACGATGCCAAGGAGACGACGAGCATGAAGCGTTCTCTCCAAGAACGGGGCGCTCACTGCGGTCGTCCGGCTAGTGTAGCAGGCGCTCACCATATTACGTCTCCGTCGCTACCGACTAAAGCGCTTCGAGAGCTTGTGAGGAGTGTTGCGTGCTCGAGAAACTTCCATTAGAAGCTCCACATTCAAGCGTCACTGACGTAACAGATGTCGTCCGAGATGAAATATAGCGAGTTGTTCATCTGCCACCAGCTCCGCAGCCGAAGTCCTACATGATGACATAAAGTGAAGCACTACGAAGTCGGCCTGGGCCAGTGAGGCAAGCTTTTTTCCTCGTCACTCCTATGCTTTCTCTCCGATACCCAATTGCAGCTTTACCCGCCGTACCGCAGGAGTCCCTGTCCACCATGAGCAAAGCGCACGTTTGGCGTACGCCAAACAATAGGCCGCTACGCTACCACTGCGGAGAACCCGGCCACATCCTCCGCCACTGCCCCTACCGCAGAATGGGCTTAAGGCGGTATTTACTTAGCGCACCTCGACCGCGCTACGGAGAACGGCCGCGGGATAACGAGCAGTACCTCTCCGATAACGTGCAGCCAACGACCTCACAGCGAAGCCTGTCTCGGTCGCCATCCCCAAGGCGGTTTTCTTCGCCAAGCCGTCCGTCTTCCTCTGGCCAGTTCAGAGGCAAGTCCCGACATCGGGAAAACTGAAGACGGTGTCCTCCGGGGGTAGGGCCGCCGCTATTGGATCAAATCAAGAGCCTCCATCCGACGATCCGCGGCTACGACCCGACCGACGACTACTCCACCTCACGACCTCAAAGGCAACGACACGCTGTCACCGAATGGTTTCTGCCGAAATCGACAATTCACTGCGGCGATCGAACCGACAATGACCTGACCCGATGTACTCCACGGCAAAGACGTGCTGGGACCGACTGGTGTCTGCCGAAATGCCAATAACCGCTGATAACCGCGATGTGACCGCACTTGCGGATACTGGCGCTGATTTTTCTATAATGAGCAGTCGGTTAGCCGCGGCCATCAGAAAGATTCTCTCCCGTTTGTCTGGAACGCAGATCCGCACCGCCAGCGGCCATGTGGTTTCGCCGATTGGCGTCTGCACGTCACGAATACAGATCCGCTGTGATACTTTCACTGGTTGCTTTGGTGTGCTGCCCGAGGGCTCCAAAGACTTGAAACTCGGTTTGGATTTCCTTCAGGAGTACGGGGCGGTTAGCAACCTTCAGCAGCTGGTCTTGTAATTTTCCACTCAGCTTCCTGTTGTCGACGAACCAAAGCCACGTAGGACTAAGTTTCGCGACAAGAGCCAGCATGCTTGTTACCATAGGTTGCGATAACACCACCGGAACTCGCGACATAGCTGAAACCAACATGATCTTCTTGATGCTCCTTGGTCGGCAACTCAGTGTTGCTCGCGAAATTGTTCAATTCAACAATGGCCGAACCGAAATCCTGGTGCCAAATTTGGCTTCGAAACTCAGTGTTTGCCTGGCCGAACAGCTACGGCGTATTTCTAAGAAGTCAGTGAATTCACGTGACAGCACGCTTTGTCTGAAGCCCCGGCATCAGTCGAGGCACCAACTACTCCCGTAAAAACTGACGTGAACTCGAACCTTCCGTATAATCAAAAATCGCTGCCTGGAAAGCGTTATCGAATCTTTCCGCGACTGCTTTTCCTCGACCTCCAAAGTAAGGCAGACATTGCTCACAAAGCACCGAATTATAGTTTATGCTAACCAGCGGCTGTTATGTCAGCCGCCTTATTGGATCTCTTCGAAGGAACGTGATGCGATTTTCCGTAAAGTTCAAGAAATGCTCTAGTACGAAGTGACACAGCACTCCACGAGCTCGTGGGCGGCACCTGTTGTTCTAGCACCAAAAAACATTGAACACTACGGTTCTGCGTTGTTTACAGAAGTTTAAACAATATCACCAAAAAAAAGATATTTTTCTTCTGCCGCGCTTTGATGCCTACCTGAATCGGCTGCGCCACGCCACATACGTCTCATCGCTAGATTTACGCAGCGGCTATTGGCAAATTGAGGAAGACGAACGGGACCGGGAAAAGACCGCCTTTCGTGCTCCGGACGGCCAGTGCGAATTCCGGTTAACCGTTTCGACCTGTGCTCAGCTCCTGCAACCCAGAGGATGATGGACACCCTTCTTGCCGATGTGAAATAGCAGTCCTGTCTCGTGCACTTGGATGACGTTTTCATGCTATCGCACACGTTCGACGAGCAACAGAGACTCCTGCGCGCTGTGTTCGAAGCAATTCGGTCGGCCGGTCATTCTCTGTAACCCGAAAAATATCGCTTAGCCTTAGAAGAGTTGAAGTTTCTTGACCAAATTGTGAGCGCTAATAGGGTTAGTCTAGACCGCGATAGGACCGCCGCCGTGGCTGCTTTTGCTGTGCCCACCGATAAGCGAAGTGTGCGCCGCTTTCTAGGTTTCTGCGCGTATTATAGACGTTTTGTGCAGAACTTCTCTCAGACAGCTGAGCCCCTCAACCGACTCACGAAAGATTTCGAACCGTTCTTTTGGGGTCTGGAACAACAGCAGGCCTTTGAAAGCCACCGAACTCGTCTCCAAAGTACGCCCATCCTTGGACTCTTCGACGACCGACGCCATTAACATCAGCCTTGGTGCGGTCCTTGTGCAGTAGCAGGATGGTCTCGAGCACGTAATGGAGCCGCCCCTTGTGACTATCTGTGGCAAACTATTTCATCACCGAAAAAGAATGCGTAGCCATTGTGTGGGCAGTGACGATATTTTGCCCGTTCATATATGGCCACAGTTTCAGGCTGGTTAGTGACCACCACTCGCTCTTTTGGCTAGCAAACCTCAAAGATCCCTCGGGATGACTTGCAGGCTGGAGCCTTCGACTTCAGGAATTATATGTCACCGTCGTCTATAAGTCTGGTAGGATGCACAGTGATGCCGACTGTTTGTCTCGTGCTCCTATCGAGGACCCCCGCGCTGTCTCTGAAGACAATTCTGTTTTCCATGGCGCCATCTCCACGTCCGTTCTCATTCAGCACCAAAGAGAAGACAGTGAACTAAGGCTCCTCATTGAGTATCTGGAAGGAAGCGCTCAGTCTTCTAGCGAATATTCTCGCGCTGACTGTAGTCGTTCTTTTTACGGGACAGCGGGTTGTATTGTAAATCTACAGCCCGATGGAAGCTGTCTATATAATCGTCGTGCCTACTGCCCTTCGCGATGAAGTCCTGCAGGCGTGCCATGATGACCTATTTTCTCGTCACCTGGCTCTGCCGAAATTTGGCACGCATACGGCAAAAATACTAATGGCTCAGGGTTGATGCATTTGTGGAGCGTTGCGTAAGAACTTGCCGCGAGTGCCGACGTCGCAATACGCCGCCGACTAAGCCAGCCGGCCTACTACAGGCTATTGATCCGCCTCAGGTCCCCCTCCATCAAGTCGGCATGAACTTGCTTGGCCCATTTCCGGAGTCCTCGCTGGGTAACCGCTACACTAAAGTCGCCACCGAGTACCTCAGCCGATACTGTGAGACTAAACCTCTTGACCTTGGTACCGCTGACGAAATGGCGAACTTTTTCATTCAAAAAATTCTGCTTCGTCATGGTACACCCGCCATCGTGACTTGCAGTGGAGCAGCGTTAACCTAGGCCCTTACGAAGGAGGTTATGCGCCTGAGCGGCACCAGTCGCCGCAGAACAACCGCTTACCACCCTCAGACGAACGGCCTCGTCGAACATGTCAACAAGACGATCGCCGGGATGGTTTTCATGTATGTCGACGCGCACCACCGGAACTGGGACGCCATACTCTCTTACGTCGCATTTGCCTATAATACTGCGGTCCAGGAAACGGCACGCTTCGCTACATTTTGTTTAGTACATGGTCGCGAAGCCACAACCACTCTATATGCAATATGCTTCTTCCAGCTAGAACTACCTCCTCTGCTATAGGGTGCTGCGCAATTCGTTCATTACGCTGAGGCGGCCCGCCAACCTGGCTCGACATCGCATTCGGCCCCATCAAGCCCATGACGCTCGGCGCTGTAGTCTCTTCCACCGAGTTGTGCGTTACCAGCCCGGCGAAGAAGTCTTGGCATGGAGCCCAATCCGCATGCGAGGGTGCTCTGAGAAGCTTCTACGCCGATACTTTGGCCCTACGAGGGGCTCAGCCAGCTCAGTGAAGTAACCTACGAAGTTCCGTCCCAAGAAAGGCGTCGCTCTTCAAGACGGCCGTCCTCTGAAGTTGTCCGCGTCTCCCGGGAGAAGCCCTACTACGCCCGCTACCCAGGCAGCACAACAGCATTGGGCGAACACTGGGCGATCATTGGCAAACATTGCCATGAACGGCGGTTATACATTGGCATTTAGGCAAAGCGCTACCAAACCAAACCAAAAACCAAGTTCACACATTGGCCCAACTTTCAGGCCAGTTTTGGACCAACGTTCGGCCGATCGAGGGGCCAACGCAGGCCTCGCGTTTGTTCCGCGACATGAGCGAGTAAACGCCACGGATGAGGCTTTCCAGCTTTCGAAAACTGGAATCCAGCTATCGAACATTGGTATCAAGTTTTTAAACATTAATAGCCAGCTATCAAACACTGGTATCCTGCTTTCGAAAAATGGCACATCCAACAAAACCCACTGCCCAATGACTGGAACTGAGGATGTAGCATTCAACCTAGCAAATATTCATAAATGAGGGTGCTTAAGAATTGAGGAAAAAGACCGGTTTATTGCATCGAGTTACAAGGACCACGCTTCTAGCGCACGCAGAATGACTGACGCTGCTACCAATCAACCCGGAAATTAAAGGAAAAGAGGACCCAGGAACATGGTGGCAGAGGCTGTGGGAAAATCATTTATTTTCAAATTTGCGGCGTGCCGATGATTCAGGTTGGACAACACAACTCGGCAAGCTGCTGTAGCACGGCTAAGACATCTATGAAGTGCTTAACGGAGCTGTCCTCCTGTGAACTGATCAGTCATTTCTGAAGTAATCGTTGCACTCCTCTTGCAAGAGGACTCTTCCACTGCACTAAAATTCCTCGTTCAGCTCTTTTACAATGACCTCACAATGCGTCGATCCTGCAAAGAGAGGCATGATGTCATGATGAACCTAAATATGGCCGTCACAGGACAAAAACAGAAGTAATTAATTAACATCGTATTTTGTGAAGCACAGTCGGAGTGAAAACACTCGACACACATTTTACAGGATAATCTGTAACAACTAGTACCGCATGTTTTACACAAAGTGAAATTTAATTTGCCTTGTGCCAATTTGGTGATATTTAGTTTAATTCACCGTTTCGCACCCCCAGTAAGATATTCCATTGAAAAATAAAGTGATGTGATATTGAAAAGAAATTAATTTATTAATTTGTTTAATACCATAACTACGTATCTCAAAATTGAGAGCGCATTTTTTATTCGGGTAAAAAGCACATTTTGTAGCGTCTCCTTCATATAGAGTCAAGGGTTCAAGGTTAGTTTATTGCATGTTTATGGCACAAGATTAGAAAAACACTGGAATATAGAAGGAGGTCGCAGAGTCAGAGACTGTGGACGGGACATCCTGTATATCAATTGTAAAAAAGATTTACAGACAGCAGATGCAAAAAAAAATTAAAGTTCTTGGCATCATTAAAGAGCAGTGAGTGAAATACGAGAAATAATGCACATCCTTATTTGAATGAAAAATGATTACACACCTAATAGCCTACAGATCAATACAAAACACAAATCATAGAATGATATAAATGACAAAATTAGTACCATTTATCATGTAAAATACTATTAGGGGGAATGTAAAAACCGACGGAAAGCGGATTTCACGGCACAGATATTTGATGATTGCTTACTGGTAACTGGTAATGAGTTCCATAATGTGGTAGGAGAGAAACGAACTGTTTGCTTTCCATATTTAGTGTTAGGTTTAGTGAGTAAAAAGTTATTGTGATTAGCAAAGCGCGTGTCTTTGCGACGCGGATTTTGGTCACTGCTAGCTAACGAAAAAGGAAGTAGATCTCTAACAGATCTGTACATAAGGGTACATAATTTGTAGTCGATTATTTTGGGCACCAATAAAATATTGTATGATAGGAACAGACGAGGGGCATTTACACAGTAGTGACTATAAGTGATATTTAGTATTTCTTGATTTTGAATAGTTTGCAGAAAAACAACAATTTTGAATGGCGTTCAAAATAAGTACGCTGCATAGCAAAAAAATCAGAACGCCTTTGTTTTTATTAAATCCAGCAGTTTATCTTAGTCGCTTCCTTTGCATGTAGTAGAGATTTGAAACTGACTTCAAAAGCACACAAAATACCCGTCCGACAGTCCAGAGTAATGCTTTTTTTTTCATTGAAAGATAACTTGGCAAAAGATTTAACCATAAATTGAGGATTTTCGATTGCACCTGCAAGTGTGTTAGCCAAAGAGAAAAAGCGCGGAAGTGGTACACTGCCTCTAGGATCGGCCCACTAAAAAAAAAAAACTTACGGACTAGTCTGTAGTGGAACACAAAACAGTTCCGATTCCTATCTTGCGTAAGCTGTACATGACAAACGTTTTCCTAAATGCATCGGATGTCAGGTGACATGGATTCAAATCCGCTGTCCGACATAGTGAATGTTTGGTGAATTCATTTTTACCAAAGACGAAAAATAAAGTTCTTACCATTCGGGCAGATCCGCACTGCGCACGACGTCAAGCCAGACATTTGGCAATGAGAGTAGGTACATAGAAGTCCTCCTCGTTCTTTCTCGTTCTCTGTTCCTGCCGGAAAAACTAAAGCCGCATGTAGTCAAAGCAACACTTACTCCCGAAATCACATTAATTTCCGAACGTATATCAAGATAAAATATCTTTAGTACTTGCAAATAAGATATTGCAGGCCAGGAAGCGAACCGCGTTCATATAGTATCAGATGTGGGGTTTCGCTTGCGAGACTACGAAGGGAGCCAGCTCGGCTGTCCATGCTGTTTCGTCGCGCTGGTTGTGCGGTTGGGCGCTGCAGTGCCAGACAAGGCAAGACTCGTCCAGTCAAGAATGTGTCGTGCCGATGCATAGCGCTCTGACGAAAGTTGGGGGAAGGAAAGGGTGGTGGCTGCCGGGGGGGGGGGGGGGGGGAGCCATTTTTTTACACAATTTTCTCCCGTGCGCAGAAACAGCTAGGAGAAGGTGAGTAAAAAAAAGCGCTTCGCGGAGTAGGGGTTAGCACTCTGCCTTGAAAAGGGCACGTCCGGGAGATGAGTAGGGGAGATACGAGACTTCAAAGGAGAGAGGGGACGGGGGCCGAAACATGTGAAAGAGGTTTGGAATTCTCGCTGCATGAGTCATAAGCAGTTTTCAAGGCAATGGTGTGGAAAACGCGGAAGCGTCAAAGTATTCTTGCAAAGTTGCAGGAGAAGCATCATACAACAATAAATAAAATATTATGCAAGCAAACTTGCATAAGGGGCATGGGACAAACAAGCTAGGTTAACATGCGTCTAACACCCTTTGTCAGTAGATTTCTTTGCTGGTCGTCGAAGAATCCTACAACTTTTTGCTCGTGTTGAAATTTCATGCAAAAAGATAAAACCAACAAAACCGCGTTGCATTATGGCTCGAAAATATATCCAATGATTTTCGTCAATAAAGGTAATGTTCGAAAGCAAAAGAAATAAATTTTCGAGCAAAAAAGTAAAGACGTCAGCAAGAGCTATAACCATCAATGCAAATTACGCAACTGAACAGTAAGATGCACAAAAAACAACGTTTTCAAACATTAAGTTCTGCAGAAAAGAAAGGAAAAAGCAAATCGAAAAAGACAGGGCAAGGCGCGATCACAGGGAACGACATACGGAAGCGTAGGAATCTCTTACTGCGTGACCGCGTGCGTTTATGAAGCGGCGGACTAATATCTCTCGCGTGCGCAACTTATAATTGTAAATTACCAAGCCACTGCTTCGTTTCAAAATGTTACCATAACTGCGCACAAAGTCGTCTTAGGGAGTGTACTCGCACGAAGCTATTACGTTTGATTTAGGATCTCCATTAATCAGACACCCACTGCGCAGTGTGGCAGTGAATTCTCTAAAGTGAAGAAAAAAGCGCTTTTTTAAATAAAACAATTTATGAAATAAAAGTCATTTGATTTTTTTGGAAGAAATTCCTCTTTTGCTGGTTTTCAGATACTCGCGAAAGCAGAGCGTGCAAAATCGCTTTCAAATATACAAGTTCCGTAAAAATAGGCTGGTTAATATGCTCAGAAATCGGACAAAGGCGACAGCGTGAGCTACGTCTGAGCACTTCTCGAAAAAAGTATATTTTTTACCACCGGCTTGGGTAAGACATATATAGGTACACGAATCATTACAACTGGGTCATGCCATTGCGCATTCGTTAATTACGAAATTTATGAGACGTTCTGAAAGAAATTTAAGTGGTTAGTTGCAGCGAACGGAAAGAACAAAAGCCGACGGCAGCAGCACCATTGCTATACAGCGAGCGAATGCGTTTGGAATTCTTACGAATGCGCTTGGAAATGGTTGAGAAGCGCCTTAGAACTCAACTGATCAGCGACGGAGCTCGCGACAGACGTCTCCGCGCCGCGCCTCGATGGCGTCATATACGCATCATTTAGTTTATTCTGCTGGCAAAATACATTTGTTTAACGCGTTAGCTTATTCTTGCAAAGGCCAGATGCTAATTGAGCTGAATGGGATGATATTAATGCAGGTGGTACTGCAGGTGGCTCACGTAAGTTAGGAATGCTGTAGTATAATTTGCGGAATCCACAAAATCCAGAAAGTTTGCGTCGCATGGTTAGTTAGCTGATAACGAGAGATGATTTAATCATGTTATTGATGGGGAGGACGTCATAAGGCGGAGTTATCAAATGCGCGAGCGCCATTGTGGATGGATTAACGGGCATTAATTAGGTATGATGACGGGGACTAAACCGATGGTCCACACTCGAATTTAATGCAGATCAAGCTTCCGCATATCGTTTACGAATGCGTTGCAGAGAGAAGAAAAACGAGCTTCTAATTAAGCCTAATGTTCTTCACATGTCACAGGAGAGTTTAGTGACCTGCTAGTGTTATGTTTTTTTTTTATTGCTGATTGAGACACCTAACTACTTGTATGATACCATCGTGTGGTATATGTTTATTCACTTCTAGAATGTGGATATGTATATTATTGTAACGGTTCGGTTAGGTTTGCACGAATTCGCACTTCCTAGTTTTAAGCTCCATCGTCCATTCTGAAACTAGTTTTTCATTACTTGTTGGTCATTCTGTAGGCTGAGAAGTGCGATGGTGTAATGCATCCACATATGCGAAGAGATGAAGGGATAATATGACGGCGTTGTAGATTATTGATAACATTGACCAACATAAGCGGCTGTGTAACTGATACCGGTTCGTTAGAACAAAGTTCATCCAGGAATAGATCAGTCAATGAGTATTTACACATGAAAGTTTAGAAATGAATTTTCAGTACGAGAAATGAACAAACAATTAAGAAAGGTCTCACGATACGACCTTGGTTTCAAAATGTTATTTCCAGACAAGAATCAAGTTCGTGAATGATCCCCAAAACCGGCGGACGCCATGCTGATTCGTAAAGCAACAGGTTCAACGACCAACGTTCGTTTAATGCCTTACGCGCCAGGAAATTTTGCAGCAGCCAGCAATGTGGAGCCTATATAACACAAGCAAAATAGAAAACGTCATTCTTCTTGCTTAATACCAGTTCCGTGGTGCTTTGCGCTACGCCGCTCTCAACAAATTTCGTGTTAGCACAGCCAGAAACGCCCGTGTCCAAGCAAAAGTCACTGCGGAAGTGAACATGGCGGCTGAGCGTGTGCTAGTTGTACAGTTCAAAAGCCATTGAATTAATTTGCGCCAACTTGACGTAATTACTTATTTAGAGGCAAGACATGTATGCAGGGTGTGAAGGAAATAGCAGGAGTCACGTAGTTCTTTGAGTGTCTCCTTCCATGGTTTTAAGTCCGCGGACTGCTCCTTTTGAAGGCAGCAATCTGCGGCAAAGAAACACGCGTTAAAACATTTCATCCGACCCCGCTATTCAACGAATTCGGGAAAGTACTGCGCAAACAATGCGTATGAAACGCGTGGCTGAAATTGCTGAACAGAAGCAAAAAAAATTGGCGGATACTTAGGCTTCTTTTTTATAATTGGAACGCGACAGTGCTGCCGCGCTGTCAGGGAGTCCACGGGACGCCCTCGCACGTTCGGCGCGACGCTTTGCCAGTTCGACAAATCATTCGGTGATTATAGGAGGCCTCTCAAAACAGCCCATCCGCAACCCGAACAGACCAGAAACAGGGCTGCAGGGACGCTGCTCCCTGAATCGGCTGTTGTGCGTCTCCGTTTTGATCGTGGATTTAGAGGAAAGGAAAAGCGCAGTAATTGTGTCGCATATCGGTGGACACCTCGACCACGCCGTGAGGAATTCATGGGGGAATGGACGGACGGACAGACGGACGGACGGGCGAACGGACGGATGGATGGGAAAACTCTCTTTCAAACTCAATCAATTGGAGGGTCACTGAACTTTTTCCTGCCTCCCCCCCTCCCCCAGGCTATGCATTGACCGTAACCCCTTGGCACGAAGCGACACCTTTCTCGAAGGCAAGCCACGACCGGCGTATTGCGGACAGCCCTTCACCGATCAGCTCAGTCGAGTCGTTTCTTACCGTTTCTGGGCATTCGCGTACGATCAGGGACTTTTGCGTAGGACCTCATTTTGCCCTGTGGTTGACTCGGGCCGCTTTTAACCGCCTAGTGAGAAGCAAAGTTAATAACTGTGCCTAAAGACCCAGGGCCTTTTTACAGTACGTGCACGACGCAATACGGTGCACAGATCTGCGCTTCAAAAACATTGCCGGCTCCAGTGATATTGGGCTGAAAGATTTCACACCTAAATCTTTGCTATATGTAACCACCAGGCGATCAGCTGCCATAAAGAGTAGAGCACCCTCGCGGCGATAGGTTTTGGACGTGATGCGATTTTTTGGCCCCTGAGATGAGAACTGCTTTTGTGAAGCAGAAAGACCGCATTCTCACAACCTTCGCGTGTGCGCCATTCTGTCCATGGCGAAGAGCGTATCCACAATTAAACTGGACCGTGTGCCGCCGTAGGCGAGAGCACATGTTCCTGCCGAGCCACAAAAAGGTGCAGGATTTCATATAGTAGGACCGTACTGCCCTAAACAAAGACCACTCCTTTTGTCGCGCATTCAGTGGCATTCCATGAACGCTTTAAAAGTAACTTGACCAGCTACTCTGATTACTTGACCAAGCTTCGGACTGCACTTTTTCCGCCAGGAGTAGCTGGTATGCTTTAATTTGACCGCAAAGCATTCTGAGTATATCTGACTGACGCCTCACGCTTTGCAGCCGCTCAGCCTCTCAAGAGCGCATTAAGATCAGTGTATTTTTGTGTAGTCTTCACAAAAAACACGCAACATGTGTGCGCACACGCTCATACGCTATCAGCGCTAGGAGGGCAGGTGGGCCCAGTGCTGCTCTGCGGAGAGCGTCTTCCGGAGGCGCCTCGAGAATGAGGCGCAGGCGCAGCGACAACCATAGGCGAGGTTCATCGTCTGCTGTATCGGCGCAATCGGAGGAATTGCCATGGCGTACCGCTAAGCATATTTTGTTTCTGTGTTCTCCTGGCCAGTATCAACGTGCTCATCATTTACCAGAATTATCGGCGCAGAGCTGCGCCATCTCCGAGTTTCCGTGACATGCTCTGCAGTACCGTTAGTACAGCTTCATGCCGCCCCTAGTCATTCGTGGATGCAGTACACAGCAGTGGTTGAGTCAAGTCCCCAATAACTTTCTTTGGCGTCTCAGCCTAAACTATGGAGACATATTGCTACGGTGTACTAATGCCTATTTTCGGACGCTATGAAGCCGTGGTAGGTCGATCACCGATCTGTACTTCATCCGCACGCCGCAAGGCGTGGCATGGTTCATGCCAATGAATAATCTGTGAATGTGAGGGATCTGAGAATGTTAAGTACGAATTCTGCATATAAAGGCATTAACCCATTATCTATCGTGTCATACTCATAAGACGCAGCTGAAGTGTTCCCAGAAGTCCTTTTTGTTGTAATACAGGAAATTTTATTTGCTTATTAGTTGTTTTCCAGCAATCTCACAGAAGTAAGTATACCAAGAGCATGCGCGGGTGTTAGGAAATGTTTTAACACATCCTTAATGAGGACGTGAAGGCTCAGGGGTAAATCAGGCATCAACTATGTACATCTTTCGCCCGCGCTCCCCGACACACAACCGCTTTGTTGCGACAAAAAAGACATCTATTTTCCCAAGCTTAACAGAACTTTAAGGCAGATTTTTCGCGCATAAAATGTCTTGACGTTTTTTTGCTCACGAACATGTTCACCGGTTTATCCTCAATTTTCCAGTACAACCTTCTAGCTTGCGCCATTTCTCTTTATTTGGGAAACCAGGCAGTCGTCAGTTTGGTCGAAATAGTCACCCTCGCCTGAATCACAAGGGATCCATATTTTTCGTTTCCTGAAATGTGCAACATGGTCGCCTTTCACTTCTTTAGTTTTTACATACATATGCTATTGTTGCTAATGCGGCCACTGCAATTGCGTTGAATGCTGAGACTTTTTTTATTTTTTTTCATAATACTCTCCGCACTGAATATATTTGTTCTCATACTGCAGTCTTTTTTACATCTCTGTATATTCTACTAATTTGACATTTTGTACTTCTGCAAATAAAGTCCAGGCCGTCATGTGGCACATAGTTTCACTGCACGAAATAAAAAAGGAAAAAATTCGGTAGAGACAATTCACACTGCTTACGTGAAGAAGCCGAAAGCCCGCCCGCTCTCTTCTTCAAAGCATTCGTTCACCGTCCACAGCGGACGACCACACACAACCGGCCGCTATGAATACTTACGGTGAACTGCCGTGGCAGAGGCAATCGCGTTCCCACTCAACGGCAACGTCGTACCTCTACATAGCTATTCGAAGCCGCCGCCGCCACCGCCGCGGCGCCGCTGCACTTCTCCTGCACCGCGCGCGGCGGCGTGATGTAACCCGATGCCACGCAGCTTGCAATGCTATCTTTTATTAAGCCGTGGCCGCGACGTGCGCTAAACTCGTGAACGCAGTCGCCGCCATACCGCGCATCTCTCCCCCACAAACTGCCGCATCAGGTTGCATTCGGATGCGCCAACCATCTGCGCGAGGGCGCCATGTTTTAAGTGTGACATCGAGTGTTATCACCCACAAATACTGGTTTTCTCTCAATAAAGCAATTAAGGCCTTCTCCTTAAATTGTTTTCAAGAAATTTATCCTAGCTGCTCTAAGATCAGGTGATGCGAGGAATGGTTCATTAAATTTAGCATTATTGCCAAGGCAGAAAGATTGCAGTTCATTTACTGTCTCCTCTTCACGCGAAATATTAGAGCAAAAAATTGAAAGAGCGATCAGACGACTTGATGCGACTAACCTGCGTAAGCAGAGGAGTTCTGTTGTGTTTTGCCTTGATGCTTCCAAAAATAAAGCATTAGCATATGAAGCTTTTATTCGGCAGCAGTATGAAATCTCAAAAAAAAGGGCAAGCAGGTAGAAAAGATGAACAAAAAATATTGCCACGTAGTGGTGACTGCAGTCAGGAGGGTTGCAGACGAACAAAATTTCTTCTAAAAGAAAACCGTTTATTGCGCTGAGTTGCGCCCACAATGGACGGAAACACTCGGTGGCGGCGAAGCGAGAAGCGTGCTCGGCGGTCGTCGAACAGAATGCCCGCCGCTCTCGGTCGTGCTCAATTTAAAGCTGATAGCGAACTTTCTAGACAAAGCCCGCAAAGTTACTAGAAAATTCTCGAACAACGTAGAATCAGCTCTGCCTGGATGCGATCAATCGAGATAAATCTAGTCACGTGTTTCATTGCAAACAAAGCGAAAAAGCGGCGTGGCGCCACATTTGAAGAATGAACCAACACTGTAAAGATTCGCGGCATTACTCCCCTCTAAAAGAAGCATCGACCCGATGAATTGAAACAAAAAAGACGATTACCATCAAATAAAACAAATCGTGTGAAAACAAACACAGTTTGTGGAAGCACAGCCGCCTTTAGCGCACATAATAGGGCTTCAGTCGGACGAAATGGACAACTTTTGGTCGTACGCGGTGTCTCTGGGATGCAGGCTTTGCGTCAGGGATGGCTTCATAATCCAGTTCACCTAGCCGACGAAGAACTTTGCATGGACCGAAATAGTGGCGCAAAAGCTTCTCACTCAATCCATGGCGGCGAATTGGCGTCCAAGCCCTGATTTGGTCTCAAGGCTTGTATTCCGCTTCCGCGCAGCCTCTTCGTAGGTTGTAGCGTCTGACGTCGGTCTGCTGCTGGTCTTTGATCCTTTTGGGAAACTCTTCGGGCTTCTTCGGCGCGGTGAAGGTAGGCGGCAACGCCGATTTTGTCTTCTTCAGAAACGTTGAGCAGCCGTGGCCTCGCTGCCATGGACGAGACTAAAAGACGTCATTTGGGTGGCCTCCTGCACTGCGGTGTTGTAGGCGAAGACGACGTAAGACAGGATGACATCTCCAGTTTTGTGTTTGGCATCGACATACTTGGCGAGCTTATCGGCGACGCTTTTGTTCAGGCGCTCGGTCACTCGGTTGCCTGCGGATGGTATGCAGTTGTCCTCCGGTACCTGGTGCGGCTATAACGCATCTTGGCTTGCAATAGTTCCGCCGTGTATGCTGTTACTCTGTCCGTGATGAGCACATCGGGGGTGCCGTGTCGCAGAAGACTGCACTGCACGTAAAATTTGGCGACTTCTGCTGCGGTTCTGTTCGGTAGGGCTTTTGCCTCGGCGTAGCGGGTCAGCTGGTCGCTCGCTATGATGATCCCCTTATTTCCAGACGATGAGGTTCGGAAAGGGCCCAGCAAATTTATGCCCTGCTGAAAGAGCCTTGAGCGGGGTTCAATGGTGTTCAGAAATCCTGCTGGTCGGGTGGGAGGAGTCTTTCGTTGCTGACAATCTCAGGAGGTTCTCACATAATGAGCGACATCGGTAGACAGTCGGGGCAAGTAATATTTGTCTTGAATGCGGCGGAGGTTGCTAGTAAACCCTACCTAGATGCCCAGCTGTGGGCCCGTCGTGTGAAGCGTCTAGAACTTCTTAGCTGAGACAAGCAGGTACAACAAGGAGGTAGGCTGTTTTGATCGGTGCGAAGTTCTTCTGGAGGACATCGTTCTGTACACAGAAGGAAGACAGGCCTCATTTGAATGAAGCGGGGGGTGAAGAAACCTTGCCTTCCAAGTACTCGATGAGGCGATTTAGGTCGGGCTTCAAGCGTTGCTGCTGTACAAGAGAGCTGGGGCGGATGGTTCCCAGGAAGGCGTCTTCATCGTCGTCCGGCGGCGGTGTGTTTACAGGGGTGTATTTACAGGGCGTCAGAGTGCTCGCGTTCGGACTTGTAAACGACGGTGACGTCAAACTCCTGGAGACGCAGACTCCATCGACCGAGTCGGCCAGAGGGGTCCTTCAAATCTGCAAGCCAGCACGGCGCGTGGTGATCGCTGACCACCTTGAACGGTCGTCCGTACAGGTAGGGACGGAATGTTGATGTAACCCGGATGATGGAAAGGCATTCCTCCTAAGTTGACGAGTAGTTAGCCTCTGCCTTGGAAAGGGAACGGCTAGCGTTTGCGATGGCTTTCTCCGGCCCTTTGCTTTTTTGACGGCGCCTAGGGCCACGCTACTTGCTCTGGTATGAACTTCAGTATCGGTGTTTTCATCAAAATGCGCGAAGATCTGTGGAGACTGTAAACGACGCTGAAGTTCTTTGAAGGCATCTGCTTGCGGCGCTTCCCATTTAAATGGCACGTCTGCCTTCGTCAGTTGGGCCAGGGGCTCGGCGATGAGCGAAAAGTTTTTCAGAAATCGTCAGTAATATGCGCACAGTCCGAGATATCTGCGCACTGCTTGCCTATCGGCCCGCGGTGAAAACTGTTCAATAGCACCTGTTTTCTGTGTGTCTGGGCGTACTCCCTCTTTGCTAACAATGTGGCCTAGAAACAGCAGCTCTTCGTAGGCAAAGTGGCACTTCTGTGCTTTCAAGGTTAGGCCAGGCGACTTGTTGGCGTCTAGTACTGTTCTAAATCTTTTAAGGTGCTGTTCAAAGTTCGAGGCGAAAGCAGCGACGTCATCTAAATATACCAAGCAAATTTGCCACCTCAGGCCTGCACTCTATCCATCACTCGCTGAAACGTTGCTGGCGCCGAACAGAGACCAAATGGCATTACTTGAACTCAAGGAGCCCATCCGGAGTGATGAATGCGATCTTCTCGATCGCGATCTCTTTCGTCGACCTCAATTTGCCGGTAAACGCTCTTGAGGTCCATCGATGAGAAATACTTGGCGTTACAGAGGCGGTTCAGTGTGTCGTCGATGCGGGGGAGGGGGTAGACGTCCTTCCTTGTTATGTTGTTCAAGCGGCGGTAATCAACGCAGAATCGAAGTGCGCCGTCTTTCTTTCTCATTAGAACAACCGGTGCCGCCCATAGGTTGTTTGAAGGCTGGATGACGTCTTCGCGAAGCATTTCTTCCACTTGGTCCCGGATAGCTTATATGTGCCGGCGGATGCGGTACAGGAGGAGGAAAAACTACAGTAGTGACCAAAAATTTACAACTCCTTTTTTCGAATCAAGTTTTCTACCCAATAAGATTTTCGCATCAAATTTTAGTGTGAAAATATCACTTTTTGCACAATAGCAACAATATGTTTATCAATGTACTAAGCGACAATTTGTTCCCAATTTGTGAACTTGTCGGTTGTTGTGTTATTTAACTGTAAAATTGAGGCCAAAAATTTAAGAATGCCTTTTCATGATAACCTAAATCGTTAGCACTTCACAGGCAATTTTCAGGCGACAATTGCTTGAGTCAGTTGAAGCATGGAGTCCACTAAGCTGTCAGTGAAGGTCTAGTCTTTTTTCCCGATTTTGCCGCAGCTTCTAGACTTTCCGGTTGGCGCTGCTGGCTTTTCGGTCCCTCGGACGATGCGCGATGCTTATCCGAATATATTCAACTCAAATAATCTCAGTTATTCGGCTTGGCTGCTTCATGAGGTTTACCGTCCTCGTATTTACCCAATTTTTCACAAGGCTTGAAAAGTGCTGCGGGTCGTAATTCGGCCGAAAGACTTATTGAGATCCAAGATTCTTGCATCACTATGAAAGCATAGCATTTTCAAGCAAACCCTGATTAACTTCTTAGCCCTTTGCCCCTTGAATTCGGTCAAGGAGATAAACTCACGAGCGGAGAATCTGTCCCGCGCCAATACGTCCCCGCCTCTGTGGTTTAACGTGCGCAGTTCATAACGAGGTCCATATCCGCATGCAGTGAATTCCTTCATTCGTACACGGCAAGAACTTCGATTCGTTTAATGAAATCAATCTTTTCCGTAAGGGAACGATCCATTCCAGCTGTTCATTTACCCATATCATCCTGGAAAGCCAATTCCTTTCACAGATCTGTGGGGATTTAGATGGGCTCCTGTCGTTTAGTTAAGCTCATTGCACATGACGTCTCACAGTTCATGTAGTTACTGCAAAGCCTGATAAAGAGGTCAAATCGTCAAAAATGGCAATAACAGTCTGAGTTGATCAGCTTGCTGCAAAGAATGTCCTTCTCCACCACTTCATTGGTTTTCGCGTGTCTCCTGCTAAGATCCAAAAACCAAACCTTTTCTGAACCTATATGGCTGCAAAACTTGACGCAAACTTCACCACAAAAATTGGCCGTGCGCCATCAAATATTTTAGGCAGAAGACAGTTGCCATTTGAGCAGTGTTGATTACTTTATGTAAACAGCACAACCCTTGCACTCCCCATAAAAATATACAGTAATACATGTAACCGCAGAATATGTCACCTAAAACTGAGAGCAATTTCACAATAATTTTTAAAAGACGGAAAAAGAACGCGAATGGAAGCGCTCATTAGTATACAAAAAACAAAAACGAACAGAAGGCGAACAGTTACGGCCCAAACAACACCTTGCGGAAGAATAGATCATAACTGCTCTGTAATACATTCAGAAAAAGCGAATATGTGTTTTATATCTGTGATATTTTGAATTTCCAGGAAACAACTTAAAATCTCACTTTTCTTCACTGCTGTGCATTCGGAGCCAGTACTAATCCCAGTGATAAGAAGCGCTCGCTCCGCTTAGATCCGTTGGCCATTTGTTGAGACTGAGTTAAACCAGGCGCTGCACGGGCAAGAGGGAGAGTACATTATACTAAATTAAAAACCCAAACAAGTTGCACGGCCTAGCGCCTATACTCATAACATCAGTAACTCCCTGCTTAAGAAGCCCCCTCATACTACAATCTGCGCAATAACACTGTTACAAGCGGACAGCAGTTTCATCAAGAACGGCAACCGATCTGTTTGGGAAACAAGAGAGTGGAAGTAGCATTGTCCGCAGCTTTCTGTAGCATTTCCAGCATTTTTTAGCGCAAGTACCAAATAGGCGTAGACTGCATTAATAATGTGCGATCAGTTGAAAGATATCTGTTGTTCGTCAAGCGTCTTTTTTTTAAAAATAAGCATCTCCCCCCCCATGTCTCTATCCTCACTATTAGGAAAAAATACAGGCTCTTAGTTTCTGCAAGTTTTCTTTGAGTAAACCATGGCAGAGTTACGCACGATAATAGCGGCGTCTGTCTTGAGCCTCGGTGGGGAAAGGCTTTTCCTGTTCTAACCAGTCCCCACCAGCCACATTCGCACTACACCTATCTAGCTAAGGGCCTGTCCACACACCCATCACCATCCTTGAGAGACCTTAGACCTCAAGAGGCGCCATGCACCTTAAGCCCCCAGAAAAGTTGTCGCCTGTTCGAGGTTAGGGCTGAGTGTACAAGAATCTAAGTAATCTTGGAGAAAAAATTAAATAGCCTTCTAAGAACTGTAGCATCAGGTATGTGATCGTTCTGTATTTTTTTTATTTAATTAGGTAAAAAATATTGGCTTCTTATCAAATTATCTAATCAAAATTTATTCGTCTGTATATGTACATATTCATAAATTCTGATCTGCCTAAGCACATTTTGCTTGGCTGATCAGGCAGCAGGTGGAGAAATAACTCTATATGCGTACATTTCTTGTCTAAACAGTCATGCTAACATACAGAAAAGGTCTGAGAACACAAAATAGCAAATACATAGGAACTCAAGCTATACACAAGGCAATACATTTGCCGACCAATTTATGTCCATCATCATCCTACGCTTGTTATTTGCAATACATGGATCATCGGCAATTTTATTAAATACTGCCGGTGCATAATATTTGCGCTTCATTTTACAATAGTTTGTATAAACCCGTGGCTTAACAAGACGTTCCGTTTTTCTCGAGGCCTTCTTAACAGCTGCAGGCCTTGCGTGGACGTTTGTACACGTGACCTGAAATGTCAAGCGGAAGGAGGACACAAGCGGACATAAAGAAATGCTGAAGTGCGCAAAAGCGGTTATGCGCAGTACCATTTCAAATCTACCTTCCAGAATCGCAGGAAAAAATGGCTTTTGATACACGACTGCGTGTTTTATGCCAGCGCTGCAGCAGCTTCGATGTCTCCGATGGTTTTAGAAAACATAAACATCTTAAATTCTTGAAAATGTTATTTGTTCACCTAAACGCTTGTTATGCGACCATTTAGTCTAAAGCTGTACAATTCAATCCCTGAACCCAATGATGAGTCAAGATGTAGAGATGAGAAGCTTCGCCAGACAGGGCTTAAATAAGCAATTCTGAGCTCGAGAATTGAGGTCGTCAATATTAGCAGAAAAAAGAGAATGTAGCTTTTCCCCATTTACCCTGGAGCAATGTAGGGCTTGCATGACATACCACAGCTTGGGGACAAAGACAAGAATGCCTACGTGGGAAAAGGCGTAATCCCACATGCACATTTCGTCAACGAAGTCACCCGCCCTGCGGTGTGCTGTAACCCGGGGCCACACAGCTGGCAAATCTAACTCTGCGTGGCTTTATGTAGTTCCCGCCGCAACGCCGCCGCACTTCTGATCTGTGCGCTAACTGCGTGAATGCAGTCCCCCTCTCCCACCAGCTGCCGCAGCAGATTGCATTCGGATGCGGCGGCCGTCTGCATGACGTCCGTCTTAACTTTACATTCATAGATCCCTGGAAATCCTCATGCCACTCCTGGCGCAGTGGTGCAGCGGTTAAGCAGTGCGTCATTACGCCACAGTGGTAGGTCCTGCCATCGCTGGTGCTTATGCGGTCCTTGTAGCTTTTCCCGAGCAATCATTATTTAAGGGCCACCTGCCATGTTGCATGAGGACGCCATCTTTTATGGGCACCAACAAGTGTTAATGCGCACACGCCCAAACGGACACACAGACGGTATTTCGCTTAATGGGGCAAGTAACACTTACGGCTTTATAACATTGTGCCTTCTATGGTTGTTTTTCTCCATTTGGTTATTATTTTCACCTGAAGGATGTGTTTGTAATGTGACATATTGTGGCGACACAGTCGGCAGTTTTCTGCTTCACCAACGTGCTCGTGAATTCTCTCATTGCGATATAGGAGCTACGGTGGCTGCCCTCCTAGACGATCGTCCATTCGCAGAAATCCACAGAATGTTTATTTTGCCTCAGTAGTTTATTTTCCCTGGTCTCTGCGCCCTTTTATTCACGCGCGTCTTTCCCTCTCTCAGTCGACCATCGAGCCCATACCTTTGCGAAACACACATTGTCCAGAGTTCTAAAATATCCGTCTCTCTGGCGTTACATAGCCACGGAGGCAGAACCCAGGATGTCGATTATGCTCTCTGCCACGGCCGCGGACTAATTATATTTTGTGGACACTGGTGTTTAATGCAAAACCTACTACAAAGGGTAAATCAATTTTTTACTGATTTCTTTCAGAATGACACGAACGACACGTTACATCTTTCTTGCTAATGTGTTTTTCTGAAATTGGCCTTTTTTCACCTGTTACATAAATTATATTATTGAGAATTCGATACAAATGTATGATCGTGAGTTTTTCTTTCAAACTCACTGTAAATTGTTGGTGGAATGAAAACTATTCTGATCGTAGCGCAATGTATTATGTCCGCAAAGGTGCTGCGGTGATAATGGTTACGTGGCCTACTTAAACTGCGGTGGCACCTTTCTAGCAGGAAGGGAAGCGGAAGTTGCATTCTCCTATGTTGAAAATAAGCTGATATTGATTTCGAACAGGGCTGCTTTGCTGCTCGACTTTGCCATATCTTCATTAACTTTACAGGTGCGACAGTGCACTCGTGTCAACCGCCCGGCACGCAGCTGCCTGCGGCTCCAGTGAGCTCACGACCGAAGGAAGACCCCGGCCAGGTGAGCGCCCTTCCTTGATGGCTTTGACAACTTCGCTCCCTCAAAGAGGCTTGGAGCAGTTTAGGGGCACGAACATGTTGCAATCGCCTAGGGGTGCGCGCAACGAAAATGGGGCCTCAAAAGGAACATTCGCCACGTGGCTCCTCCTTTAACGCATATTCTGCCTAATGGACTGATTTCGCAACAGCTCCCAACACGCGGCTCACTACGCCTCGTGACCAGTAAGTACTCCATTCATGCCAGTTATTCCTTTTCAAGGAGATTTCGCTCTTGGGCGCTTTCCACAAAGCACTCAATGTGCAACAGCTCTCATAGGAAGGTAAGAAATCCGCGCTTCTGGTCTTATACCCCATTCACACGGACACTTCGAACGCCCTCAAACCGATAGTCTATCGAATCAAAGGCGATCGAGCGTTGCTACACGGGCCGTTTCAATGGCCATCCAGTCAATAGTCTATCGAATCAGCGGAGAAGCGCAGAACTTTATCGAGATTTCGAGGGCCTTCGAGCGCTACCCAAAGTTTCTAGCGTTGCTTTGAGTGGCCCCAAGCTCACTTTCGTACACTATACATTCACGGTATTAAAGCACGAACAAACATTACTCGCCTGAACTTTAATGGAAGCAGTCTGTACAATATTTTTAAATTTCTATCAGCCTCGTTTTAAGCACATTAACGTTGACAACATGGCGGCGCTCTGCCCATCGGCTTCACAGCGATAACAGCTTCGGCGCTGATCTCTCAAAGCAATATCATGTTCTAAAATATTGTATCCGCCTTCGATTTGCCCATTCTTACCTTCGCATAAAGTTTCAAAAAACGAATAGCTTTTTTTCAGATATAAGGGCGATTTCTGAGGTGTTAAGCCTGACGAAGGAGCGCTCCGACGCAGTTCGACTGGCTTGGTTTTGACTCGCCTTGTGTAGTGTGGCTACAGCAGTGTCTGAATCTGTCAGTAGATGGCGCTAGAAACAACGCGCGGCGTCCGTCGCGCACGTGCAACAATAGTGCAAATAAAAGGGTCTTAAACGACATGCGCGTATGCTTGTATATGTTTTCAAAATATTTTTGTTATTTGCGCAAAATTGCTCGGCTACTGATTCAGAATTCCCCGATTCGAACCCGACCGCGGCAGCTGCGTTTTTATGGAGGCAAAACGCTAAGGCGCCCGTGTGCTGTGCGATGTCAGTGCATGTTAACGATCCCCAAGTGGTCGAAATTATTCCGGAGCCCTCCACTACGGCACTTCTTTCTTCCTTTCTTCTCTCATTCCCTCCTTTACCTCTTCCCTTACGGCGCGGTTCAGGTGTCCAACAATATATGAGACAGATTCTGCGCCATTTCCTTTCCACAAAAAGCCAATTAATATTATTATTATTGTTATCATTATTATTATGATTAATATTATTATATTATTATTATTATTATTAGGCCTCAGGCTCTGTGCACGTTTGAATTGTGCCCAGGATGCAGATGTTAGATTTTCGGCACCGTTTTGTACGGAAATAAAGGACCGAGTTATAGTCTAAATGAGCCACGCGTGGTTCATGATTGAGAGTGCAAAATTTATTCTCGAAAATTGTTTCTGCGACAAAAAGACCACCCTCAAGTCAATTCAAACAATTACAGTTGCAGAAGGTATCGCAAAACATATACAGTGAGCAACCACGCGGCGAAAAACGTCGGCCGGAAAATTAAAAGTGCACGTTAAAGATCCCCAGGTGGTCGAAATTATTCCGGAGCCCTCCACTACGGCGCCTCCTTCTTCCTTTCTTCTTTCACTCCCTCCTTTATCCCTTCCCTTACGGCGCGGTTCAGGTGTCCAACGATATATGAGGCAGATACTGCGCCATTTCCTTTCCCCCAAAACCAATTATTATTATTAATTAAAAGGTATATACTCGGGCACAGCTTTTTGTGGCTTTGAAGTGTAAGCTACGGGCGCGCTCCGCCGGCTTAAACGCCTCTCTCTCTCCTTCCCTCGTGAGAGACTGGTAAGAGCGCGCTTGTGAAAGCCTTGCGTCTCGCCCTCGTAGCTTCCACTGCATAGAAACATAAAGCTGTTCCCGAGTATAGCAATACCCGCTGCAGTGGCTCGACTGCTGAGACCGAGGACGCAGATTGGATCCCATCCGCAGCCACCACGTTTCGATGAAGGCGAAACACTAGGCATGTGGAAATATGGGGGACCAGCCTGCCGCCCCCGCACTTCCACTCCGTGGATGCAGCGTTCCCGCTCGCTAACCACGGAGGGGTTCGCGCTCGAGGGAACAAAGAAAAGAGACGACAAAGCGTGAACACTGATATGCTATTTGTTTTTCTCATTAAAATTCAGAGTAGCGATTGCAGCACCACACAAGCTTGGCGTAAGACACGAGAACCATTTGAATGGCCTTTCAGATTTACCGTGTAGCAGCGACACAACTCCTTCGAGTTCGATGGCGGTTGAGAATTTCAAAGGCCCTCGACTCGATGGCCATTGAAACTGGCCGTGTGACAGGGGTATTAGACGCACTTAATGTAGGCAATGAGACAGTTTTTGCCGTGGGAACAACTCCTTCGGGCGTAAATAAGAGGATTTATTAGAACCGCGTCCATAATTCTCAGTGAGCTCAAAAGCGTCTCGATACTGATGGCTCCATGAGACTTTTAGCGTACGTTTGTGCGCTACTGTGCTGTTGCCGACTTCATAGCCATTTCCTGTTGGCTTAATTGCCGGCCACCGCAGGAGCCTACTGCTGGAAGTGAAATGTGAAACATGCCCGCCGGCTGTGCGGTAGAGAAACCCACGTTGTTGAACTTAACCATGCTCTATGAACCTCATCTTTCTCTTTCTACTTTTACTTTCCCCTCATCCCGTCACTCGCGGTGTATTTACGGAGGCCCCCGAGAAATATCAATCCATTGTTTTGCTAAAAACCAGTTTTTATTTTTTTTAATTTTCGCCACAGATGTCCGTAGAGCAGCGGAATGAACGCCCCCTGTCTAGTTTGGACCTTTAAAATAAGGGAGCAGGGTTGGCATATCTTTCGCTTCCGATCATCCGTGAAAAATAACAGAAGTTTTTAACCAAAGCTCGTTTGAGTTTCATGTCTTCAAATCCTGTGTACAGCAACACTATTTTCTCACACATGACGGTGAAACAGCACACCGAAGCAAGGATAAAGAACGGATAACTACGATGCGTTGCGTCCATTCTTTCCGCTTAGTTGGAATTTGGCGTTGAACTGTTTCGACATGAATGCATATCTCGCCATCCACTCAGCTGGCGTAGCAAGGCGTGCCTCTGACTGCAGTGGCCTTAGCAGCATTTAAAATGGGGATACCTGCTTATTTCCGTGCGATTGCATCGTTCTGCCTTTCGAAGCTTCTACGCACTGTGCTATTTCACTCACATATTGTACAATTTTCTGAAACCACATGTACGCAATACCATGAGAGAAAAGCACTTCGCATTACTTGGTCTATTATCTTGATTGAGGCCTTATTGTGGGCTGTAGAAAGTAATCGCAACCATTTTGCGACGCGTATTCGTCTGCTCGTTGAAGCCGTTCGGTCTGATTGCAAGATTTTCATTCGTGCACACTCACATGCACGCGGTTGCGCGCGCAAGCACACACGAATACAACCACACGCACTCGCGAGCGCGAAAACAAAGATCTCTAGTTTGTTGGGCGGTTCCTCTGTCTCCTCTATCGTCCTTTTATTGTTTCCCTTGAGCCCTACCGTCACAAATCAGACGTCCTAGCCGATCCAACAGGCCTCGAACGCATGGCGAGCGGGAAGCAACCCAGGTGTCGCAAAACAGGGTCGAACGAGACCAGCACACAACCTTCTCCTCCTTGTTTCTGCTTTCCTGCCTGTCGTGGGACTTCCACAAGACCGTAAAACTTCCCCCATCGCAGGCGATGCTTTCTAGGCGAATCGGGCATCGACGCGGGGGTGGCACAGTTCCAGCTGCGCCACATAACTCAGTTCGGTGGGGGTAGATCATCGGCCGCTTTTGGTGACGCGCGCAATCCGACAGGTGAGGTCACTTATTTTCTCTTAAATAACATAGAGACGAGTATAGTTAGCGAGCATTTTCTCGCCTAAGCCACGCTTCCTGACTGAACGGTAAAGCCACACAAACTCGGTACGTAGGTAATACCGAGGACAATTGTGCGGGACGAGAGTTTTTAGAAAAAAAGTTTATTGTAGCTGCACCTCTCTATCGAGTCGGCTGATGTTATATGAAGGTATTGAAAGCCTAAATGATCCTTCCTCTGATAACAATATCAAGCAGCTGGGCACCGAGGTGGCGCTGCAACAAACGTTTTCCTAAGAACGTAAACTTTTCTCACCGAGAGTACGTGACTTGGCGATGGTGGGTGGTCATCGTAGCAGATTTAGGAGCCCTCTTGTAAGGATTAAGTTAACAGGCGGTCTATCCGGCGGGCTTCTTCAGCATGGCAAAGGATTTAAGGAACCTCGGGATGGTCGTCAGTGAAGAAAGGGAGGGTGGTATCGAGTGCGGACAAACTGGAATGAAAAATGAACTATAGGCGATTGTTTCGAGTCTAACGGTGTTGTATGCACATATAATAAAAGTCAGAACAGAGTCGCAGTCTTTGTGGAAGGAGGCGACGTACATGGAGAGGTTGTTGGTGAGTGTCCGGTTGGTACACTCTGTCAAACAGTAGTTTGTCGATGATAAGGGGTAGAATGTCAGAACTGCGATGTGTACAACCGGAGGAGTTCTTCGACGACATAGGCGGCAAATTGGCGGCCTCTGTCGCTGACTCAATTCGCGGGGGCCGATCGCGTAAAATAACAGAATGCAGAAGGAAGACGGAGACCTGACCTGCAGTAGCCGAGGGGAGAGCAGCTGGCTCACAGCAACGAGTATCCTAATCAGTACAGAAAACAATCCAGCGGATTCACTTATGAGACTTCAGAAAAAGACCCAAGAGGTCTACTCAGACCTTCTAGAAAGGAGATCTTGGAGGCGTCACAGGATGAAGGAGACAAAGAGCGGTACCGTTTTCACGCTTGTGGCTCGCACACCGGACACAGCTAGCCACATACTTCCAAGTCGTATCGCGCATACGCGGCCATTAAAAATGTTATTTGGTGCGCTAGAGTGTCCAAGCAGATCTCAGATGTCCCGAAGTAAGGTCGTCAAGCACGACGCGCGAAGCAGAGGAGCGTAGGCTGGCAGGCACCACCAGAAGAAAGTGGATGTCAGTCGCAGAATAGACCTTTTTATAAAAAGGCTAGCTCATACAGGAAATTTACTGGAAGCTGAAGAGGCCTGCGGAGCGGTAAAGAATGGCTTGAGGTGCTGGTCCTTCTATTGTTCCTCGTGGAACGTAGGGGCATCAGGGAATTGGGGCACCACACAAACGATTTAATGGTCAAAGTTATCAGCGTCACATTCTATCGTGGCAAGCGGCAACCGAGAGAGACAGAAATTATAAATGACGACTAAAAGAAATGAGACAGTCCGCATCACCGTGTTGGCCCCCACTCTTGTACTAAATTGTGTATTCAAACTCTTGCAAACGGATTGCACACCGCGAAGACGGCCAGACGGGTCACGGAGTTTGACGACCCAACGCAGGGAATTGCGGGCGGTAACCACTTCAAAGGTTGCCGTGTAGGTAGCAGCGAAACCGATGAACCGCGATAACTGCCGCAAGACACTCCTGCTCAATAAGGGTGTAATTCCGTTCAGGTTTGCTTGACGAGCGACTGGCGTAAGCAACGTGCTCCTTCTGGCCATAACTCTGAATGAACACAGCACCAATGTCGATACCACTGGCGTCAGTATGCACTTCCGTTGAAGCCGAAAGATTGAGGTGCGTAGAATTGCATTCGATGATAGGAGGAACTTAAGCTAGCGAAAATCGGAGTCACACTCAGAGCTCTACTCGCAGGGAGCGTCTTTGTAGAGGTGAGAATTGAGTGGGTGAGCGCTGTCTGCAAAACGGGCAATGATGCGGCAAAAATAGGAACAGATTCCGAAAAAAACATCAAAGTCCTTTTAGTCTGACGGGTGGAAAAAGGTACACCAGCCGCAGTCTTCTCGGGTCAGGTGGGACACCTTCACTGTCGATGACATGCGCGAGCACTGATGTGGGACGTTCACCGAAGTGACACTTCTTCGAATTAAATACCACACCAGCATGCTTCAGGCAGTCCAGTACAAGGGTGAGGTGTTCGTTGTTCTCATTGAAAGTCCAGCAAAAAATGACATCGAGGTGGCACATTTGCCCTTTCTTGCCACGAAGGATAACGTCCATAAATCTCTCGAAAGTTGCAGGAGCATTGCAGAGCCCAAAAGGTATACAATTAATTTTAAAAAGGCGGTCGGGAGTGATAAAAACAGTTTACTGCCAGTCCACATGCACCCCCCATGCACCAGCCTCGGGATCTGCCAGTAACCCAGCCGCAGACCAACTGATGAGGAGCCTGAGGCGCAGAACAGGCAATCGATGGCGTCATCAATACGGGTAAGGTTGTGCACGATTTATGTGTTACAGAATTCATGCGGCGGTAGTCTACGCAAAAGCGCTATGTACCAAATTTCTGCTTGGCCAGAATGGCAGGCGCGGCCCAAGAACTGCAGGACTCTCGAACGGGGCCAACACACTTCAACCTCCTCGTCCTTACTTCAGCTTTCCTGCCTCTCGTGGGAAATCCACAAGACCGTGACAATGTGCTGTACAGAAGTGTCCTAGGAACAGGAAATAAGGTTCCGATTTTTAAACCTATTTTCTTTTCTGAATATACGAGCTAAAGAGCAAACGGCCAGCGTTGTCTGGCAGTTTGTGAGTTCAGTCTTTGGACTCCAGATTATCTCACCACTTTAACCTTGCCAAATGTACCGCGATTTATGTCATTGAAAAATGAGGCTTCAATACTCACGAAGTAAGTAAAATTAAAAACAAATAAAATGGAGGTTAGCATCCTAATATCTTTCCGTGACCTGACGCAGCGCAACAGCCTTTTGTGCAGTAGATTAACACAGTCCGATCTGTGAACTTTGGTAACAGGGGTTCAACGTACAGGACACCACATAATGAAGCATTCGGGAGCAAATTCGGGCACTTCTGTTTATCGAACGACAGCGATGTTCTGTGCACTAAAAAATTTCTTTTGCTTAAATATGAAAACACTTTTTTTCAGGCATATTTTCTCTGAAGCACTTTGAAAATTCTGCTATTTTATCTATGTTATTTAATAGCATTTTCTTGCATACCGAGTTTTATTCATCAGGATTAGCGCGAGGGAATGTGCAGGCATGTAAAAAATATATTTCTTGCTCATGACCGTCATCGCTGTTGCGCGCTCCAGCGCTTCGTTTCAAGCCGAGCCGATCAGTGCAGATATTTTCTCGCCACGAACGCCTATGCCACGAGTTAAAAGGTATCAGGACTCCACTTTAAAGCATTATTCCATCAAAATATGTTCCCGATTTAAAAGAAAAACAACAGAAAAGCAGAAAAATGCCTTGCTTGACGTCTATTCTCACTCGTGGCTTTTACAGTTGACGCTAGTGTCCACTCAACTTCTGCACCGTATTTACCTGAGAATTTTTCGGTGAAGTTTTTAGGATGACACCGCAAAATTAAATGTAGTAAAGTTGCACAGTCCACCAGACCAGATCTATGAGACGCCATCACGACAATAATTTGTCCAGCAAGGCTTACCACATATGGCTCATCCAGCAGCATCGTGAGAAGGGCGTCACTAGAGGCAGCGCTGTACTTGCTCCTAGCGGAAAGACAACCGTAAATTTATATGAAAAGTAACTGAGTTCTTATGTATCAGCAAGCACTGAAGCGCAGCCACATGGGTACAATCTAAACATCCTGTCTTCGCAAAAACTGTATACTCCTAACCAACCCTTAGGAAGGCGCACACAGCAGCTCAGAAGCCCCTTAGCCCTGCTATGCAACTTCCCAAGCGCAGTTACGGTACGCATGCATCAGTCTCAGAGCATTTCTTTTTGAAAAGCGCTCCTTGGCCGCTCCCTCTAGAATCAGGGCCACGTCATGCACCCCGTCCCATCCCTCGATGAGCCAAGCACCGAGCAGCGGAAAGTTCTAATACGCTCCTACTGCTACGCAGTTCACATTCCTCAACCACTCGACTCTACGTGTGTGATGTCATGCCTCGGGGTCAGCGTTTGATGTAACGTCGCGACCTCTGCCGAGAAATTCTGAAATAGTGTGTCCATCCGCACGGCTTTCCCTCCGAAGCTCAGGTCTTCGCAGTGGAATAAAAGTCACCTTCCTTCGGGGAACATAGACGTCACTACTGCCTATGTTAGGCAGTCGGTTACCAACCAAACTATCCAGTACTGCTAACAGCTGGCAGAACGAGGCCGAATTAATAAACAATTTCAAAGTGAGAACTGCGTTAGTACAGTTCGTTTTAGTCAAATTCTAAAGGTATGAATTTTAATAAGGTGGTAATTACGACTTCTCCTGGTTATATCAGTTAGTACCACGACTACTTGGAAGAGGCCAAAGTCCTGGCCTTACTACCTCCTGAAGACCGGATTCTGAAAGTGCAGAATTTCTCCGAAAGTTTTGTACCTTGCATTAGCCGGCAAGTGACAGCGTCTTAGGTGATGAAAACGAATAATTATCTCTTTTTCTTGAAATCTACACCACGTCGGAGGCCTCGTCCAAAGCACGCTGAGTATATAGGCGAGCGGTAGACACTGCGCAATGGAGCGCCCTTATCTTCCATCTATTATTGCTTTGCTGAAAACCGAACCGTCCGACTTCTAAATGTTGTTCTCGCTTAGCGGAAATAATTTATCCAACAGCAAGGCAAGGATTTCACTAACGTATTACAACCATGGTGACGGCCCGATCCGGCTCAGTGCTGATCTACGTTATCTACCTTATCTCGAAATATTTCTGGAAAGTCTCTTAAAAAAATTTGTCACGACACTTCAGCTCTGCCTTAAGGGAAGGACATGATGGTGTACTGTGTTAGGCTTTCTATCCTGAACAGGTGGACACTTTTGAAGGCATTCTTGAATTTTTTCAATGAAATATTTGATCAATTACACACTATTTTTTTTTAATTTCGACATGAAGCTTTGGTTTTTAATTCTGAGCATTTTGAAAACTTTGAACCCCTCTTTTTCTCGTCTTGATTTTAATTTCTTTACTTATTCAATCAATTACGACGATTTCGTTAACGCGTATTTGTCTATGACACAGCGATCAATCATCAATCACTAAAACCACGAATTGCAAAGATAGGATTTTTTCACGCAGTTGTCGATTATTTCCTACACGCGATGCCGACTACTAGATACTACGCCGAAGGCTTTTCAACCGAACGAGCGTATAGGCTATCGCGTAAAAGGGGTGGGGAGACAATACACGGTAGCAGCAGTATAGAAACTGTTTTACGTCGCGAGCGATCGAAGGCGGTGATAAAGAAGGAGCTCCTCGAATTCGCTAGGCTGCGTCGTTCTCTCAGTTTTCTTTCTGCAATTGCAGCCAGGTTTGCGCCAAACCCATGACATGAGCTTTTATTTGTAATAAAAATTAGATTTAACGGGAAATATTCTCATTTTCTTGTGACTGCTTCAAATTCCCTAAAAACATTGGAAGGCCCCTTTGTGTTCAGGCCGAAGTTTATAACGACAAACCCTTTACAACGAAAACAACTTCCCTGAACGAAGCACCACCAGTCTTACGTGCACTGACGCTACACTTCACAGCGGTGATTGCAATTTTGCCTTTATCGAAACATGGCCGCCGCGTTTGCAAATGCAGCGGTCGGGATTTCAACCCGCGAAATTAACCTCAGCAGCCCAAGGTCAAAGCCATTGGGCCAGCCCGGCGGTGTGTACAGCAAACTCATTGACGTAGTGAAGGACAAAATAAAATTACCTAACATTGCCTCTGTGGCCAAACCATGACATAAAATAGCACTAAAAATAGGTATAAAATTCCTTATACGCCAACACCATTATGTGACGTATGCTAGATGCCGTGGCGCTGCTGTCACTGGCTGTGTCGCTTGGGGTGTAAAGCAGGGTTCGCATCACTTGGAATACATCTGTACTGAAGAATTCAAAGCAGTTTTCGAATTCCATACTGAATCTACGATGCCATCCATTCGTGAAGAATAACCGACTACATTGGAGAACACACTATTTGAGTAGATATTACCATTTCGAAGCCTGCTTGTCTAAATCATCGTGGTTTCTGCGCGTGGAGGGCTCCTTCCCCCTCCCTACCTTGGCTGGGGTTATGGTGCGGAAGCGTCAGGCGTAAAAACACAAGCAAGGAAAGCTTTCCGAAATAATTTTCTGATCTCGAAGAGGATCCATGGAGGCGGCCATTTTTTAACAGTCGGTAAGTGTTTTTAGTGAGTGAGTGAAAACTTTTATTCATACAGTCAAGAGATTCGCGGATTCGAAAGCTCCGTCGTCTTCGTTCTTGGCGCTGGCGATCGGAGTCTTCTCTTCAGCATGGGTGGGCCCCTATTCCAGGGCTCCACTGAGCCGTGCTGCATCGCCCGCGTGCCTCACTAAGGCCCGTTGGGCCGTAAGCTCGCTGCTGGTGAGACGGCTCTCCCATTGCTCCGCACTCGGGTGTTCGTGTTTGTGGAATGCTTTGTTGCGTTCGCACTCCCAAGTAATGTGATAAAGTGTGTGTGTGGCTCCGCACCACGGGCAGGTGGCCCTGTATTGTGATGGGAACATTTTGTTGAGTATGTGTAGGTTGGAGAAGGTGTTTGTCTGTTGTCTACGCCAGATGGTGGCCTCCTCCTTTGTCAGAGCTTTGTGTGGTGGTGGATATTTGATTCTGATCCCCCTGTGTAAGTTTAAAAGTTCTGCGTATCCCTCCTCGCTTGTGGTGCTCATGTGGGAGGCATGCGCCGCGGCTGCGCTGATCAGAATTTCACTTCTGGCTTTGCCATCGAGACTCCGTTGCGGCATTCTGTTCACTGTCAGACCTCAAGACCGGTTGTGGCTTGCAGCAGGCGTCGCATTCAACTGTCGACAATAAACAACAACAAGGCTGAGATTTCAGACAGTGGCTTTCGGACGAAATGATCACGTCTCACTGATATAGACCAATATCGTGTTCGCAAGCATAGGGTGCGCTTAGCTCCCTTAAAAATAGACGCAAAGTTTTCAAAGCAGACTTTTGATTTCAAAAGACGAAATATTCCAAGGAAGCATCGTAAGGTGGCAGTTCGTCCAGTGATTGTGGCTGGCTGTAATTTAGGCGTTTCGGTTCAGTGCGACCCCGTCCTAGCCGTGCCACATGGAGGGCAAGTTGACAGTGATTTAGGATTAGGCGGCTCTAAGCCGTGTTTGCAATGCCGTACAATACAATACAATATTTATTCTGCGCAATAAAAAACACAATACACGTAACAGGCCTGCCAAAGCCTCAGAGGGCTTGACTGGCAGTGCCTGGTAGTCAGAAAACAAGAAAATGCAGAAAGTTGTTACTATAGATAGCTTGTGAAAGAAAAAAGTATAAAGATGAGTGAAAAAAATAAAAATTAAGTCCTTAAGAGTCTTTTCGTCTCTTGTTTAGTGTTCGCTTTTAAAACAGGCATGGTTATGTGTTAAATATTGCGGGCACATAATATTGTCGCATTCGTTTTCCTTATTTTGTTGAAGTCTTGAGGATTATGAAAGGATTCTTTGGTCTTAGGCAACGGGTTGGTTTGTATAATATTTTAAAATCATTTTTCCAAAAGCGGTTAATTGTAACAGTTTCGACCATAAGAGACGTAAAGGAGGGCATATTCAAAAGCTTAAACACATCTGTGTCTTTCTTAGGGCATAAATGATATACCATTGACAACAGCAAAGAACGTAATATTTAATTAACTCTAGAGCTCCATCTCAGGGTGCAGTGACCATACACAGTCAAACTATAACGCATAATACTGTAAACTCAGTCATGAACATTGTTTTTTGTACAGTAATTGACATTAGGCATCGGATATTGTACAAAATACAAGAAACCGCGCGCATTTTTTTACAGAGGTGGGACAAATGAGAATTCCATAAAGGTCACTGTCAAAAAACAACCCGATATCTTTAAAAGAAGATGCACATTGAATAGGTTGACAAGAGCATATATTACAGCCAGATATGCGTTAGAATAATGGTTTCATAGGTAGAATTTTTTTCTTTGGACTATGGAAGCTCACAAGTCGCGTTTTAGTAGGGTTAATGCTGATTAGTTAGTCGCATACCAGTCCATGGCTCTGGTTACATTATTCTGTAATGAGCTAAGTGCATTATAGTAATTAGCTGAACAAGATACAAATACTGTGTCATCACCGTATTGATACACATGATCATCTACTACATTGGACAGACCGTTCACATAAATTTTAAAGTGCAGGGGCTAAATATAGAGCCATGGGGGACTCCAGAATAAATAAAAGCGAAATCATTGAATATGTTCCCCACTTTTACACACTGTCGTCTATAGTGAAGAAAGTTAGATAATATGTTCAAAAATGATGCACGAAGGCCGAGCAGAGAGAATATTTGTAGTAGAATGTCGTGACAGACAGAGTCAAACGCCTTACAGAGCACATGCTACCCGATTGCGATCTAAGGTTGAATTTAGCAGGTCAGAGAAAGCTTCTAACAGTATTTTGGCACCTCTTCCCTGCATAAATCTGTACTGATTGACGATAATACGTTATGTTTACCTAGAAAGTGTGTTATTGTATGAGCTATGTGTTTTTCTAGCATTTGCGCTGTACAGTGGATTACCGAGATAGGCCTGTAATTTTCTATATTGTTGCGCGAACCTTGCTTATGAAGTGGAACTACAATAGCGGTTTTCATTTCAATTGGAATCGGGACCGTACCAAGAATATGGCTCACAACAGAGAGTAGCACATGTTTAATAGCGTCGAAGTTTCTTTGCAGCTCACTGACTGATATCTTGTCAATGCCAGAGGATTTGTTCTTAAGGTTGAACATTGTAGATATGAGTTCGTCAAGCGAGAGTAAAGGAAGATATGCGGAACCTAGCACACTCTTAGTTAAAGTACACGCAGATGGTCGCTGCGGTATTGATGCCGAAATGCTAGAAAAAAACTGAATAATTAGGTTTGCCACAGTGATATCATCTGCAGAAAAATACGAAGAAAGGCTTTGTTTAGTAGCGGAAACATTGTCCCCTTAAAGATGATGATAAGAGACCAATTTTTCTTAATGTCATGCCGTGCTTCTTGACATTTTTTTTAAATGAATGCGCTTAGCCAGTGTAATCATTGCGTTTACCTTGTTTTTGGAGTATCTATATTTTAGGCGCAAGTCATTGCTTTTTGGCGAGTGCTTGGCCTCAGTCCAAAGCAAAACTTTTTTCCTTCATAGCAGCTAGGATTTCGGTGGTCGTCCACTTTCTGCTCAGATTGCGTTGCCAGGTTTTGACAACGCGTGTTGCCGCGTGCCTAAAGGAAGCAAGGAGGGCAACGAGTTCGCGGTACACATTTTCTTGTGACACCGTGAATAGAAAATTACTCCAATCGGTTTCATTGACTACTTTGTCAAAAAGCCTTGGATCAGTTATACGAACATGTGTAAAAGGGTTAAGAGGTTTTGGTGAAAGGGCATTCGCAGTTTGTTCCAGTGAACAGCAGAGGAAGTAATGGTCAGATACCTTGACCTGTGCAGTGGAAGATTTGAATTGCAGGTTATAGGCGCGAACATTTACATGATCAATTAAGATGCAACAAGGCGATGAGAAAAGAATTCTTCACGAGTTGTCGCAGGGATAGTAGTTTCAAGTCCCCATTTTGATAGCGTATCCCGATAATCAGCAACTCTACCTACTGTTGGGCGTAGGGTATCTATGTTGATGTCTCCTGTGACGCAAATACATTCATCAGTTCCTATATGGGATAACGCAGAGTCAATCTCGTCCAGAAAAAGACGCCTGTTGGCACTAGGTGGGCGATATACCGAGAGCAAGGTAAGCGAAAATTGAGGATTTGTTAAGCGGAGTGTGGTAGTTTCAGCATGATCGAAAGGTAAAGTTACTTCGGAGGCTGACCAAGCGTTCTTTATGAAGGAAGCAACGCCCCCACCTTTGCCGACAGGGTGAAAAAGTGAGAATGCCTGAAAGCCTGGTAGCGTAAAACGAGTGAAAAGTGCTGAAGAAGTATTTATCTCGGTGAGAACGATGACATCAAAAAGAATTGAAACAGAAAAAAGAATGGCTACCAAATTATCCCAGTGCTTACGAATGCTTCGAATGTTTACATGGATAACATTGAAAGCATTGCTACGTCGAAATAGGAAAAATCGAGAGACTTCTGGGAGAGTATTAAATACCCATAACTTAACAATTCTGTAAATGTCCAATCTTCTGTTAATTCCAACGAGTGGAGCGCCGTCTTCCTTCCTTGCGATAACCCTTCCATTTTTGGTCCAGACGTACATGAAAGATTTTTCTTTTCGTTTAGTGCGAGCCAGCCAGAACAGCTCACGATTAGGCCATGTGAAGGCGCCATTGAAGAACAGCTGTGGAAAATCATCCGGAACTAGATCAGGCAGCTTTTTGCGTGCTCAAAACCACTGTTCCTTAGCTTGAGTAGAGCACATCTGGACGGGAATAGGAGACAAAGAATTCACCCTACTGGGAAGACTGTGAATAGCAGAGGCTTGGCTTGGTTCATAGAGATCTGAAGTTTTTCAGCAAGGTCAACAAGGAATGATAGCAAGTTCTCTTTAGACTTGCTGGGGAACCCGTGGATTTCGAAATTCATTTTCCTGCTATACTGTTCCATTTCATTCACGTTCACTCTTTTTGTCTATCAGATCTGATTGGAGCTGGACGGTAGAAGACAGCGAGTCCACTTTGGCGCGTAATTCTACCGCCTTTGTTTGATTGGAATTGATTGTCTCCAATACCGAGTCATTTAAGTCTGTACTTCCTGTATCGCATTCTCAATCTTTCCAACCGCGTCCTTGAATGAGAGAAGTTCCTGTAAATTTGTGGTTAGCATTTCTACTTTCGATGAAATGTGGTAAAGTTTATCATTTTCTGCAACTAAAATCTGCGCGAATGTTTCTTCGTTCCAGGTCTTCGCAGAGTCTCTCTGTGAGCGTTTTTCCGGTAAACATGTTTGGCGCACCCAGGTTTCGCGCTTAGCGATACTCAATTTTGCGTAACTGCTGTCAGTTACAGCTGCGCATCGCTTTGCAAGGTGGTAACTTTCCTGGAAAACAGAACATGTCAAAAACTTATCACTCAAAGACTTGGAACAAGTAGCACAATCAGAAGGCATGTCTGAATCAGAACGCAACTCTGTGCAGTCAGCGGCAAACAAAAATAGGACAGAAAAGTAACGGCAGACAGTCACCTGCCAAAAGCCATGGAATGATTAATTCCAGCAGCAGAGGTTGCCGTTGACTGCGAAGAGGCCGTGCGTTGCTGCTTCTTAAATAGGCATTCCGTGGCGTCTAGAGTCCAGGCTAGGCGATGTGCTGACGGGAGGGTGCCTTCCTATCACCGAGGCTTGCAAACGAAAACTTTTCGCCTAAGCAGTCCCTGCGCAGATATAGGCCCAACGAAGCTTGCAGATGCGCTTCCCGTGTCACAGTGTAGTATCCGGTGACTGCATGCGGCACCTGCCAAAAGCCATGGAATGAATAATTCCAGCAACAGAGTTTGCCGCTGACTACCAAAACGAAGAGAGTATCGATCCAGCTGCGTGTTTTTTTTTTTTTGCGGCGTAGGAAACTGGTCTAGATGCTCCTAGATTCTACCCTGTGGCACACACCGTGCGCCTGCTTCTTTAGCACCCGGGTGCGCACAGTGCTGTCACGCCACAGCACCACCTTTATGGCCGAAACGTCTCATATCTTAAACTGTGGGTTGGCTCACCTTAAACGATGACGCCAGAAATGACTGAGCATCTCATACACAGAAGCTTGCTATAACGGTAGACTGACAGAAGACACGAATCCATCACATTGAGCAGCACATACGGCAGCACGCTATAAAGAACGCAGCTGAAGTGCTGCTCAGACTGCATAGAAGCGCGCAAGTACTCATTTACTAAACTAGAGAAACTCCACAAATTCTAGCAGGCGCCAAGAACGCTACAGAATTTCTAAGCATTCTTAATGCGGAAGTTTTTTTCAGCGGCTTCCTCAATCACATTTTGTAATAGAACATTTATGTGCGAACTACTTTGTCTCTGGCCACAGACGTTGTTCGGTGGCCCATCTTGGACAAGCTGTTTGCAGATAAGTACCAAACACTTGGCCTAAGGTCCGCCATTACGCTCGCTTATTACCTGGTGGCCAAGTTGTTTTTCAGCAGTGCGTCCTTGTCGTTGGAATTCAGCTCGATACACTGAAAAAACAAAAATTGCCAGCGACTGAACTTGGCTACCGTAATATTGTTTCTATTACTGACCAACAATGTTTGCAAACCGGCCTGGATACAGTAACCGCGCATGTGCACATGATAGCTTATGCCACTTAATACTTCTAAAACTAAGCTTATGTCTTTCACTCACAGTTCTCGCATTCCCGCAACTTATTTCCAAAATGAAGATTCTGTTGAACTTGCAATTACTTACAAGTACCTCGGAGTTTACCTGCGATTAGACTTACCATGACTTAACCACATTAATCTAAGTTTATCACCCGCCAACCGCTCACTCGGCCTACTAAATCATAACCTCAGACTGGCTCCCCCGCACCTGAAAAAACTCGCGTTAATCACGCTCATTCGTCCGACGATTGAATATTCATCAGCCATCTGGGATCCTGATGAAGCCTAACTCATAGCTAACATTCAGTCGTTGCAGAACCTTGCTGCGCGTTTGATTTTTGAGACTACTCGCATACTACCAGCGTGACAGCCCTAAAAAATCAAGCCGAATTAGAAGACTTATCTTGCCGCCGTAAACTATCACGAGTAGCACTTTTCCATAAACTATCATCATCCATCGATTCATCGCTTTTCAGTCCCCATCAGCCTTCTTTGCGCGGCTCGACTATCAGCCAAAAGTTAAACGCGTCGCGTGTCGTTCTCCTGAATTTGCGAATTCTTTCATACCACGCACTGTCATAGAGTGGAACAATTTACCAGCGCCCATAGCCATTGAATATAACGCCTCCACATTTCTCGCTCTCATCCGCAGAGAGGATGGCATTTGAAAGGTTAGAAATTTTTTTAATTTTTTAGTTGCTTTACTTTTGCGATTACTTCTGTTCTTTTCGCGCCTTATACATACATTGTAGTATATTTCATGCCTCTTACGACTAATAGTTTTCTTTAAACCTATATTCTGTATTATACTGTTTTTTATCGTCTGCTTCTTTATATACTTTCTGGCGCATGATTACTTTTCCATGTTATACCTAGCCTGTTTATTGTTCCTTTGCTTGTTCATGATTTTCCTTGTACATGTTTTTACACTGCCCTCCCCCCCCCCCCTTCTTGTGTAATACCCTCGAAAAAGGGCGCATGCTGAATGAGTGAACCCTGGAATTAGCCCAAACAAAGCACGCTTGCTAAGCGTCTAAGGTTCGTCACTGGCATCTACGCTGTATACGCCTGCGACAGCTTCTCTATATATACCCCCTCGACACCCCCATCGGATGTCATCGCGTGGCTTCACATCACCTCATCGGATGCTCTTAAGGTTAACAGTAAACCCATAGGTCACCCAATGTCAAAGGTCGCAGGTCAACTGTCAACTAGAGGTCATAGGTCAAGGTCAACGGATCGGCACCTTAACTGTACCACAAATGGTGATAAACGGCTAACGAAGTTGGGCTGAAGGTCGTTCAAGGTCGTTCTCCGGACTGCGCGACGACAGCTATACCAAGCGTAGTGAAATGCTTTTCGCTTCAGAAGCTCATACTGGCGTTTTAAAGTCTCTATAACTCGCTCCCTTGCACCTGGCCCAGAAGGGTGTTATGTGGTTTCATACATTCAACATGCGGGATGCTTCACGAAAAAAAAGACAAAAATAAAAACGCGTCACCTTGAGTTGCTTGGTCGAGCCATAGGCATTTTAGCCTTTCTTACGTCATTATGACCTTCAGGCAATATGCATGAAAAGGGCGCAAAATTTCTTCCCGCCTTTAGTATTCAGCATTTTCAAATTTATCGAATATGACGCCTACGTGATGAAATTTACCTGTGCTAACGAAGCTCCTCATGGCAACAGACATGCTTTGAGCACGTACGAAAATATTCATTGACCCGCAGACCACAATGGTAAAGAAACTCAAAAAATTGTTATCAAAACAAAACACATCCTTGCGCAAAGCACGAGTGCCTCCCACTAAAGAATTCCTTGCTGCCATCCAAGCAAAAGAACTGCAATAATTTCGAAATGTGGAGGACCAAACGCACCATACCTGCTGTTATGACAACAACAGGACTTGTCGGGCTAGTTGGTTGATCATAATGCAAAAAAGACGAACTGCGCAACAAGAACACGGACGAAAGGGAGGCAGACACACACTAACGCAGACTTACAACTTTACTAAAGGAAGGAATACAAGGCTAATATATATAGCGATCCAACGCACTTCAAATCTGATCGATATGTCACGTGACAATCTGCCCAGGCGATAAACAGACCACACAAGAACCAACCGCTTACAAGATAATCTTATACCGGGCCGGCCCTTTCTATGAAAACAAAAAGCAAAGGAACGCTTAGCGACAGTGCACACTTGAGAATTACGCGTTCTGCAAAGTAAGGAAATTCATAACAAAAACCACACCACTGTAGACATCTGATACCACTGAAGCTCGAACCGCTTACGAGCGCAGGTGCTGACACCAAAACCAAGAGACGAAGCACTCCCCCTTTTGAAAGCAAACAAAACGGGAAACAAAAACAACCACATCGGTCATCGTCAAAAACAAAAAAACAGTGAAAAAAGGCACCAGGTCAAAAAGGTAAAAAAACAAAAAAAACATGAATCAGCTCAAGAAGCTACGTCACAAAAACAGTGAAAATAGGCACCGAGTCATTTAAAAAAACAAAAAGATGAAAGACGGGACAACAGTTTAAGACAACGGTGTTACGGTGCTGCCAGAATAAGATTACATTGCGCTTACATATTCCTCCTGATCTTTCAGAGCTACCATACCAAAAAATTACGCATGTGCAGCCCTACAAACCAGTTTGAAGAAGGCTTGAACTCTGACACTGACTCTCAGGAATGTGTGGAAATACGCATATTAGCTTGTATGCAAAAAAACTTAAGGTAGCTTATGCTTATCCATATTCCCGACAATATGGAAGTTCTGGAGTGAACCCCAGTGGTGAGCTTGCCGAATAGTCATCCTCCCTCGACGAGCAGGTTCTCAGCCACCTCAGGATTTTCTTCATAGAACGGCATGCAAGGTGCAAGTTTGCATTTTACACAAAAACAGTAAGACGTTTCAAATCAGTTTGCAGTGCTCAATGATCCTTATAAAATTTCAATATACGGCTCCTCAATGCTGTGTAATATTAAATTTACTAACGCTAACAGAAACCATAAAATATTTACATATCGTATGCCAGCACCAGGTGTTTTTTTTCTGAACCCTTCCAAACTTGGCATTGTTGCTGTTAAGAATATACTTTTAAACGGCGATGTAAACACAATGTTTTAGCTAAAAAGCTGCCTGTTAGAAAATTGAGTGAATGTGACCTGGCCAATTATTTAACTCTAAACGAACTGCTACTAGCTATTACGAACCGCTTGACTGGCTGATGCCTAAATATACTACAAATGGCACAAGACAGTACGACAACCTAGCCGAATATAATACAGCACTTCCAACATGCTTTACAAGCGCACCAACGAGAAAACAGGATAAACATTCACTGTGATGGTAGAAAAAATAGTATCTATGTTAGTGTGAACGACGCAACCTCTACCACGACAATGATGTCACTGCAAAGCTACACAAAGCAAGCATCCATTATTATACCAAGTATGTGACATCTCGAAAAGCAGGTTACAGTGCTATGTTAACATAACCTCCTCTCTGCAGCCACTAAACTGAGAAACCCATAGATAAAAAATCGAATGAGCTCACTAATATACCACCACACACTCTTAAGAAAGTCTATATCTGCAAAAAAGACCACAAGGGAGTTTCAAGCTGATGTTTCCTTTCTGCCCTCACCTTGAAGAAATAATACGCCTAAAAGGGTGCGTTTCGGGGCGATCCCGAATGCTAGCTACGTGATGAAATTCGCCTGTGCTAACGAAGCTCCTCATGGTAACAGACATGCTTTGAGCACGTACGAAAATATTCATCGACCCGCAGACCACAATGGTAAAGAAATGCAAAACATTGTTATCAAAACAAAACACATCCTTGCGCAAAGCACGAGAGCCTCCCACTAAAGAATTCCTTGCTGCCATCCAATGAAAAGAACTGCAATAATTTCGAAATGTGGAGGACCAAACGCATCATACCTGCTGTTATGGGTGTTACTGTGCTGCCAGAATACGCATGTGCAGCTCTACAAACCAGCTTGAAGAAGGCTTGAACTGGGACACTGATTGTCAGGAATGTGTGGAAGCACGCATATTAGCTTGTATGCAAAGAACCTTAAAGTAGCTTATGGTGAACATCCATATTCCGGACAATATGGCAATGCTGAAGTGAAACGCAGTGGTGAGGTTGCTGATTCGCACCATGCATGCGGTTCTCTGAAGAAAAAATATCCTGAGGTAGCTGAGAACCTGCTCGTCGAGGGAGGATGACTACTCAGCAAGGTCACCACTGGGGTTCACTCCAGAACTGCTATATTGTCGAGAATATGGACGTTCAGCATAAGCTACCTTAAGTTTTTTTTGCATGCAAGCTAATATGCGTATTTCCACACATTCCTGAGAGTCAGTGTCACAGTTCAAGCCTTCTTCAAGCTGGTTTGTAGGGCTGCACATGCGTATTTTTTGGTATGGTTGCTCTGAAAGATCAGGAAGAAGATGTAAGCGCAATGTTCACACTAACATAGATACTATCTTTTTTACCATCACAGTGATTTTTACTCCTGTTTTGTCTTTGGTGCGCTTGTAAAGCATGTTGGAAGTGCGCTATTATTTTCGGCTAGGTTGTCGTACTGTTTTGTACCATTTGTTGTATATTTAGGCACCAGACAGTCAAGTGGTTCGTAATAGCTATTAGCAGTTCGTTTAGACTTAAAGAATCTCGATGGCCACAGCAAACACGCCGAGTGAATTTTTTACTCCGCAAGGGTCACTGGTTCCCTTTCTTTGAAGCATACATGCACAATATAGTGGACCAAGTACAAAGTAGATGAATGAATGGAGTAATTTTCCAAATATCGCTATACCAAAATGGGGCGAACGAATGGCCAAACCTGCCCTTTGGACCTACGTGCGTTTCATCTGACGTTACACATGCAACATGGAAGTACCAAGTAGCAAGATGAATGCATTGATATTACCCAGAGGTAGATTCACAGGTACGGTTGAGGATGCTGCTCAGGAGCAGCGGCATTCATATCGGTTGAATGCCAGCAGCAATAATTAGTTCGAAAACGACTTAAGTTTGCACTCAAGATGCAAAGTGAATGAGGCGATCCGAGTAAAAGTATGAAAGAAAGCATGTTTCTCGATACCATATAATGGCATTTACTTCTAGAAGTTTAATCAGAATAATTGTTGCTTTAAGGTAGAAAAAAATTTGCAAGTCGACTCCCTGCGTTCAACCACTGTGCTTGCTTCACTGCAGCGCACTTTGCTCCCTGCTGAAAAATACACAAAAAACAGGCGCTCCACTGCTCGAACATAATGGTGCGCTAGGCTTCGTTGCTGCCAGGTTCTCAATACAAAAATCTCTACAAGGGAAAAGTTACAAATGTAAAAATGAAGCGGCCCTATGGTAGAACGGCAATAGTTCCTAAAAGGCATACAGTACTCAGCTGCCCTCCGGCCAGGAAGCGCACTTTTGCGGTCTGAGCAGTCGAGTTAAAATCTCGGTAACCATGAAAATGATTTCCATTTTTAATTGGAATGGACCTTTTTTTGTCATTTCACATGGCAGGAGTGGTTGCGAGGTGATTGTTGGAACTGTGAAGCTCTTAGCAACAACAAATTGTTCAGAGGCTGTGCAGAGCTCAAATACTGCCCCTCCATCAGCTTCCTACATTGGCGGATAAAACTATCAAGCGTGTCATAGCCCTCTGGGTGCCCCAACAAATGATTCAAGAAAGCGAAGGTGAATTCACTACCTGGTTTGCAAGAGTCCTACAACAGAAATAAATACGAGGGTTTCACAGCAAGCCTCTATCTCTCTAAGCGGAGCAGGCTGACCTAACCTCATACTCAGTGACCGAAGAGTTTAAAGTAAAGAGATGTGAATGAACTCGCCAGCGGTGCTTTCAACACCAAAATATCAGGAGCACCCACTTGGACCACCGTGCAGCGAACCTTATATGTCTCCTTGACGCCGACTCTAGCGTCCACTGCTGTGACGAGCAGGCACCCACCAACGATGGAATTGAACGCAAGGATTTAACTTGCAAAATAATTTTCTCTCCTAAAACAAAACTTTTTCCGGTGAAATTTTCAGAAATAATTGACACTGACATTAGAAAATATCAGCACCACCTCACTACGCAATTGACTGCTAAATGGGCCTCAAAAGAGATTTTTTTAAATGTAGATTTTTTTGCTTATATCAATTATGTTGTTTCATGTCTGAAATATGTTAATCGGCTTCGTAGCCTCTCCTAAAACTAAAAAATAGTTGGAATGTTATTACAAGACCATGAATATGATAACCAATTTCAAGTTTTCTTATATTTGTTCCCGTTTTATATAAGCAAAATAGGAAAGATGAGGTAAGTTTACTGGACATGAAAAGATAATATATTTTGTTTATATAAAAATTTGCACCGTCATACGTAAAAATGTTTAGTTTTTACAAGTTATTTTTAAGACTGGCTTTGCCAAAACTTTTTTTTCTGCCATAAACGAGCTCGGGAAATCAATAAAGAACCCAATAAGCCAGGATTTCTTTTTAAATCGAAGACGGTCGACACCAAACTTTGTATCGGTTGGTGTGGAATGACCCACTTCAGTGTAGCACAGGAGCACAATAGACGGGCCTCTTATCACGAGGCATGTAGGCGCACCCATATGGTCTGAAATATTGCCTTGACTATAAGAAATTTTGATAGCACCAGAAAAATGAGATGGACAAGGTCTAAAACTGAGTGCCGCATATAATTTGAAGTTCAAAGTAAGAGAGGAAAAAAAGAATAATTCCATCTCATTTCATTTACCGGTCCCTTAAAGGCCTGGAGGCGTTGCATAACGGGCAGAAGTACATATAGATTGGCGGGTATACGGCAGCACAAAACGAAAATACACAGAGTACAAAGTGAGCATATGAAACAAAAAAGGCACACGAAAAGACAGAAAAAACACTGAAAATGCACCTATACATTAAGGTGGCAGTCTGGGCATGTTGGTCATTCGTGAAGGAAATGTACAGCGCAAATAAAGACGAGGATACAAGGAAGACACATGGAACACACGAGCGCTGAATAAAGACGAGGACACAAGGAAGACACATGGAACACACGAGCGCAGTCTGCAAAGCACGGCCACTTTCATACTGCATTCGGAACACATATACAGCCTAAGGAGCACAAGGACCTAAAAAAACGCAAGGAACAGTGGCACTGGATCCAGTGCTGCAGTTTTAAATGACGCTAAGAAAAGTGATTAGCCAGTTTCTCGTGGAATAGATGGCGATCGCAGCACGTGAATATGTTGCAAGGAAAGCGATTTCAGAGCAACATGGTGTCAGGAAAAAGTCAACTGCTCATGGCACAAGTGCGGGTTTTAATGCTTACGAGTGGGTTACTGTCGATGACGTTATTGATGGTGGTTTCAGCCACAAATACCTTGGTGAGCGATAAAAAGAGTGAAAAAAGCATAAACGGGAAATTACGCGGCGGGTTGCTAGTCTTTGAAGGCTGAGATATCGTTTTATGAAACTTACAACGGTATTTCTTGAGTATTACGATATAACGAAACTGGCGGCGAAGTTTTGAATGGCTTCAAGGCCAGATGTGAGGTATGTTTGTGAAGGATGCAAGGCAGATTACGCGTATTGAATTTTAGGACGCACGAATGTTTCGTATGCCAAAGTTTTTACTTCAAGTGGCGCAGTTTTCGGATTGCGCCAGAGAAAACCAAGTGTTTGCGATGCTTGGAAAAGATGGTTTGAATGTGTGTTATCCATGATAGTGATGTCGTAATATGTACACCTACGTATTTATAAGATGATGTGCTAGTTACGGTATATGTATCGTCCATGATAGAGATGACGTAATACGTACTTTTAGGTGTTTATATATGACGTTCTGGTTACGATGACCGATTTGATATTATAAGTGCTGCAAATAACATTGCTTTTGCGAAAGAATGATATGTATTGGCATTTGTTTAAATTAAGTGGCATGTGCCATTTGTTACCCCACGTTGGTATTAGGGTTAGATCCTGTTGGTGAGCGGTTATGCCGCTATCGCTGTGGATGGGGCTGTAAATAACGCAGTCATCTGCAAATAAATGTAGCGTTAATTTGATATTGATCGGCAGGTCATCGATGTAGACGAGAAATAAGAGAGGTGATAAGGCTGAGCCTTGAGTTACGCCGGATGTTACGTTGGTAAGGGCTGAAGGACAGTTATCAACAGAAGTGAACTGCTTGCCACCTTTCAGGAGGTGTAGTAGCTAAGACAGCAGGTTTGTGGTATGTCGAGCGATGACAAGTTAAAAAGAATATGATTGTCGGAAACACGAATAAATGCTTTTTAAAAGTCTAAGAAGATGGAATCGATCTAGGCAAGGATAACCAGACACAGTAGGATGTCGTGGGTGAACTCGGCGAGCTGTGTGTCGCATGATAACTGCCGCCGGAAGCCGTGTTGATTCGGATAGAAAAACTTAGTAGGGTCTAGGTGGTCATTAGATTTGAATAAATGGTATGCTCAAGTAGTTTAGACGGTATACTAGTGATAGAAATGGGACGATGATTGTTAGGGCACATGCGGTGATCTTCTTTAAATATGGGTGTAATTTGAGCTTTTTTTCCAGTCGTCAGGCACAATCCCGGTATTTAAAGATTGCTTAAAAGTTAGATGCAGTATCTGGCTACATGATGAAGTGGTATTTTTTAGTAGTTTGCTATTATTTTATGGCTACTGGCAGAACTTGACGTTTTCAGTCAGTCAATAAGCTTAGATATACTTTCCGGGGTAATTTCGATTTTAGGTATATCTGGCAGTAAGATATCAGGAATGTCTTCATTAACTGTAACGCTAGGAGGAGAAAATAAACTGACGTAAACTAATCGTTCAGAGCGGTCGCGCGGTCATCGATTTTCACAGGTTCGCCACCAGCGTCTAGAAGTTGTACATGATTTCGTGTTTTACTATAGACACAATGCGCCAAAATGTGTCGAGGTTGGACTGTAGAATACACACTAAATAATGAGAGTAAAACTTATCTTTAGCACTTGTCAGTTCTATGGCGTGCAGTTCGGTGCACAAGCGATATTTTCCTCACGCCGAGTGATTATTCTGAAGTTTTGCTTTTCGATACAGGCGCTTCTTTTTCCCAAGGAGAGGCTAAAGGTGTTTGCTAAACCATTGATTCTTGGTATCTGATTTTATCAGCCGTGTTGGAACGCTCGTACTTTCCAAATTGAGCGGGGTGTCTTTGTGCAGATTCTAGTCTGAGTCAGGTGCGCGATTTAGATAATTGCAACGCGAGTTGTTAAAGAACTTTTGAAAGGTCATTGTTAATAGCAGCAACGGCCGCCCTTCTGTAAGCTTGTATTAGTTTTCTGGTCGGTGATTTCTTTTTAGCGGCAGTGACATGCAGACGTGGAAAGGGTTATGGTCGCTTATTCAAGGTAGAACAGCAATTTATTTTACATCGTCCGGGCGAGTTATCAGTAAACGGTCTAGAAAGTTATCTCCTCTCGTGGGACTTGTGATCATTTGCTGAAGGTTGAAGTCAAGGGTTAGTGCTGGGAAAAGTTTCTGTTCGTTTACAGGCGACGAACTTACTGTCGAAAGCCAGGACCAGTCAAATTTGTGGGTAATTGAAGTCACCAAATAGAAATATCGGTACTTTTGGATACTCATTCCTAATGACCGTTAATTCATGGCCTAGGGAATCAAGAAATCATAGGTGATCGTCTGGAGGTCTATAGCAGACACCGAACACTAGGTTTTCGGCGGCGTTCTTAAGGCATACCGAGATTATTTCTTGTATACTATCATGAAGAATATGCGAAGACGGCAAAGTGTTACAGATGGCTAATAAGTCTTTTGCCTCTTTGATTAGTGCGATCATTGCGGTGCATGGTGAAGTGGAAGGCTGAAGAGAGCAATCCGCAGTTTTCTATTTCTTCATGCAGTTAAGTTTCTGTAAGTATAACTATATCGGCCTCTGTGACATCAGAAAACAGGTTAACTTGATGGCGTTTCGGCAGAATACTGCGTATATTCGCAAAAGCGATGTTGATGAGTGCTGGTGAATGGCGATTGCCTGGCGGAATCGATTCAGGCAATTTAGTTGTGTGTCACTTGTCGTGCTCTGTTGCAATGTTCTGCGCTTTACTGACCTTTGCCGTGGGCTTGGTGTTTGTGCCGGTTTCTGTTATGGTATCAGGTGCATGATCGTAGGTGTAACACTTGTCGGCGAGGATAAGTTTATCTTACCGAAGCTTAAAGCTACAGCCCAGTTTGGAGCAAGCAAGTGCAGTGGCGAATTCGGGGTCTTCTTGAATCACATAAGGTGGTTTTTTTTCTGTTGGCGACCACGTGTACGCGTGCTTTCTTTTGCCTTGAAGTTATTGGCTGCTAATTTTCTGTTGAAAATTGACCAATGCGGTCGGCACACTCTATAGTATTTGATTCTAAATTCAAATATAATTTCTCTTTGGAGGGTGCAACAAATTTATTCAGTCGATTGCCGCCGCGGTGGCTCAGTGGTTGTGGCGCTCGACAACTGACCCGAATTACGCAGGTTAGATCAAGGCCGCGGTGGTTGAATTTCGGCGCAGGCGCATTTCGAGAGGCTAATGTACTTTGCGATGTCAGGTGCACCTTAAAGGGCCCCAGGTGGCCGAAATCTCCGGAACCCTTCACTACGGTGTCCCTCATACCCTGAGTCGCTTTGGGGCGTTAAACCCCTCTATAAACCATTTTTCCTCCAATTCGCTGCATGGTTCTTTGTCACTTTCGTCTAGGCGGAAAAGAGCAGGTTGTTTCGGTGCATTCTCTATTTCGCGCCTATGCTGGCAGACTTTAATTCAGCGATGTCTTGCTTAATCTGGCTGCTCTCTATCTGTGTTTATGGCTATGCTGTTTTGTCTTCGTCTGATTAGAGCACTGCTGCTCGGCTTGAAAATAGAGTTAGTTGTTCTTCATGACAAATCTGGGTAGCTGTCACCTTATGAAATTCCTCTATGCGGAGAACGGGGGGTTGGAGGTAGACGTCATTCCTCGTTATGTTGTCCAAGTGGCGGTAATCGACGCATAATCGAAGTGCGCCGTCTTTCTTCCTCACTCGAACGACCGGTGCCGCCCTGGGGGTCTTCGATGACTGGATGACGTTCTCGTCAACAATTTTGCCACCTGGTCCTGGATGGCTTGTCTTTCTCGGGGTGACACATAGTAGAGACTTGCGGAGAGGTCGGGCGTGCTGGTCGGTTACAACGGATGCTTCGGAAGCGGCGTTTGTCGGGCCTTTTGCGATGACTGCAAGCGGTTGCTGTATCTTCAAAGCAGACTGCGGATCTGGTCTTGTTTGTTCCCGGGTTTATGTCAAAGGTGTTCTTGTGATCTTCCTTAGGTCAATCTTGTGGGGATCGATCGAAGAGGGAGAAGGCGTCGCGAACGTCGTATACCTCGTAGAAGAAATCAATCGTTTCTTTGTTAATCTGCCGGTATTGTTCGCTAAATTTTGTAAGCTGCACTTCAGCTTCACCATTGTGGATACGTGCAATGCCTCTAGCAATGCCGGTTCCATGCCATAGAAGCAATTTCATGTTTTCCTCGATGAAAGCTTCCTTGGTCTTGGCATCCGTGGAGCCTACAGTGACAACGGCTCTTGATCCGAGTGGGACGCTCACTTGCTCATCGAAGACACTCAAGACAAACATGCTACTCCATGATTGCCATCGAAAGGATGTCTTCATCCGCCGAAAGCGTGATGAGCTTGGATCGAATGTCGAGGATCGCCCGATGCTCTTTTACATAATCCATTTGCAATATTACGTCGCGGGAACAGTGTTGCAAGACTATGAAGGTCGCAGGATAGGTGTGTCCTTTTACACTCGCTCGCACTGTGCATCTTCCTGATTTCGTAATGAGGTGAGCCCCTGCGGTGCGAAAGTGTTGGCCGTCCCAAGCGGTCGTGAAGTTTATGTTCCATTCATCACTGAAGGCAGCCGATAGCCATCTCTAAGTTATATATCCTGGCTCTTGCGTTGCAGGTTATCCTCGGTGTACGGTCGCGGCTTCGTCGGGTATGTGAATCGCGGGTAGGGAGTGTCGTCGGGGCTTTTGTGAGTGAGGGCGTCATTTTGAAGTCTGGTCGCTTGCGCGGTCGAGCTCGTGTTATACCCCATTCTCACTGCCGGCCTCCTCTACGGCGCAGCGGCGACGGAGCCGAAAACTGCGGCAGCACCGGAGCGGCGCGGTGTTCTTAATCGAAGGAGGCCCCGGACGCCACCAAACCAGTTGTAGCGGGAGTTCGCTCCTACCACGTTTCTCCCGCGTAAAAAAAAAAAAAAACGATGGTGGCGGCGGCGGAGCTCGAAGGATGCCGAAGGTGGGGTGAAAGTCGACTGTGTCTGCTTGTGCGTTGCTTTGCTTGACTATTATCGCATAACAAACATGCGATCTCGCAAGCTAGTTGAATAACTTTGCGCAATTACACAGGTTTTTACAGTGAAACACCACGCGTACAGCACCAAAACATATTTATTAAAGCGCTGCGCGCACTGCCGCTACATTATTCTGGCCATTGTGAACGAAATCGAACATAAGTAGGGTGTAATGATCTGTGTTATCAATACAGGAATGGTTTGCCAGGGCTTGCTAGATTTGTATTTATACTAACGTTCGAAAATTAGGCTAGCAAAACAGTTTGTAGAATATATTTTACCAGTATCGGCTAATACACATGCTAAATTTAAAATTTTTCTCGATAGCAGAACTCAATGAGTGTCTGAAAGAGATAAATCCGTCATGCTAGAACAGTCCATACCGGATCGTTTTGCTGGCATTCCTCTCTGTTTTAATGCATTTTATTCTGATATGCATCTGTGTGTACAAACATGCCTATCGCCAATGTTTGCATTTTACAGTTGTGTATTTACTGTATATGCTCGAACCAGCCGATGTTCGGTTGAGGAACCGTATGAATTTTCGCCCTACGTTTCTCTCTCCCTCTCTTTCAATATAAATAGAACAGGTGCCCAGCTAAATGTAACCACGTTTTTAACAAATGAAGGAGTGTCCTAGGCGCGTAAAAATGGGTTCAGTACTGCTGAGGGTCGTGCGATCTACTGTGCAGTATCTAAGGCAAAACGTGAGTTTCAGTCCGGTGTGCGTATTATGACATTGAAGTGACCTTCGCACTTAGCTATCCCATAGCAACAGCTTTAAGTGAAATGACAACCATATTTTGACTACGGCCAATGCGATGGTGTCTCCAAATTAGACCCCGGTCGTTTTCGAAATGTTGCCCATCCCACCCTCGAAATTTGACCTGCATTGATTTGGGCCAAAATGTATTTTCAGGCTAAATTCAATGTGCTGGATACGATGGCAGTCTCTAAATTTGACCCGGGTCAGCCCCAAAATTTGACCTCGGCCGATTCGGACCAACTATAACTGAGCGTCCAACCACATTGAGCATGCAACCATAAGTGAGCGTGCCCGACACGATGACGACCTCCAAATCTCGTCCGGGCCATTGCCAAAATGCTTTCGCTCGACCTTTGCTATAACCATGACTCAACCCTGCCTAACTTTCTTTTTCGCACTGCACAGTCGATTAATTAGTTTAGACTGAGTAGCTAGCTTTTTAAATATTAACTTCGTGTTCGCAAAAATGTACCGTCCGAGTAATTTTTTCTTCAAGCTCTAAAAGGTAGGACGAGATACCCAAATACATAACAGTGGTGATACTTGAGCGCAACAGAAGCAAATTCGCTTACCCTATACCCCGTGCCCAGTGCCAACACAAAACTCATCGGAGACTCGTTTACCTGGAACGCCTCGTATATTGCCAAATGAAATAAATCCCTCATCCGGTGTGTGTTCCATGGCAGCGGGTGCTTTTCGGGGCCCAAGACGCGTGCATCTTCCGACAACGAAAAGAAAAAAAAAGAGGGACCTTCTTTTTTGCGCCCGCGCATCCACGCACCGGCGCATCGCCGCCGCCGAAAAAGTGATGGGGATTCCATTCCAAAAACCTTTATTTCCATCAGAAGGGCGACCCGCCGCGGTGGCTCAGTGGTTAGCCAAAACGGCTCTGACCAACTTTGCCAGGGGCAGGATTTACGCCCCTGCCTGGCAATTGCTGAACACTCCTACCCAATATTTACCGCGCAGGGTAGAGCTTCAGTGGGTGCCGGCTCACTCTGGGAACCCTGGAAACGAGGCTGCCGATAAATTGGTCCGAGGTCTGATTTGCCGGGCTGAGGACAGTCTCGATCCAGGATTCTCGAGGGAGGGGGCGCACACATTTGCGGAGCTCACGCAAATACCCCGTTTGGACCGTCGGACTTACCCTCCTCCCCACTCCTCTCTTACGCACTCCCCACAGATCCTCGTCAGATGCCTCCAGACCCGCTCTCTGTCATCCCCTCAGCTTTTATCCCACTATTGCGGCACATCCCCTGCATGCTCCCTATGCGGTGACCCCCACGCCACACTCTCCCATATCCTTTTCGGCTGCCCTGCTGACCCTCCCCCGCGGGGACAGCACGCCATCTCGAGCTGGGAGGACTGGGAGGTCTTGCTTATGTCTGCAGACCGGACATCGCAGCTTGCTGCGATGACTCGGGCTGCCGACGTCATGTCCCGGCATGACCTACTTGATGCAGTGCGGGACCGCGCAGTGGCCCAGGGACCCAGCTGGGACTAAGACTCAATTACTCAATAAAGTTTTTCTGTCTGTCTGTCTGTCTGTCAGTGGTTAGGGCGCTCGACTACTGATCCGGAGTTTCCGGGTTCGAACCCGACTGCGGCGGCTCCGTTTTTATGGAGGAAAAACGCTAAGGCGCCCGTGTGCTGTGCGATGTCAGTGCACGTTAAAGATCCCCAGGTGGTCGAAATTATTCCGGAGCCCTCCACTACGGCACCTCTCTATTCTTCCATTCTTCTTTCACTCCCTCCTTTATCTTTTCCCTTACGGCGCGGTTCAGGTGTCCAACGATATGAGACAGATACTGCGCCATTTCCTTTCCCCCAAAACCAATTATTATTATTATCTAAAGGGAGGCCCCCTACTCCCCACCCCCGGCACGCAGGCCTAGGGGGTAGGGGCCGGGACCCCCGCGATTAAAGACAGGCAAAGAGTTGCTGGCTCTTCGCGGCCTCCACCGCCAGAAGAATGGCTTGCTTCTGCTTGACGGGGACCATGCTCCGCATAAGGGTCTCCCAGGAAGCCGTGACGCTCGCCAGCGCCATCTCTCGCTCGCAGCAAGCAAGCCGTGGCTCACATGAGGCGAGCTCGCGCTGTGACTGGCACGTTTTTAGTGGGGCGGGGCTCCATCGCCTCTCGACGGAAACGTAGAGCAGGGCCCAGTGGCACCGACCGCCCGATTTGGGGGGGAAACTGGTCCAAAAACTTCCCCCTTCGTCGGCTCTGGCGGCGACGGAGGAAGCGAAAAACCGGCTGTGAGAATGTGGCCTTAGTGTGCGGCGTCGGCGTAGCGGCTGCGGCGTCTACATGTGGCGTGGTCGGTGGAGGATCTTCGTCGTTTCGCTGGTGTGCAACCTCGCCTCCAAAGGTTGCTTTCTTTAGTTTCCTCTGCGGGTGCTGGGGGACCTTCTGCGAAGTACCGCTGCGTAGCTGCGGCTCTGCGGCGCAAAACGGGGCATGGACGGATATGGTGTGCGGGAGAGACAGCTAGAAGACACTTACTCCTCTCGACGCAGGTACTCGTCGACATCCCGCAGTCTTTTGCCGAGACGGGGTCGTGGGGAATCAATTCGCGTCAAAGTGATGTCCTCAGCTTCGTACAACCTCGTGGATCATGTAGCTCGCTCAAATTTAGCAGAGTATTTGCTTTTAATCGTTCGCTAACATTCGCCATAACCTTGTGACGCTGCCCCCTCTAGCAAGGAAGAGGCCTATATTTCTATTCCTTTTCTCCAGCGACAAGAGTGAGCCTTAGATTTTGCGCGACCTACATTGTAAACAAAGTTAATAAACATTTTGGATGCCAGACATGTCTGAACCCGTCATTGCAAGTTCTGCAGAGCACATAGCTAAGCTGCTAACTGTCTTTCTGTTTCAAGATATGCGAGAGTAATTATCATGTGTATTGAAACTCGTGAATCGGCATCCTTCCTGACCAGTCATCGCCATTCTGAATGGCACGCTAAAGGACACTGTCTGTATAAGAAATGTGTGCCGCTTTTCTCAACATCATATTCGTGAAACCTGCCCCTCCACAAAAAAAAAGGCATGACAGAGCAGTGACGCTGCATGTCCAGTTCTGGCACCGACCTAAACAACTGCACGAAACGAGCGAAGCCGGTTTAGTTAGTAGCAATCAGCCGTGCAGTTAGATCCAATCAGTCGTGAGCAAAAAGTGACTCGTACGGATAAGGATATTCTCATGATGCCACTCATCAGCACCTTCATGATTCCCAAATCTCAGGATACTCCTTTTTACATTTTTCATCAGAAATGAAAATGTCTCTTTTGCAAATGTCGTCTTTTTTAACGCCCATTTCATTTTTTCCGCATTGTTTTTATACCGACTAGAAACACAAGAAATGGTTGCAATTTTAACTTCAATATATCTACCGGTCACTCAGTTTTTTTTTTTTACGGACAGCGTCTTATGCAATACATTATTACAAACATCTGGAATACAGTTCCTCTTGAAAATAAATGGCCAATAACTTTACGTCTTCTAGAAAAGATTTTACTTTGGGAATTTTGCTTCATAATCTTGCCGTATTAACGATGATTTCGCTTAAATTGTTTTCGCTGTTCTAACATAATTGCTTGTCTTTTCTGGTTCAACATTAGAATACTGCTGTTGTTTTAGGTTGTATAAACCAAGCATGACGGAAATTCTTCAAGCGCCGACCAATCTTTCTAAAACAAAGACATTTCTGTCCAGCTGCGCGAACCTTGTGAACAAGGCCTCCATTATGGGGGCGAAAAGTCTTTGTTTCGAACTATTTGTCGGCGCTTGAAGAATTTCGCCATTAACATAACCGACAGAGATTTCTGTCAAACGCTGGATTTATTAAATACAGCATATTTTCGTCTTTGCGCTTCTTTTCAGAGCATTAGCTCTTACTCATCACGTTTCGAGATTTCGTCGGCTCTGCTACTACCCTAAGATCACAGCGCCATCTGTGGTAGCAACTAGAAAACAGCGCATCTCGCAGTGAGACTTGGAGCGCCATCTACAATAGCATTGTAGAAACAACCACCTGCCGCGTGCCAATGATGACGTCACGGCCCAGTATAGTGTATAGAGGTGGAACTATGTGAGTATGACTTTCCGGAGGCCAACTGGAGGCATAGTTTCAGTTTCTCGAATTCAGAATGGTTGCGATTAAAATTTGTTGTCCCCATGAAACAAGGAAAACTCAGGACAGGCCCTCGCCGTCAGACCTGCATTCTAGAAGTGTGCCGGAAGTCACGCGCTTTCCCAAGGAATACTGGGAGTATTTGGCCGCCGGCGCAGTCAATAGCACGCTGGGCGCAGCGACGTCGTCTGCTGCAATAACTGCTGCGCAGTCGCAAGCGCGCTGAGACAGCCGCCAAGTAGGGAGAACGCAGGGGGAAGCCGGCTTAAAAAAATGTGACGTAACCGCCTCTCCTCTTTTTTTAAGCGAAAGCTCGACTGGCCGCAGGTTGAGCAGTTTCGCGTGATTCCTGGAGAGCTGTGCTGCGCATGCGCGAGGAGCAGTGAGGACACGCGGCGCATTTCTCTCTCTCGCTCCCTAGTCAGAACTGCGCATACGCCACTATAGTTGCACTGAGCCACAGGTGTTCCGCCTCTGCGCAGCGTCGTGCCTTCCCTCAACATCAACTTTCGATTTTCAGTTTTCTCTTTCTTCTTTCCCTCCCTCCTTTATCCCTTCCTTTACGGCGCGGTTCGAGTGTCCACCGAGATATGTGAGACGGTTACTGTGCTTTGCGCGCTCGCCGCGCCATCTGGCATGATGTTACAGCGCGCGGCTTACCGCCGCCGCCGTTTGGTATGACGTCACACCGCGTTCTTGGTCGTCGCGCTCGCCTCCGCTCGCTTCGCCAGCTGCGTCGCATGCCTGATAACAAGTCCGAGGTTTGAAAAGGAGAGCTCGCGTGCGCCGCAACCACAGTTGCGCCGTATTTAATGCGACAACATAGCTAGACAACCAGACTAACCTGGGCTTGCAAGCAAGATTAACTAAGGCTAACCACGCTAAGCCTTAGCTTTCGCTACGTATATCCTGGCATAGCCGAGCTAAGCCGCTGCCAATTTCCTCTCTCGCTCGCTCCCTGGTCACTACTGTGCATGCGTCACTAGCAGCAACGAGCCGGAGATGCGCCGCTGTGCAGCTCCGCGCCTTCCCTCAAAATCCAACTTTCAATTTTCTCTTTCCTTTTTCCTTCCCACCTTTATCCCTTCCTTTACGGTGTGGTTTGGGTGTTCACCGAGATATGCCAGAATGTTACTGTGCCATTTCATTTCATCAAAAACCAAACAAATGAGCCGACGGCATTCATTGAGTTCATTGGCGTTGAAAACTTTGCAAAGACAGCTCATTTTCACAAAAGAAAAGGCGCACAACCGGCTCCGTGGGTAAGTGGAGACCTCAATGTCGCTTTCTCTTTATATATCGTGGATTAGCTGGGTTAATCAACATTCAATTTTTTCCTTCCTCTAAGCTTGTTCCCTTCCATCCCTTACCCCCCCACTCCCCAGTTTGACGTCAGAGGACGAAATAGCGGCACAGTTTCGGTTTCTCGCTTCCAAGATGGCGCCCACTAAAATCGGGTGTGACCTCCCCATTCGTGAGGACCATGCGTATGGCCAGCTTGTTGGAGTACAGCTGAAGAGTATGTATAGAGTTCTGTATAGTTGTGCCATCGCGGATTTAATTTCGCGAAAACTTTTTTTTTTGCAACAAGTGCAGCCAGAAAGCGTGCGGATTTATTACAATAAAGTTTTAATGCCTACAATAAAATATTCATCTTCGGCTCTCTTTTCGCTTTTTTTAACTGCACGTTGATACTTCGAAGTTTTTTTGTGTTGCGCACAGAGAGACATAGCAGCTATCGTTTTTCTAGTTTTTTAGATTATCGTTGAAGTTTCATAACAGCCTATAGGTTGCCATTTATTATTCGCTTCCCCTTCGACAAAACTATGTCGCCAAAGCATTTTGGAGCAACATTCGTAATTATTCACTACAAGTCGTGAACCGCATTTTCCTTTGAGGGCTGTGGCAAAACTAAATTAAAAATGTTCTAACTAGCCTACAACATCAGCATGCTAAAAAACCGGGATGAGTAGTATGCCCTTTTTTATTTTTGAATCTCATTCTACTTTTGCAGTTAAAGAAATCATACTTTGATCAAATAAGCTGTAAAGAACATTAATTACAGGTCTTCAATCAAGGATGCTGCTGCTAACAATGAAAAGGTTATAAGAATTGAAAGCGTTTAGTTCGATTCGGTTTCATGGTGTTTAACGTCCGATGCGACTCAGGCCATGAAGGACGCCGTAGTGCTGGGGTTCGGTTAATTTCGACCAGTTGGGGTTTTTTAGCACGCACAGACAACGCATAGTACATGTGCCTTTAGCATTTTGTCTCAACCTAACTCAGGCGCCGTGGGCGGGACCGAACCCGCGTCTTTCAGGTCAACAGCCGATCATCATAACCACTGACTCATTACGGCGGCGACATTGCGTTTGCCTGGGTGCGAGCGCTTTGTTGCATTAGTTGCGTCATATCGTACAACAGAATGAGGTCTACGCAAGTGCAAGTGCCGAATCCGGACACTGCCTTCTAAACGAAAAACAAGAAGTTTCTGGCATACCAAGATACCCTCACGGCAATCCTGTTGATTTTCTTTATTTTTATTCAGTTATTTTCTTTACTTATACAAAATACCCCTAAACGCCTTCACGGCTGAGGATATTACATACGGGGAGGGGGGGTGTTACACGCAAATTATCAAGAATAGAAAAAACCACGAAAAGAACAAAAAACACAGCACATGATCTTGAAAAGAAAATAGTAATAATTTAAAATTAATAATCGAGCATAAGCGAAAAACAATATCAAAAGAAACAGCGTTTGAACCAAGACGCAGACAATGAAAAAATTAATACCAGCGATACAACTTCATGAAAACAAGAGCAAAAATAATACAAAATGAATCCGTAACACTACAAAGGAAGAAGACCCAACGAAGTGACACCAATGACCTCAAGGAAGTTAAGAAGTAGTAGTGCCAAATATTAGTTTATATATTTATCAGGGTCAATGGCAGTGGCAACATGTAATGGCAGAGTTTTCCAGTCAGCTATAGTATGTGGTATGAAAGAATCTGCGTAGTTAAATGCACGACATGACAAATGCTTAACTTTGAAAGGATGATCGGGTCAGTCAAAAATGGAAGATGGCAAACAAAGTCGTTATCGAGTGCTGAGTAGTGATACAGGTTGTCAAAAAATGATAAGCGTTAAGTTTTACGGGCGGAGATAAATTTCTTCAAGATCAGCGCGTTTCTTCGGAGCTGTCATGGTAGTATTGCGTGAATAATTAGAGTATATGAAACGTTATGCGCGCTTTTGCAATGATTCGATGTTATTTATTAAGTATTCAAGCGTTCCAAATGGCCGAAGCATATTCAATTTTAGGCCAAATGAGAGTAGTACAAGCACATGAACGGAGATGTGTAGGAGTATGCTTTAATTTATGTTTTAAGAAAGCTAATTATTGATTGGCAGATGCATGAATAACGCAATGTGGTGGCTCCATGTTAGGTCAGAATGAAGTTGAAGAGCGAGGTAGTTGTACTTTGTTACCAAATCGATTGCAATATTAATTGGTGAATACGCTGTTTGAATACGTGGCAGTCGGTTAGTAAACGACCAATTTTCTTTTCGAAAGGTTAAGTTGCATGAGCCAGATAGAGCACCATGCTGTTATTTAGCCAAGGTCAGCTTGAAGGGCTTGTCGATCATTTTAAGAATAAATTTTTCGATAAAGTACACAATCGCCAGCGAAAACTTTATTTATCGAAGAGATAGGAAAATCGTTAATAAATATCAGGAAATGCAGGGGGCCAACCATGCTTCCTTGGGGGATGCCGAATCTACGGAGCTAAAAGATGAATTATGTTTATTGGCAGTGGTAACTGAAACCTAGAAGAGAGAAAATCTTAATTAGCCATGCAATAACAAGAGGGTGCATATTAAGCGGTATTAATTTTGGTACTGACCGGCTGTGAAGTGCCCTATTAAAAAGTGTCGAAAAATCGACAAATATGGAGTCGACTTGAATACCAGCATCAACAGTTCTATGAAGGTCATGGATTAATCCAGCAAGTTGCGTTTCGCATGAGTAGCCTTTACGGATGCCAAGTTGGTACTTAAAAATGGTGTATTATTCTAAATAGTTTGATACCTGTGAGTAAATGACGTGCCCCTGGAGTTTCCATACCGTGCTGGTTAATAAAATGGTTCTATACTTGAGCAGTGGTGAACGATCGCCAGAATTAAATAATGGCAGAACCTGAGTTAAGTGCCAATCGTATGGCACTAAACCACATGCAAGAGACTGAAAATACAGCGCACAAGATTCGATGAATACCTTCAGATGAGTCCGTGAGTATTTTGTTGTTAAAATCTAGGTGTTTAAGTTTCCTTATTAACGACACGACCCCGGTCTCACTAACAGGTATTTCGGACATAAAGGCGTTAGAATGATTCATAGCAATAACAGTTAAAGAAGACAATTCTTCGGTAAAAACTGATATGAATGCGTAATTGAGAGCCTGGTTGCATTCAGCTGCTGGAGCACTGGTCTTCTCTGTATTGCTTACAGCTACATCAGGATGATTAGATGCAGTTTATTGTCTACCTGAACTTGCGAGGGTTATTAGACGACATCGATGGTAGGTCGTGAAGGAAGAAGTGGCGGTCAGCAGATATAAGAGCAGATTCATATTCCTTTTCACCTGCATCATAGCGTTGCCAGGAATCGGAGTGCCTGTTTTTGTCGGCCTCTCTGGGAAGGCACTTTTCCTTAATAATAAAGGGACTATGCAATGAAATAAAAGTCGCTTGCAAATACTTTCAATGCTTAGAAATGATGCTAAGAAGCATCCACACAAATTATGAGTGTTTGAAAGTGGGCAGGCAACTTATTACGAATACTTAAAAACCGTTTTTCAAATTTTGCGGGCCGATTGATGTTTACATAGTGACTAGTTTTGAAAAAAAATCGTGAAAATAGACGTCACTAGTTCCGTGACGTCAGCAGGCCACCACACGATCTCATTCGCCATGACTTCACGGGCATACTTCCGGTAACCATGAAAGTCGTCTGCTCGTGCCGCCGCGCGAGCCCCTCGGGCCGTCTTCGCAGTGCGAAATGGTTGGAAACCGGCGACGGAGACAAAAAACAGTCTGCCGAGCAGGCCTTCGCGAGATTGGGCGCCGAGCAAAAATATTCACGAAACACAAACTAGATTTACGTTCGTAAGAAGCAAAGGGATGGATGAATGCGAAAAATGTATCGTTTCTGAACTTTCGTCCCACATCCGCTTGCTGCTGCTTGGTGCGGCTCTCGATCCTGACCTCTGCTAGATCCGCGGCTGAAGGAGTCACGGAAATCGAGCACAACTTTACTTTACTACGGGACGCGCTCACAGTAAAGGCAAATTGGCTAGAGTAGCTCCTTTATTACGGCTCTGGCTAGTTCCGAAGCGCCGTCATCTACGGAATCGATGCGAAACCAGCTAGGCTTAGCGACGACCAGGGCAGCCGGGAAGCAGCGCAGTTCCTCGCTGGGCGCTCCCTCGGTTGTAGTCGTTGCCGAAAGCTCGACTCTTGCGCAGACATGCAATCGTTGCTCGTATATAGCAGGCAGTTTTTCTGATACCATGGCGGTTTTGTCTTTTCTCGTGCGAACGTGAAGTAGCGAGCCAGCTGGCGGACCTATTAACCTGGATCCCGTCGTCCGCGGTCATAAAAATGAGCTTGACATGTTTTTTAACTTAAATCATAAACGTTAATATAGAGAAATGCGAAAAATATATCATTTTTGAGGATCACTGACAAATACCGAGTTGCCGGCAGAAGTCACAACTGTGATACAAGAAAATTTCTTGTCAGAATCGCCTCGCGGCTGCCGCTGGCCCGCTGTTGCTGTTCGGCTCGCCTGACGGCTCCAGGTGTCCGCTAGCTCCGCTGCCGAAGGCGCCTCGGAAATGGACCGTAGTTTATTGCGAGATTATGCTGTTGACATCAAAGCGATATTAAGAATGTACCTTTTAATATAACGCAGGCGACCTCCGAAGCGGCGTCCGCTGCGCCTTCGATGCGAAAGAAGCTATAGGCCCAGCGACGACTAGGGCAGCCAGGCATAAGCGCAATTCGTCGGCCGGTGCGACCACGGGTGGCGCCGTTGCTGAAAGCTCGCTACTTGGGCAAGCATGCTTTGCCACTATCAGGCGGTCTTTCTGATAATGTGGTTGTTATGTCTTTTCTGGCGCGAACTTCAACGCCAAGCCAAGCAGCGGTCGGTCACTGCTGCGCGGTGGTAAAGCGTACGCTGTAAGCTTGGGCCAAGCGACGTCTTGATGTTTGCCACTTCGAGTGTCCCGGCTTGCAGCGGGGCTGCAGTTCGAAGCGGCGACCGGTGCAGCGCGCCGGCCAAGTTTTGCACATGTGTCACCTGCTTTACTACCGTCGCGAGTATGTGCACTTCCGAAAGAAGCAAATGCATCTCTCCTGTGTGGCGTCATTGGTATAGTAGTAGGTTATCAGTTTGGAGCTACTAAGTTCATGTCCGAGTATTTCAGCATTTCTTGTTTTTTTTTATTTTTAGCCTTAAATAAACTCTCCCTTGTTTACCTGCGACGGACTGGATTTAATTTTCGTGCCATGCCTTTCTAACCCAACAATCAGGGCCGCTCAGTTCTGGGCGGCTCTGACAGCGAGAAAGGGCCAAGTAGGGGAGAGGTCTCGCACATTGTCTCGCTAGTGCGACTCGTGAGTTGGCGGTCCATCGACCAACTGCCGTCTTGTGGGAGACCTGGCACCGACGGCGACACTAGGCCGACTCTTTTCGCCGGCGCAGTGTGACATAGAGCCAGACATCACCACGACACGGTTTTGGCAGACCGAACCGGCCGACTGCGGGCCTAGTATGACAGGCCCTTAAAGCTACAACAGACGGCAAGCAAAGGAATCCTACGCGCACCGCAATCTAGGATGACAAGAGCATGGCCGGTCTCGAGGGGAGCGCGCGCGCCCCTCTCGGGACCGGTCGTGGTCGAGAGAGACCGGACCGACGCTGCTGCTGGGATGCGACAACCGGAAGTCTCAAAACGAACGTCAGCTTATTACGTATACATGGCGGAGTCCGGTCCCAGTGTTGTATTCTTTATTTTTTTTTTGGTTCCCGGCATGTACTAGTTGAGGGGAAGAGGAGGAGTGTAATTTTTAATCGTGTCTATGTCTCTTGTTCTTGATGCTAGCTCAAAAATTCTTGCGCCGGGGTGACGAGTAACGGAACGCCTATATCTCATCTGCGTTATGTAACCTAAATTAATTTATTGCATAGTCTCTCTAAGGCGACATACGTGCCTAAGAAACCAAGGCTCAGTGTTAGTATAAGGTTTACTTATGACGAGTATGAATGTGTCAACAAGAGCAGAAAGTTTATTTTTGAGCAGGCTCAAGTTCTCCTCAACAGAAGGTGCCGAGAAATCGAGAATAAATGAGCCAACTCAGCGTTTATTGCATCAAAGTTTGCTTGGTTACAAAACGTGATTTGGTTATTGGGAGCTGTTTTTTATGAGGCTCGAAATTCAGCTTACCTGTGATTACAGAATGATCGGAAAGGCCTCCTAAGAAAGTAATATTCGAACAAATGTAAGGAATGGTTGTTAAAGGGACACTGAGGAGAAATTGAAGTTGGCTTATATCCATAGAATACCAGCTCCTCATCACAAAAACACCACTCTTACTGAAAACAAAGCTCATGCAAGGTAGAAAATAGCAAGAACCAAAATACAGGTATCGCCGCCACAGGCCAGTCTCGCAAGTACAAGCTTAGTGACGTCATGGGACAAGAGACGCCGCCTTGGAGGAACTTTCCTTCCTACAAGGGCTGCGAATCTCTGAGGCTGACAAAGGAAGGTTGCGCGGTTCAATATTGAAGTGAGTTTTGTTTTAAAATAGATAATGCACTTTTATCACACAATGAAGGCCGACAAAAGACAACCTGCATGTTGGAAACAAAGAAAACCGATGCTTGGCGGAGCCACAGGCGGCCAGGAGAGTTTCAGTTTGTTATGGCGCTTCGCGTCTATGAGCTTTGCGTGCCCCGTGGTTTCGTTTTTGACGCGCCTCCATATGCACGCGCCGAACAGAAGAGGAACTCCAAGTGCCGCTTCAAGTGCTAGATAACCTTTGAAGAAGCCTGGCTTGTCTGATGATCGCCACGGTCGATGAAAAACTATGATCGCACGATGGTCGGTGATCGTGCAAGGCAGTTCGCAGTATAAAGAGCACTTGTGTCTTCGCACGCTCGCCCGGCGAAACGTCCCCGGCTGTGCCAGTCAACTTCAAACTACTTAACGGAAATCGTTTATTAGAGACGGGAGACACGGTACAAGGAAGTTAAAAAAAATTACTGATGGCCTTGCTCTGTTAGGCTAGGATATACGTAGCGAAAGGGCGCAAATTTCTGCATCGGAAGAATGCATTCGCATGATGCGCCTTTATTGATTGTCATACAATTACCCGTTGTGGCGGAATGGTAGCGTCACCGTCTCACACGCCAAAGGCTCTGGTTGGACTCCGAGCTTCAGCACAAGATTTCAGTGGCTGCCATAGATGCCGCCACCGAATACGTTGATAAGCGGTTAAGCGCAGGCTCTGTAAAGGCGCGTTTATGCTCCGGCAACGCGCATGCGCGCGCTGCACTGCGACGTCACGTCGGCCAAAGCGACACCATCCTCCCACTGCGCTTGACTGCCGACGTGTTCGGCGGCTTCGGCGCACTCTGACCGCACTGGCGGAGACTTGGAGCATGTCTCTATTTCGCGCCGAGTACGCCAGCCGCCGCCGGCCCGGCCAGACTGATTCGGCTCCGCGGCGAGGTGCGCGTTGTGACGTAATTCAATACCTTTGGCAGTATGGCGCAGCTGTTCTTTTCGAGCTCTCGGCTAATTTAATCCATTCACTGTACACATCTGATGGTACATGAAAGCGGGCGAGAGAGCCCGATCCAGTGGACCCGTTGGATCTAGCGGAAGCCGTTGAAGCGTCGTGCGTCGGCTTTAGATTCAAGCCGCCAACTTTAAACGCGACCGCCCTTGAGCACCCATCCGTTGTTTGTGGTAAAAAAAATAAATAAGTTGGCCCTGGCAACCCTGGGAGACCTCGACGCCGCCTGCTGCACCGTGCAACCGCGCCGTTCAAGGAACCACAATCCGTTGGCTCCAAAGCCCCTGCCAGCCTCCGAGGGGCGCAACGCGCCGTCCTTGTCCTGGCCCCTCCCGACTCCCCGCACTGGGGTTATGATATTTAGTTTACAACGGCTGCTCACTGCGGAAGGGGGAAATGACCCGCCGGCGCCTAACCTAACCGTGTTCCCTCAAAAGCATCGCACGCTCTGTGGGGCTGAGGTCATTGAAATGCAGGCCGGAGATTTTGCGAGAGCCACGTCGTCGGGTTCGGGAACAGGAATCATCGTAACGCTGGCAAGACGGCGGTGCAAACGTAAACAAGGTGGCGATAGTGACCCCCTATAGATGCCTTCAACGTGCGGTGGCGGTAGCCTTCATTTCGGCAGCTGTTAGACCGCACGGCTAGCCACCAGAAATCACGGAGTCTGCGTTTACCTCACGCTTCACGACACTCGTTCCTATGACGTCATAAGAGTTCTCCTTGATGTCATAAGAGTTCTTGAGTTTTAATAGGAGCGGCGGGAGAAGCTTTCTCAACTTCGTATCCAATTTTTTTTAATTAAATGCATCTTTCTCTCCCGGACAAGCGGCAACAAAGCCATGAAATGCCGAACTATCAGATTCCGCTAACAAAAACATTTGATAGAGTTCTCAGTGTCCCTTTAAGATAAGATCGAGAGCATTGGCAGCACTGGCGGAAGAAAGCATTGGTTCCGAAATAAGTTGCTGGAATGAAATATGAACGCAAGTCTGGAGGAATTCTGGAGCTTCAGGATCATTAGCTGGAGCAGTTAATGAGGCCCAGTTGATTGTCGAAATGTTAAAATCGCTTAATCATAATAGGCGGTAAATTACATCGATAATGACATCAGTAGGGCCACAGTTCAAGTGAACCTACACCACTCCGGGCACGATGTAACCTCAACACGCACAGCACTGACCGCTTTTTTAATGGCCGAAAGTACACTGCCACCCTTGTGGCCCACATGGTCACAGCGAATTATGTTAAATTCGGAGTCGTATACGAAAATGACAATGCCGCTAATCATGTCCGCGGTAAGCGCGATGATAGATGAACTGCATGAATCGATTTGTCAAGGACCATGTCCTCGCCAAGAAAATTCCTGCTTAACACGGGTGCGGCCATTGAGTCTCATGCTCTCAGAAAACGGTGAAAGAGCGAGATAATGAACATTTATTATGTAAAAGGAGACCGGAGCGGATTGTGGGTGGGGTCCTCAGCCCAGGACTCCAAGAGCTTCTACCGATCCTCTGGCGATGGCCACTATCGTCTTCTGGCCTACCAGGGTGCTGCTGGCCAGCGTCAACTCCAATTTCTCCGGCGTCACGTTTGGCGGCTTCAAGTGGCTGGGTTTAGCTGTGCATGTCCAATTAAAGTATGTAAATGTAGGAACACCACCATACCAGGCATAAAATACATAAAATACATACCAGGCATACATAAAATGCTGGCTTGAGAGGGGGTAGAGGGTGCAGACAGTGTGCCCCGCCCGGTACGTATAATCTCGAGTTAGTGTATCGGCCATAATATTGCCAACAAGACCGATCATAATACTGCCATCAAGGACCGATGTGATGACATGTTCATGATGCAGATGGCCGCCCAATACGCAGACAGCCGTGCGTGGGCACGTCCACTCGTATAGGCTCTACAGGCGACTTCGAAGTCTGTAAAAATCTGCGAGCTGTTGTTTTGGGTGTCCGTCATTTTGATTGTGATTGCTATAGCGATGGTTTCTACGCCCGCCGAGTCTGGTTCCGCGAAATACGCTACAAGATAGGAGGTGCTGGCGGGGTTGACAGCAGCGCAGGTATATCTACGGGGCTGTGCATACAAAGGCACATGTACATATTTGGTCGTGGTTTCTTGGCCGCCTTGCAAGGAGGCTGCAAAGATTGGCCTCACGGCGGGGGCTCTGCGACTCGTGCTTCATGATGCGAGGGATAGAATTTATCTAAAGGCGGGAGGTGATAGCATTGTGAAGAACTCCAGTCAGGAATATGGTCCTGGTGGCTTGTAGGTTGCCTATCCTTGAAAGAACGGCCCTACCCGCCAAGGAGGTGAGGAGACGAATCTGTTGGGAGTTCAGAACAACCTCCTGGATATCCGAAAACGTGTTGTGGACCCCAAGTGCAAGCAGTCTAGTCGTGGATGTACTCATCGGGAGGCGCATAAGTGTTTAAAGAGGAACGGATAAGGATATCGATCCTACTCTTGGCGGTACGACCAACATTGTAGTATAAGAGGCTATGTTGATTTCGTCTAATGGCCCGGACCATGACGATGCGGATAGTGTCCTTCTCGCGCGTGCCCTTGCCATGATCAGCGACACGCCGTACCATAAGGGCGATATTGAGCACGAGCCTGCGTCGAGTAGCAATAGTGTGGCTGGGCTTGCCATCATGCTATGCCCAGAGGCTAAGCACTCGGATGATCGATTTTTCCTCTAATGGTTGGTGGTGAATTTGGATCATGATTGGGCGGAGAGAAAGATAGCAGGGACCGTGAATACGAATGATTTCCAATTTCTCCGGTGCACATTGCATACCGCTGGCCTGAGCAAAATGCTCGACTATTGTGCCGGCTGTTTGTAAGGCTTGCTCTTGGCAGCAAGGGATCCTAGGATTGACCAGATGGCAATATCGTCCGGATAGATGGTACATTCGATGTCAGTGATGGCGGAGTGCTTGTGGGCGAGAGGGGTCATGGCTGCATGGAATAGCAGTGGCAACAGAACGGCCCCTTGTGGAGTGCATTTTTAATGTTTCGGAAATGAGGACGATCTGGTAGATCTGGTAGATCAGGAGGGTCGAGATATATTGGAACATGCGAGAGCCGCAGTGAATCTGATTTAGGCCCTCTAGAATGGGAGATTGGAAATGTTGTCAAAGGTGCCCATAATATCAAGTGTTAGAACTGAGGACTTCGTGTTGGAGGAGACGAAAGGTGTCTTGCGTCGGGAGGCCTGGTCGAAAACCGAGCATAAAAAAGGCAAGAAATTCTGAGCTTAATTATAGTTTTGCAGGCGCATTTGTACGATTCGCTCGTATAGCTTGCCTAAGCAAGTGGTGAGCGATACGGACCTGAGAGAAGACAGGCTGGTTTGTCGGTTTTAGCAGAAGTTTAACTGCAGCATGTTTCCATTGACGAGGTATTACGCCTTGAGTGCACAATTCATCACTGACGTATTGGGTAAGGGCTTGAAGGGAGCCATTGGAGAGGTTGAGCAGCATTGCTTTTCTGATTTTGTCGGCACCTGGGACACTTGAGCGGCTGCAAGCGCGGGCGGCTGCAAAGACTTGTTTTTAAGCATAAATAATGGGTACGTCTAATTCCGGATAAGGATGGCTAATGTAAATGATTGTCGAGTATCAAAATATTGTGAATAGAGGGTATCAAGAAGTTGGTCAGTACCGGTGAATTGATGTGCTAATGCTTGCAATTTTCTATTGTTAGATGCCTTTGTAGCTTCAGTATATAAGCTCCTGTCGATTACGGCCCAAGTTTTGGAACTACTGAGGGTACTGCAGAGGTAGTCGCAAAATTGATGCCAGTTTTACGTGGAGAGTCCTGGGCTTGCAGCGAAAGCTGCGCTATGCGCTCTTTGTGGGTATGATTGCGTCGTTCTCTGCGCCATCTGTTCAACAGGCCATGACGGGCTTCCCAGATGTTCGGGCCGACTGCGCAGTTGTCAGCGTTTTGTTGGAGGGTTTGCGTTTGCAATTTATAGTTGTCGGAGAGGGCGTTTTTCTATGCAGCGATTTCAGTAATAGAGCAGGAATGGGAGCCGCGGCTCCGTAGTGTTATGCCCGAGCACGCATTGCTTTGTCCTCCGTGAAAGCCAGCGCCATGCGCCCGCCATTGCGCAACGCAAGCGCGGACTCTCGGACATGTCGCGGCTTGCAGCATGATTCATCCAGGCACGCTGGGGGGAATCTTCCCCCTCCCCGCTTACAAGCGCCTGCTCGATCCACAACCGACGCTTTGACGGCAGCCCTTTCCCGGCTGAAAACTTCGAACAGGCCGAGCTCCTCTCGTCCATTCGTAAAATTCGAACTGTGACGAGTGTTGTGACCTGATTGGAAGTTTTGAACTGCTGGCAGCGAAAATGGTCATCGGAGGCTATAAAAGGCGAAGCCGCGCCGGACGAGAGCCGCAGACGAGCAGACGGAGACATCAGGGGAGAGAGACGCTCTCCCGGCGCACCGCGCTGCTATTTGTGTGAGCACGTTGCACTCTGGGCCACTCTGCTTCTAATGTAACGCCCTTGTTTATACTACACATAAAAGTTTCATCGACTCACCGTCGCCTTTCCGTCTCGTCGTTCAAGTACGCGCAACAGTGGGTGCAGGCTGAGATGCCACAGTCCCAGCAGTATAGAGACAGGCTGGGAGCCCCAGTCCCCAGAGGTGGCAGCAGCGGGATGAACACGCGTCAGCTACCTCGACGCGGTGAGTGCCTGAAAGTTCAGTCAAAGGCCAGACTTTCTCTGACACAATGTATCGTAGGTTAGAGAAGAATTTGGTGTAGCATTGGGTTAACCTTGTGTGTTTCAAGCCTAGTGAGCGTGTTTTGAAAACGAAGGAATGCTGAAGAGAGTAAACAAGGCAGTGCGTGAATTGCTTGCGCGTGTCTTACTAGTAGCTCTATAGTAGTTAACGGCAAGGATATTTTAACAAGGACAAACAGCATGAGGCTGAATTATCCAGGCTGCTCAAGTACACTTTATTCTAGCCTAGAGTAGGGCTGTGTGAAGCACTGGAGAAAGCTTTGTTGTTTCGAGCCTAGCAGGACGGTTTGAAACTGAATCTGGCGGTGAGCGAGTCAACAAGGCTTAGTGGAAAGAATTGCTTGTGCTTGTCATACTAGTAGCTCTATAGTAGTGAAGGCAAGGGAATTCTAAAAAAAGGGCAAGCAGCAAGAGGCTAGTGTGAACGACGCAGAACCTTAAAGTAAAGGTACTCGATGGAATTTGTTAAGTGATGGCATCGATTTGGGCCCCGCGACACGAAAGCATGCGATTCTAGAGATCATACGGGTAGAGGGAACAATGGCTTAGGAAGCCAATGAGGCCTTGACTGAGATCCAAAAACGTCCTGAGCGCGAGGACGATGAAGAATGCATTGGTAGAGAAGGGGCAGAAAGACGGGAGCAGCTTGACGTAAAATAGCATGCTAGCGTAATGGTGAACATTGAGCTTGAAGCGCATCGGAGGAGTTTCGAGAGGGATAAAATGTCCGTACTGCATGAGACTAACGGTCGACAGTCAGGGTACAGGCTGCGGTCCTTCTTCATCGCCGAGGATATGGCGACATATCTAGCAGATTTCGAGCGCATCTTTGAGATAAAGCGCATTGAGCGGAATGGTTGGGCACAAGTTTTGGTAGCCCTTCTTTCCAACGAAGTGTATGACATGATGAAAACCTGTTTAGCCGATGGCACAGACTGCTACAATGAGCTCACAAGTAATTTATTATGTAAGTACCGCCTGTCACCGCTGGATCTCCGGAAAAAATGCGAGTATGAAGGTCGCAAGTCTACTTCGATTTTGCGTTCCAGTTTAAAGCCGACATTTTAGAATGGCTCAAAAATGCTGAAGCTTCGGATGATCGTGCAAGGAGGTAGAGTGCGTTGTAGAGCAGCCGTGCCAGTCCGACGCAGAGTAAGGTAGTTCGTACTTGGCAGATGCAACTACTGCTGTAACAGTGGAAGATGCCCTTCATTCGTCAACTGAACAAACCTTTCTTACTGCGGATAAGGTAGCCACAGCTTCGCACTACGGAATTATAGAGGTCTTGCCAATTGATACGGAAGCGGAATTATCGGGAAGTGGATCTCACAGGACGTCAAAAGCAGAAGGAATTGCAGAGCGTGCTGGAGAGAAAGCTCCAGTTAGACATTAATAAAAAGGCCTGTGCCGACAGAAGCGAAATCAAAGAGGATGACACAGTGTGTTGTGCATTGCATTCAACAGAAATGCAAGAACCTGGCACTTTCAGTCAACGGAACCTGACGCATGTTGAGTTTGCATACGCTGAGTTGTATGCTAGTGTTTGCGGCGATGGATGCAAAACGGGTCACAGGCTTTCGCAGCGCTGCAAGCATCGCAATACCGAAAGCAGCTGCAGTGGCGGAAACACCGCAACTGCGTGCAAGACCTACCGCCACCCGATATCGGCTGAAACGCGTCAGAGACATCAGGAGAGCTGCCTACCAGCACTCGTGTAAGGAGGGAACACTCCTTTGTCAGCGCCTGAAGAGGCTAAGGTGCTGGACGACAGGACCTTCCAGACGGCAAGGAGGTTGCAGACTGTCGCATATATTAAGGAGCCTAAATTAAATTTTAAAGGAAAAAGGTGTGAAGAAGACGACGCGAATTAACCGAAGAATAAAGAAGAGGAAGAAGCATTCGTTGAGGTGGAGAGAGATTATTGGTGGAGAAGCATACGGTGACGTGGAGAGAGGTGATTGGCGGAGAAGAGAAGACGATGACGACAAGGCTTACGTGGACTAACACCGAGGCTATAAAAGGGCGAGCGAGAGCGAGGCACAGGGGCGAACAGCAGAGAAGCGGAGGCTCCGGCGGGTCAGGGACAGTTTGGCTGGAAGAGACCGACGCCGGCTACTGCTCCGGTGAGCTCGCGTTCTACGACATCGCATTGTGGACTTCCTGCCGTGCCTGATCCCGTTCCGGGGAATCAACGGAGGACGCTACCACCTGCTACGGCCAGGGGCGACTCCAGCGCTGTTGCCACCCATCCGGGTGGTGCCCCAACGCCAACAACACCGGCATCACCTTCCCGGGCGCTTGGACCTGGAGCTCATACGGCGCAGCCAGCGACGCCGCCACCAAAGCCAACAACACCCGCATCATCTCCATGGGCGCTTGGACCTGGAGCTTGTACGACGCAGCCAGCGACGCCAGCCCGAGCACGTCGAACACCGCCAGCGACGCCAGCCCAAGCACGGCGAACGCCGCCTCGACGCCGGCTACGGTATCCATACAACGCCGCAGCTACACCGAACCAGCCGTGAGTACGAACGCCGACCGCTAATAGTAGAACACTAGTAGTAGACGCTAGTAGCAGTGTGCCCGGGTCGTGTGTATTTATAGTCTTTGTGTTTCGTGTTAGTTTTGTTAGTTTTGTGTTCTAGTGTGTGTGCCCCGTAGGTTGTATTAAATGTGCGTTTGTGTAGGTACACCCGTCGCCTCGTCCATTCTTTCGATACGAGTGTTCTCCGGGGAGATCCGTGACACAGACGTCATTTCATCCGCGATGTGTGAGGATGAATGTGCGCTCAGAGACTCTGAGGAGAAAAAGCGTTGTTTGCAGGATGTCAGTAAAGGCATCAAAGACAAGCCTGAGCCAGGCAGTGTAGGTGAATAGGATGACAAGAGTGATATTTTAAGAGAATAGGAACCTAGGTGACCTAAGCTACGGCAGCAGCATGTACTTCCAAAGACGGAGCAGTTAGTGCGAGAGTATTGCCACCGAAAGCTGAAAGGCAGGCATAAGAAAGACTGGTGCCGCCGTATCAGCGTCACCGGAAAAATGACAGCAGCAACGTCCATCACGTTGTCAGCCTTGAAACAAGGTTCAGAATGGGAGCTGAAGAAATGTCCGAGGCATCGCCACCGCGCATAACGAAGCACATAAGTGTGCTGAGGCAGACTGATGGGGGAAGGAAGGTCAACTGCAAAAAGAAAGCTTACAAGCATTCGCGCAGAACAGAGTAGACATTTAACCTAGAAACAAAAGAGTGCTCCTCCAGAAGCTCAGAATGAGGGAGAGTGACAGGGTTCACTCTGGCGCTGAGCGCATAGAGAGCATGATGAGCGGGGACACAGACTTTCTTGCATGCTCTCAATTCCTACCGCGATTAAAGAAGACAATTAAGCCCAGAGAGCGTAGTCATAATGCCAGCAGTCTTACACAAGTAACACAGCGTTTAGGGCCCATCTGGGCCCCATGTGGGCAACGTGGGCTTGGGAAACCCCTTTTTAACCCAGCTTCGACCCTTGTGGGCATCATGTGGGCAAAGACAATTTGGGCTGGCCCATGACAAGCCAATAAGTGCTCCATATTGGTAATTTTAGGGCAATGTGCGCCCGTACTGCCAAGTTCAGCCCGCACAGGTTCCTTCCCGGCAACATTAGCGCAAACATGAAAACGAGTTGGGCTCAGTGCAGGAAAACTAGGGGCAAGCCCAACTTGGGCAGCCCGCCTATCACCCCAATTGGTCCAACATGGGCTTTAAAGGGGCTAAACTAGTTTTCATCCCCCAAAATACCCACATGCATCTTAGTGGGCTGTGATCGGGCTGATTAGATGCAGAACTGGGCTATACACAGAAACATGACGGGCAGCCCTAATTTGGGCAGCCCATCTTGTACCCAGCTTGGATCCTTGTGGGCATCTTGTGGGCACACAATTTGGGCTGGCTGATGAGAAGCCAATTAGGGCCCCATATTGGTAATTTTGAAGCAATGTGAGCCCATGTTGCCAAGTTGAGCCCGCACATGTCCCTTGCCGGCAACTTTAGAGCAAAATTGAAAACGTGTTGGCCTCAATGCAGAAAACTAGGGGCAAGCCCAAACTTGGGCAGCCTACCTATCACCCCAATTGGTCCAAAATGGGCTCTAAAGGGGCCAAACTAGTTTTCATCCCCAAAAATACCCACATGGGGAATTAGTGGACTGTGATCGGGCTGATTTGATGCAGAACTGGGCTATACACAGAAACATGACGGGCAGCCCTAATTTGGACAGCCCCTCTTGGGCCAAGCTTGGACCCTTGTGGTCATTTTGTGGGCAAAGACAATTTGGGCTGGCCCATGGCAAGCCAATAAGGGCCCCATATTGGTAATTATGGGGCAATGTGAGCCCATGCTGCCAAGTTCAGCCCGCATATGTCCCTTGCCAGCAACAATTCAAACTAAAAACGAGTTGGGCTCAGTGCAGAAAAACTAGGGGCAAGCCCAACTTGGGCAGCCCGCCTTTCATCCCATAGCGCTGGTATACACCAAGTTAGCCCACGTATATACCTACCAAAGCGTCATGTATATGTATTACATGGACACATGGACCGGTTTGCCCCTCAAGATCTCATGTGCGACCCGCTAGTGTATTAAGTGGGCCATCCAAGTTGGGCCTGCCCGCGTTCTTTCTGCAGGCAGCCCAGCTACTTCACCGAGACCCTACGCTGGTATTACAGGGCTCCAGCCCAGCTTGTATAGCCCGTGCAGAGCCCATGTGGCATCCGCTGGGGTATTACATGGGCCGCCCAAGTTGGGCTTGCGTACAATCCTTTAGCATGTTAGATTGACTGAAACACCAATTTTGTAGCAAGCCTCTCGCTCAAACGCCAACGTGCAAATTTTGTTAACTGTGCATTGCTTTGTATAGGGCCACGAATTCATTTTGTATGCTATTTGCAGAATCCCGGCAGTTGGCAGGATCATGCTCTAACTCTCTGCAAAGATGTTAGATAATGGTCATATCTTCGTCAACAGCTGACACGGTAAGCCATTAAGTCAATGCACAGAGTAATAATTCATAAATCTGTAGCATGATCTCAATTCAGGTGCGATTTTTTAGTCTTTTGTAGTTGTCAACAAGAGTGTACTCCACTACTCAGAATTTTAATGAGCAATCAGAGCTGACAAAATCTGCGAGTTAAAGATGCCGCAATGATAGCCCAGCAACTGAGCAAAAACAGCAGCTGAACAGAAATGGATAGGATGCCACTTGGGGTGGCGCAGATGATTACTGCTACATTCACTACAGCATGAGGTGTAATCTGAAAGAGTGCGGTGAGGGGCTAGTTGGTACGACATTATGGAAACAATGAATAACTGCGCAAAATGGACGGGAAAGAGAGACGAATCACACGAGACAAGCGCAGACTAACAACTGGTTTATTGCACCAACGCCTCCTTCCTTCGAGAACAATAGCGCATGCGCGCCAACTGCAAAGACAAAAGACAATCATCACGTAAAACCAAGAAACTCCAACTCCTTGTGGTACAGGTGTATGGAAGCCTCGCTAACGCATTTGTTAGGCCCTAATCTCGCGATTTCCAAGGCTTCGCTAACTTCACGTTCTTTTTTGTGTGAATCTTCTCTCTTGTCCCGTCCTTTCTGCGCAGTTATTCATTCATTGTTTTCATAATAGCATGAGGTGCTTAGAAACACTGCGCGGCAGATGCTAATCACCTTAAGTAGATTTTTACAAAAGAAATAATATAAGCATACTAGGCATGGCAAAAGTGCACAATGAACAGCTCAGTTTGCAGCACTCAATTGCATGACAATTAATGTTCTTCGAGGCTAGTTCATTTCTTATATTCAGAATGTACTCAGTGATGTTCACAGTATAGAAAACCAAAATGTGAATCATATTATGTGTTAAAATTTATCCAAGAGAGCCACTGTGACAGGTGTGCTGGAGGGTCCGTGCCTATATAGTTTAGAGCGGCGGAGACTATAGAGTCCCCTACAAATTAGGCGAGTGCGACGCGGAAAAAGAAAACAAGCTAAGAACCAGGTGTGAAACTGCTCTTATTTTAATTAGCGAGTGGCCCCGCGCAGCCGGAGCCAGCGCGTGTTGCAAGCGGAGACGGCGCAACACTTATGATGGCAATTTAGTGCCGCTACACTGTCATAGATCGCAAGACAGCTAGCCATATTTCTGGAGAACTGCTGGCGCCAAACTATATATTATACCTAAGTATTTACTTTCCTAACCTGGGTGTTTTAGAGAGTTTTTAGATTTGCAATTTGCAGTCTACTTCAAACCATCAAGAATATTAGAATAAGGCTGGCAATGGCATAGTAAGGCAACGGCATTGCGAAGCAATGGCATAGATGTGAACAAAAAAATTAAAAAAGCTATAAAAACAGCAGCGAAACTATGAGCTGTTTCTACTGTATGAAAAATAAATATTATAAACAGTGGTGGCTTGTTAATATGTACAATAGGTTCCTCAGTAAAACTGTTCATAAAGCAACTTGTCTGCAATAAATAATTGTGAGGAAAAACAATAAATATGCTCACAGAGAATGTTCAGGTCGCTTCTCTGAAGAGTAGTTTGCAGTGAAGTTGTAATTTGTTAACATTTTGAAGGCCCAACTGCGTCATCAAGACGGTCATTTTATTTATCATAGTTTGATGCTCTCTGAAGTGCTGAGCGGGTTATAAGATGCATAATGGTGTCTCATGACGTAACATATGTGTTTCTAGTATGAATACTAATGTACTGTAAGCTAGCTGGTAGTACTTACTAGTACTCAGTCGACCAATACGTGCTGAAGGTGGCTTTCGATATGGCAATTTCTGCATAGAAGGTTTCCTTCCCAGTCATTCATACAATGTTACAAATGGCAAGGCGCATCGACGGAGCACTGTCGCATTGGAAAAAACGAAAAATAAAATGAAAGCATCATCGTCGTATTTATACATACTTTCATTAAAATTTTGAAGTACAGGAACGGAAACATATGGATGGGGAAAATTAGGTTTTGTCTTGATCATTGCCTATATTGACATGGCAAGAATAAGTTAACACCAAAAGGATCTGTGAATTTCCACTTTGCCATGGTCTACCCTGCAAATTTTCATAAAACGTGGCAAAAAAAACATGAAAAAGTTTAGTCCCCCCAAAATGTGTCTATAATTTGCTAAATTTGCTGTGAAGTGGAGCCAAACCAGATCACAGATTCAAAATTAACTCAACGGTGCATTTGCGATGAACATGTGCTGGTCAGTTTGCAAATCATTGATTATAGTCATCTCTTCCATGAATAAATACTTTCCGGAAAGAAAATATGGATCGAAAGAAGGTAGAAAAAGTGCAGGCTAGTTCATATGTGCTGTTGTCTTGCCTAACTACTGTCCTCAGCGCTTAATTTTGCCCGTGTATGTCATGTAGTAGAAAAGCTTAAGATCATGGGATTGAGTCCAGATATGGTAGCAGCATTTTTATGGATGAAAAATCCAATAGCAACCATTTGCCCTGCGGTTTTGATGCACGTTATAGGGCTCTAGCTGGTCTTATCTGGAACCCTTTACTACAATATCCTTCATAGACTAAGCATCATTTTTGGACTAGCAAAACTGCCCATATTACATATATCTGAATAGCATAAATTTCATTCTATAATGAAAGATTACCACTTCAGATTGGGACGAAGAAATACAGACAGGAGGTGCAGTAAAAAGACAACTGAATTGATTACCTTGATGAAAGACCCACAAGTAGAGTTCAATAGAACATAAGTACACTGCACTGGAATTAACATAAAAACAGGAAAAATACAAAAGATATTGCTTTCTAAACACGTAAGGCAGACTGCCACTTACATATCCCAACTGCTTTCGTGACAAAGTAATATATCGCTTGCTAAACAATTTTCACCTTCCCTATAATGTGGAACGTTTTACAGATTTTCCATTGTAACTAGGTGCCTCTCCTACCAAGCAGATGTGTAGCACAGTTGGTCGGCTCAAATTCATAATGCCTGCAATGTTTTGCCAGAAATCCAAACGTTGTTAATGATTTAATGCCTGTGCTGTGCTCTCGGAGTCCATGATTTAAGCTCTGTCCTGAATACGAGTTTTTCAACCGACTGCGGCGGCTGCGTTTTTATGGAGGAAAAACGCTAAGGCGCCCGTGTGCTGTGCGATATCAGTGCACGTTAAAGATCCCCAGGTGGTCGAAATTATTCTGGAGCCCTCCACTACGGCACCCCTTTCTTCCTTTATTCTTTCACTCCCTCCCTTATCCCTTCCCTTACGGCGCGGTTCAGGTGTCCAACGATATATGTGACAGATACTGCGCCATTTCCTTTCCCCAAAAACCAATTATTATTATTATTAAGCGTTAGGTTTGTTCTTCAGTTCTTGGTGTTGGCACGTTTGACTTGAGTGCCTGCCACGTGCTTCGTCAATCATCATAAGATCTCCTGTCCAAAAAGCATTTGGTGTTTATTCACTGCAGACCGCGCATTATTTTTGCCGAAGAAACAAAAAACTTCACGAGTGGCTACCAGTTTAACGTTTCTGAATGGGTGGTGCGTAGGACTGGCGGCGGCCGTGGCGCAAAATTTTCGACTGGGATGCCAAGCGAAGAGATTTCCGTGGGACAAAATCTGGACGCTCTTTGGAAGGCAGGGAACTTAGGCCAACAAGGTGCTTGAATACACCATCTCGGGCGGCTGTGTGCGGGCAGATACTCTCGGCATGGGCGGCTGTTCCAGGTGATGTCATGATGCAGTTGTTTGCAAAGTGTGTAATTTCACTCAATGGCGAATGGGTTGTGGGCCGCAGCAGTGATGACAACAGCACCACCAGTGAGGACAACGACACAAGTGGAGAGCTTCTGGTTATTAAATTTCCATTGTGAAACTTGTCCTTTTTTGTTTCGGACATTGCATTTCGTGGCGGGTAGGTCGGCTTACATTCAAGTTGACTTACAACAGTAAACACGGTATGTGACGAAAGATGCAGTGATGATTTGGACTTGGTGCACAGGCAGTGAACAAAGAACCCGTACTGAACACGAGAACAGCACTGAGAGCAAGAGAGCACGAGAGCGAGCACTGAGAGCAGGAACATGGGCCACTGAAACACTTCGGTCACCCCGATGTCACTGATTATCCGCAGAATGGCCCTCCGGGCACAAAACATAGTCGCAGTGCAGTCAGATTGGGGCACATAAGGGCACAGCGATTGGTAGGGTCTGAGGCACAAGAGGTGCGCAATATCAGGTTGAGGTGGATCGAAGGTAGTCTCCAAGAAGGCTGGACTCATCTCATAGGTAACGGCAGTGACCTAGCACCGCACAAGGAGCCTGATGCAATGAGATGGTGACCAACGCAGGACAAGGTAGCTAGGGGTGAAAGAAACCATGTGGTGAAGGGGGTTCTAATAGCCCTGCTGTGATTTCTGTGAGACGAGTAGTCGGGAGCATGCTAGATGGTGGGCTTGGCCGGAACAGGCAATCACGTCGTGGGCATATTCGGAAAGTAGAGCAGTAAAGGTAGTAAGCAGTGCCCACAGGTAACGGGGGTTCTTAGCCGTACAAAGATACACTAGAAAGCAACCACAGTGCAATGAAGGGAAGACTTCTTTGCAAATGTAACCTAAGGGAAAGCAATATCGTGTCGCAAAGATCCGGTGAAATGTATATTGTGAGCATAGCGGGAAGAGTGCTGCTAAGGCACTAGCTGGGGCTATTTGTGCCTATCAAGTGTTCGAAGGTGGCAGGGGCATTCCATGAGCCGAAAATGGTATAGCCTTAAATTCATACAGCCCAGCACGCACAACAAATGCCGTCTTCTCACGGTCTTGTTTATGCATCGCAAGCCAGAGCACAGGCCAGTGGAGGAGAAAAATTTGGCACCTTATAGACAATCAAGGGTGTCATTGATTCGTGGCAATGGCTAGACATCTTTTTTAGTTAATCTTATTGAAGTGTCGTTAATCCAAGCAGAACTGCCAAGAGCCATATTTTTTAGAGTATGATTGGTAAGTCCCGAGGGCCGCAGGAAGGCTCAGCAATGTTCTTGGCAAGCATTTTTACTACCTATTTTCAGATAACCTGGCGCTAGGGGTGGGACATACGGTAAGAGTGCCAGCAGTCAGGAGGGGCGCCACCAGTTCCTATGTGATGTGTGACAGCTTGACCGAGGGCAGCTTCATGCAGATTAAAAATGTCCAAAAATGACGAGAGAAGTGTGAAAAGCTGGGCAGATTAGGCAGATGAGGGGCAGTGGCTTACATGGTAGTGAACACGTCTGTTGAGAAAGGGAAATGCTGGCGGGTGGCATCGGGGCCGCGAACTAGGGTAGCATCTAATGCAGCGACATGGCAACAGGAATGGCGAGAAAGCATGGTCACACAGATTCCGGATGGAAGTACTAAAAGGCAGAAGCTGAAATTCACAGTTGGTAGGAACAGTGTGTTGGCCTTGACAGCAGCAAACGTAAGGGGCAGCGCAACGTTGCAGATGAACTGTATATCCGGAATAGGCGCAACCATATAGTCACCATCAGGGACCGGCCGCAATGAGTACAGCGCAACAAAGGATGCAGTTTGAGATGGCAGGAAAACATTATGTTCAAAGAATAATAGCGGTGGGAAACCCAGAAGGCAGTTATCAAAGAATGAGACCTCCTATAAGCAGCCAATGAAGAGTGAATGTTCCGACAGGAAATCTAAACCGAGAATCAGATCATGGGCGCACATGTGTCCAACGGCCAAACAAGCTGGGGTGCCGTGGCCAGCAGTAGCAACAGGAACGCTGCATTGGCCGTCAGCAACAATAATGCCAGTATCCACAATGCACAGACAAGATGTCGCAGAAATAAGGACATTGCGGTGGCATGGGTAAAAGTTGGAGCTCATCACGGACTCATGCATGCCAGTGTCGATGAAAGCATCTGTGCAGCGTCACCTCTGGTGGCTGCATCAGCTAGTTTTCCAAATCGGAGTGAGATGACGCGACTGTGGGGATTGAGAGCAACAGCCTAGAAGCGACAAGAGGAAAAAATGGCGAGCAGCATGCCTCTGATGTCTGTGGTGGAGCTTGTGATGAGAAGCGGCAGGAAAAGTCTGGGCGGGAGCTAGAGGTGACGGCACTGTGGGGAGGTGAAAAGCATGGAGAACGCAAAGTGGAGTTGCCGTGGGGAGGCGACTAGGGGCTGCAGTAGTGCCGAGCAATCTCGCCTATGCTAGAGTAGTGAAAGCAGTTTGGTCGGTTGTCTGCGGGATTCCGGAAAAACAGTGGGGGTGTATACTGGTGGTTGGAACCTCAGTGCCAGCTTGGCTACCAAGAGCACACCTAGAGCCGGATTGAGGTTCCAATTGGCAACTTCTTGCTACACGAATGCCTGGATGAGCAACACGATGGTCAGATGCACACGACTGGGATAGGCACAAATGTCTCTAATTCAAGTCACACAATCCTTGCGACTGCTTCTGCAAGTGCAGGCGCAGAGATTGGACGTGTTGGTAGCAGCTGGTCCTCAGAGGAAGAGGTTGCTGCTGTGTTAGGAAGCCAAGAGAAAACAGCTGCGAAATACAGCAGCTTTCAATTTGCTCGAAGCGATGGCCCTCCTTGATGGTTTCAATGATATTGCAGTCCTTGCAGACAAGCAAATGAAAAGCATCATCCACAATGCCATTGCAGCCCACGTTGTCTGATTCAGTCAAAGAAACTTTCACTTTGTGGCGAAGTGCCAGGACATCCAGAATATAGGTGTGTAGCCCTCTGTGGTGGACTGGGCGCGCGACGAAAGCAGTTGTTTTGAGGTTACGTTCCAAGCATCAGGTCTTGCAAATAATATGCGTAGTTTTTCCTCACAGGTGTCCCGGCTCATGAGCTCATTCTCGTGTGTTTCATAATGCACCCTGGCAGTGCCGGTAAGGTAAAAGATGACATTCGCCGGCATCAGAGTAGGGTCCCACGTGTTATAGGTGATGACTGGCACGTATGAGCACAGCGAGTCATCAACATCTGTGTCATCAATTCCAAACATGCTGGGGTATCAGGGTGACACCATGACTACGAAAGGAGCGCTAGCCATCCTATGCGACTCTGTGCTGGTCTGAATACTTCAAGTTTCATGGCGCCATCGTACACCCGGCTCCTCCCTCAACAATGTTAAGTGGCGAATGACACAGTGACGACTCTGACAGATTGCACAGACAAAGAACACAGAGCCTGCAATAAGCGCGAAAGCACCGAGTACCATGTGGTACGTGAAAGAATACGTGCTCCACGTACGCGTTCGATATTTCCGGTCACAAGGAAGAAAGATAATCCGGTAAAACTTAACTTGTTTAATTGGCCGAATGGTAAAAGAGAACCTTTACAGAAGAGGTTGGAAACACGGCCTTTCCGTTCAGCGTCCCGCACAACCACTGTCCCGATACCGGGCTGAGTCCTCCTTTTTTCCCCTTCCCGGCGTCGTTCCTGGAAAGCGGCGACAGGCAAACGAGCCGCCCGATGACCCCGCAGACCGCCGCCCGGTTCAGGGCCGTTCTGAGAACGCCGTGGGATCCCCATCCGGGCGCCCGCCGCCTTGGTCCGCCCGCGCGCACACACATACACGTGCACACACACACACAGCACTCCCGCCGTCCTGGGTTCGTTGGCCGACAACATCGCGCACCGCACGGCGCCGTCTCAACTCTTTTGTCTCCGACACACTCCCCCCCAAATGATGGAAGTCATTTGTTAGCCGCAGAGTTCAAAAGGGTATATAAGTTGAATCGGCCGCCGAAGTCTTGCCCCCCCTGGCATTCGGACCTCAAAAGCTCTTGCCTTGTTGTCTCTTCCAGTGAAAGCCCTTTCAATCATTCCAAGCTTCCACATTTGGCGCGGCTGCAGAGCTTCTTTTAAGAGGACCACATCGAAAATGTCAACTTGTCTTCCACGTTGAACGCCTTTGGAATGTGTCAGCTGCAACTCCTTTAAGTATTCAGAGCACCAGCGCTTCCAGAACCCCTCCAACGCCTTATCACGAGTCGAGATCATATGTCGCAGGTGGTCACAGGTCAGAGCGGCGATTTCCTTTCGTTGTAGCGCTGGTAGAGAGGTCAGTCGTTTTCCGGTAAGAAACATAGCAGGGCAAAGGGGCTCCGGTTCATTTGGCTCTGTGTAAACGTGTGTAAGTGGGCGGGAATTCAGTACAGCTTCCACTTCGGTCAGCGTAGTTGTCATTTCCTCAAGTGTAAGGTAGCCTTTTCCGAGAGTCTTCTTCAACGCTTGCTTCGTCAGTCCGACAAGACGCTCGTAGAAGCCACCCCACCAGGGTCCGCGTTCTACAATGAATTTCCACTGAACCCGAGCACTTACAATGTACTCTTGCACCTGGCCACTTCGCATCGCATCCCAGAGACGTCCCAAATCCTTGTTCACTTTCTTGAATGTGAGAGCGTTATCACTGTAGATGGTGCTCGGAAGTCCTCGTCTGGCGGTGAATCTTCGAAATGCGAGAAGCAATGAGCCCGCTGACATCGCTGACCAGTTCCAGATGGATGGCTCGAGTGACTGCGCAGGGGAACAGCGCTATATAGCACTTGGTTGGAGAGGTCCCCTTGACAACGAGTGGCCCGGCAAAATCAACACCGGTCACCTGAAAGGATTGGGCCTCGATTATGCGGTCTTTAGGCAGTGGAGCAGTCACTTGATTTGCTGGTTGTGCGTTGAACCGTTGGCATGTTACACATTCCTTTAGAGTCCTCTTCACCAGCTGCCTCTCTCCGATCACCCAATACCTTTCCCCGAGCGGCGTTAAGGTGCAACGTATCCCTCCGTGCAGCACTTTGCGGTGACAGTAAAGAGCAAGCAGCTTCGATAGGTGGCTCTGCTTAGGTATCACGACGGGATGCTTAGCGTCATAGTCCAGGTGACTACGTTGTAGCCGTCCATCAATTCTCAGGATTCCCTTGTTGTCCACCATAAGAGAAGCATTTCTGAGTGGAGAGTCGACGGGGAAAGCTTGCTGGTTATGAACGCTTTTTAGCTCTCTGTGAAAGCCTTCCCTCTGCTCGTTGCGGATCCAAAATATTTCAGCCTGATCGAGTTCTTCGGCGGTAAGAGCTCCGACTTCATCGTTGCGTCGTCTCATCCTTGAGACGAATCGAAGCACCCAAGCTGTAACTCTGATCAGTCTGATGAAGGAGCTGTAGCGCTGAATGTCCATTAATGAAGGGAATGGCACTTGGGATGACATGGCCGGCAGCGCCTTCGTTGGCTGTTTTAGCTCCAGTTCCGCATCAGAGAACGCGTTCTGCACTAGTCCCTGTGGCCACTCGCCATCAGGTTTTCGGAGCCACTGGGGCCCTGTCCACCGCACGTCGCTGGCCGCAAGGCGAGAAACGGAAACGCCGCGCGTCAGGAGGTCCGCAGGATTCTCTTTTCCTGGGCAGTACCTCCATTCATAGCCGCCGGTGACGCGCTGAATCTCGCATACACGGTTTCGCACAAACTGCTGCCAGCGTCCCGCGTCTCCTCGTATCCAGTGGAGCGCGATCGCAGAGTCGGTCCACAAAATTACGCGACCAGGGTGCAGTCCGATCGTGCTTAGGATGTAGCTGCATAGTCGAGCAGCGAGCAAACATGCCATGAGTTCCAGCCTCGCTAGCGTGAGTTCTTTCAGGGGGCCACTCTCGATTTGCTCATCACGACCGTCGAATTCAGGCCGTCCTCTGAGGCGATGGTAAGGTATGCGACCGCCCCATAAGCCACGGGACTGGCGTCTGCAAAGATGTGTAGATCCGTCTTTGTTGCCTGCCCGCTTACGTCCGCCCCATAGTACCGCGGCACCTGTACTTAAGAGAGGTGTTTTAATTCACCGTGCCATGTAAGCCACATTTCGGCTACATCACTTGGTAGGGGATCATCCCACTCCACGTTTCGTCGCCACAGATTATGAAACAAGATCTTGGCCCGCACGATAAAGGGTGACAGCCATTCCAGTAGGTCGTAAATCCGTGCCGTAGTTTGTAGCGTGGATCGTTTGGTGTCTGGTTTACCAGTGTCGTCTGTGACGCAAGTCGCAAAGGTCAGGCGATCTGTAATGGGGTCCCATGCCAGTCCTAATACCTTGAGTACACCGGACACAAATCCTAGAGGCTTGGTTTCGTTATAGTTTTGCCCAAATAGCTGGCGCAGCCTCTCGTTGTTCGACGACCACTTGTGCAGCTTCATCGAGGCGGCGTGGAAGATTGCATTGGCCTCGGTTTATAGCTTCACTGCCTCCTCTTCGTCATATGCACCAGTTAGTAGGTCATCTACATAAAGGCCTTGCTGCAGCTGGCTCGCGGTGTGGGGAAAACCTTCCTCACACGATTTCAGGTGGTGCTGAAGAGTAGCGGAGAGTAAGAATGGGCTCGCGGTGGTTCCAAACGGAACTCGCTTCATGCGCCACGTTTCAAAGGGAGGCAACGGAGAAACGGGCTGAGAGGTCTCTCGGAACCAAAAAAATCGAAGGGCGTCTCTGTCTTGTTCTCGGATTCCAATTTGCAGAAAGGCCTGTTGGATGTCAGCGACAAGTGCAACTCGGTACTTGCGGAAATTAAGAAGGAGCCCCACGAGGTCCGCAGTTAGATTGGGTCCAGTCTCTAAGTTATCATTGAGACTCTTCGAATTCTTTCCGCGGGAGGAAGCATCAAATACGACCCTCAGTTTTCAGGAATCGCGAATGACCGCTTGATGAGGCATGTGATAAACGCAGTGGTTGCGGCTGGTCTCGTCTTCTACCCGTTCTGCAATGTCGGAGACGCCGTACTGCCTAATGGTCGTGTCATACTCTTGGAGCAGGTCAGGAGCCCTCTTGAGCCGGTTGGCCAGCTGATTGAGTCGCTTCAGCGCAATTTCCTTGTTGTCCTCGAGTGAAATCTTGGATTTCCAGGGCAACGCAACTTCATAACGATTACCGTCTCGCTTGATGCTGTCCTCAAAAAACTCCAAGGCCTCACATGGTTTTTCGTTGTCTTCGCTCTCATTCACTCCAATTGATTTTAAGGTCCAAAATTTGGTCAGAATATCAGTTGTTTCTTTTTCATTTACTGAAGTTCGCAGTGTCACGGTGTGGAGGCAGTTTGTCTGCTCGATATCGCTCTCAATAGGCCCTTGAACAGTCCACCCAATTGACGTTTCCACTGCCCTCAGTCGTTTTCCTAACTTGACGCATCTGCCCGTCGTGAAGTCCCATAAATGATCTGACCCGATGAGCAGCTCGGCCCTTTCTGCACCGCTGTCTGTTGAGAAGTCAGCTGCTTCGTACCCGAGGGATATCAACTTTAGCAGTACATTTCCCGGTGGCGAGGGTATCGGTTGGTCACAAATTACATCTGTTTCCAGCACTTCGAGCGCGCGCTCACATCCGCGCCTCGTCTTTAGCGTAACTCTCACTCTTCAGAACTCGCGTTCCTCTTGGTGGCCTCCGAACACACCGACAGTCAACCTTTCAGGCCCGAGAAGCGTGCATCCCATTTTCCGTGAGGTGTCAGAGGTGATGTAGGAGCGCTGACTTCCTCCGTCGAACAGGACTCGCACCTGCGCGTTGGAAGTTTCTCCACTACATAACGCAGTCGCGGTCTGTAACAAAACTGTTCTTTTGAGAGCGGAGCTGTCTCCCGTGGTCGTAGCTTCGAGGCTTATCTGTGCATTGGTCACTGTTCGGTTCGCTTCGGGTGGCCTGTTACTTGAGTACGTCGGGTCGCACATCGTGCTGGCATGCTTCTTGCGGCATTTGTTGCACTGCAGGTTTACGCGGCATGCTCGTGACCGATGTCCAGTTCTCGTGCACCTAAAGCAACGGCCGGACGACTGCAAAAGTCGTTTTTTCTCCTCTAGACCTTTTGAGGCGTCGCAGTTGCGCGTTTGGTGATCGTTAGAGTCATAGAAGAAGCAGGTCAGCGGGCTCGAGCTCTGATGCAACATCGCTGTGGATCGGACATGCTTGTCATGCGTTTTACGAAGCTGCTTGTGACTCTCTTTAGTGCCTTCTTTAGGTTGTTGACAGAGGTCCATGCCTTGCAGTGCAGCCAAGTTCTCTCTGCTTTCGACCTCTACTCTCAAAAAGGAGAGTAACTTAGAAAATGAAGAGACGGTCCCTTTTCCAGTCTCGTCCGTAGTGTGCGATGAGGCATCGGAGACGGAGCCTTGTTGCTCGCTGGCGAGACGGTCGGTGTCGACAACGCACTTTCGGTTGAAGTCTAGCAGAATGTCCCGTGGCATTGCTCGTTGTGCAATCGGAAGTAGCATTGAACTGAAGGTGTCCAACTTCCGTCCGAGCGCTTCCAGTCCTCTGATGTGCGCCGCCAAGGTGTCGTAGAGACGGCGAAGACCACGGACATCTTCCGAAAAAACGCACCGGCTTCAAATCAATTAGACTCTTGAGGTGTTCTTGCACAAGAAGTTCTTCGTTTCCAAACCGCTTCCTCAAGAGTTGGATAGCGTCGTTGTAACATCGTGACGTCGATGGAAGGCCCGCCAGCGCAGCAGCCGCATCGCCTGTCACCGATGCTCGCAGGTAGTGAAACCTGTCTGCGTCAGTCAAGTCTTCGTTTTTATCCACTACCTGCTCAAACACTTCCCAAAAGGCTTGCCAGTCAGAGCGCCGCCCGGTGAATTTGATCAGTTCAATTTTCGGCAGCTTTACTCTCGTCTTCACCGTCGTGGTCGTTATGGGGGCTCAAGACGACGCAAAAGCGACAGAGGTCATTGACTGCCGAATGGGTGAGAATGCTTCCGAGCTATGTCCGCTAGCTCTCGTGCAGCTTTTGTCGTTGAGGGGCTGGCTTCTGAACTTTCTTGCGCTGTAGACGGATCCTCCTCGGACGAACACAAATATTTGGCACTTTCATCAGAATCGGCTGGCAAGTGAGAGCATTCAGAAACGCCGATTCGTCCTGCGGATGCTTCAGAGCATTCTTCGGGCCTTGTGCGTGTGTCCGCATTGTCGGCATCGATTTCACTTTCTTCGCGTGCCGTCGTGGAAGGCCCAAGGTCACCCTCCGCGGGGGAGAAAATGTCGCGGTAAAAATTCGCTGACCTCCCAGTTCAGCCGCCGGTATTTCTGCCACTTACTGGCCAACCAAATGAGAACGAGTGCGATCGAGAAGACTCAACTGGAGTGCGCAACAAGCTGGATCTCTTCGAAGGTAGGTCAGTAGATCGGCTCTTCTGCTCAGCCGGCTCAGCGGTCATCGGCTTGCGCGAGAAAAGGAGTAGTAGAAGCGGAAGTGGCGGAAGTACGTGTCGGTGGACAGAGGTATCTGGGAAGAGAAGTTAAAGCGGTTAACTTAAATTCAGCTTTTGGAATGTTTTCGTCGAACATGAATACAAGGACTTGAGTGATCACTTTCATTGAGTTAATGGAGCTACTACTACTAAATTATTTTCTTCCACCTTGACTGTAACTAAGTTACTAGACGAGCAAGCTGGCAAATATCCACAGTGCTGGGATCCAGACGAAATGTGCATTATTTATGCTCACAATTAGAGCAAAACTCAGACCACGCTCAATAAGTAAATCGCAAATTGTAGGCTACTTAAAGTTCTTCAGTGATACATGGGCTTAAAGCCCCTCCATGACGTTTTCAGGCGACCAAGAACTGACCAACGATTACGGTACTCGGGATTGCAAAGTTTGATCGCAGCTCTCCAGGTATTTAATTTTTGTGTTTGAAGCAGGTTTTCTGTGACTGATTGGATCAAAAACGATGTAAACGCGTTAAAAGGCTTATTAAGCATAAAAAAGAAAATGTACATAGTAAAAATAAAATAAAACTAAAATAAGCAACTGGAAAAGTAATTAAAATAAATAAAACTAAAACCACAAAATTTCTAGTAATAAAGAAAAAATAAAACATGAAAAATTCAGAGAGAAAGGAAAAGCCTTCGCATTTCCGCTCTTGAACAGACTGAAGTCCATTCCTGTAATTTTTTAAAGGCGAGAGCCTTTAATAGCTCATCGTTGTACGTCCATCCCTCCGTCCGCGAATTCTGTCACACTATGACGTTACCAATAGCATAATTGCTATAATGCATATACTCTTTGCAATTACTAAGTAATGAGCGGTTAGTAATTAGTCATCAATTAGTGATCAGTCATTGCTTCCTAATTAGGTGTTAATTAGTAACTAATTACAAATAAAAGTTAAAAATAGACACATAAAGAAGTTGATGAAAAATAAAAAAATCGAAAAGAAAAGTTAAAAGAATTAAAAATAAAATTCAATTCAATTCACCTTTATTTTCAACATTTCGCAATGTTGACGGTCTTCCAGGCAAAAAGCTGTGTGGACAGCTTGACGAGGCCTGAAAGCCGGCGGCAGGCAACAGTGACAGCAGTCAAAAAAAGTTATACATGCACTGTTATTTCGAAAAAGACACATTTTATCATAAATTTACAAATATAAGAGCAGAAGTAAGAGTAAAATAAAGTCAAGGCATTATACAAGGTATCGCGTATACATGCACACTAGATTACAACAAAGACAATCATTGCACTCAAGTTAGACATAAAGCTAACATACTGTGTTTATACGATGCAAGCACTGGTCACTCTAGAAATATTGAGTGCAAAACTTTGCGAGTTATTACAGGGTTATTAAAACTGGGCACATTGAGGTTATTTAGTAACATTGGCATTGTATAGCTTAATGACTGTAGAAGGTAATTTGTTCGGCGGTGTGGAATCGCACATTTTTCAGGCGCGCGTGTTTTAGAAATATTGCAGCGTAGCGTTGCACCTGAAAGTGTCAATAGAACAAATGAAAAAAATTAAAAAGAAACGATCGTTAATGTCCCCCTTAGTGTTCCTGAATTTGTAGCCGTGCTGCCCAACAAGCACTCATTAATTAGTAATTAGTCATTAATTACCAAATGTGGGTGAAGAATGGCTTTCGCCTGGCGCACTTAAGCTCGCCCTGAATTTTCGTAGAGGAGCCGCAAAGAAGAGAAAGAGGATCAACATGCAGGAGCGAAGCAAGACGACGAAGACGAGGTTATCAAAGAGGGAGCGTTCTGGGGAACAGCTGCATGTCCCCTTTGATGCGTCACAATATATCTATGTTGCTGCTGCCAACTTGGACAACTTTAATTTCAATGGCCTATCGCTGAAATAAGGTCGGAAGATCCTTAAATGCCCCGCCGCGGTGACTCAGTGGTTATGGCGCTGGGCTGCTGATCCGGAGTTCCCGGGTTCGAACCCGACAGTGGCGGCTGCGTTTTTGTGGAGGAAAAACGCTAAGGCGCTCGTGTGCTGTGCATGTCAGTGCACGTTAAAGATCCCCAGGTGATCGAAATTATTCCGGAGCCCTCCACTACTCCACCTCTTCTTCCTTTCTTCTTTCACTCCCTCCTTTATCTCTTCCCTTACGGCGTGGTTCAATGTCCAACGATATATGAGACAGATACTGCGTCATTTCCTTTCCGCCCAAAACCAATTATTATTATCCTTAAATGTGGAGGGACAGTCGATATTTGGACGCTGGAAACCATCTACTCTGGCTTTTCTACACGGCGCTCGGTGATTACTGAACCTCTTTTCAAGATTAATGTGTACAGACAATAAACATTCACACGAATATACTTTTGGTCGAATATATATTTGGTCGCTCCCGCGATCCGGTTAGGATCTGGAAGAGTGGGAGCCGTCCTCGCTCTGAGCGCATAGCGAGACTAGTCAAGCCTAATGGTCAGCGTGTTTTTAGTGCGGAAGCGCAGGAGGCGGAAAGGGGACGCAACTTCCTGAGCCACTACGCGGCGCCGCTGCTGATGTCAACAGTAGCCGCACGTAAGGTCCCTATATCATCATAGGATTTCATGAGAATGGTCATCCAGATTAAGAAAGAAAGCATTAAAAATGATTTCAGCGAATGGTCATGGTACAGTGTAGTCATGGTGGCGCCAGCGACTGCTCTGTTTGAAAAGAGTAAACATATCATCTATCCACATATACAAGGTTGGAAGAACGAAGCGCCAATGTCATTCCGTGGCAGAATATAATCCGAATAATGACGGGGATAAATACCTAGATGAGAAATTTGCACAGAAAATTTTGCGTCACTTTATGCCGGTAAATTAAAATACTGATGTAAAACTTAGATGCTCAAGGAATTGTGCTGACAACCGTTTGGTCTTCAGTGCACAGCGGTAAGGAAACAAACCGGAACTTCCGGCCCGGACTACTAAGCGCAGTGACACGCAAAAACACGGCTCGTATTTGAACTTTCTTCCCCGTGTGCTTGCCGTGCCCGTGTTGGAGCTTGTTAGGTGCGTGCAGTCAAGCGTGAGGCACCAGCTTTGTCAGGTTTATCATCCGTTTTTTGGAATACTGCTCTCCAAGATAGGTGAGTAAATTTTTGTCAGTACAAGCGCTGGCTTTCAGTAGTCACTTTGGATGCTACACGGGGAAATGGGACAACACGCATATGTATGTATACAAGGGCTGCAATGGAGCTGCACCGCTGCGCTCGAGTGCTTGGCTCACGTGGTTAAACTATCAGATTGTGTGCAATTTGAAGTTATACGTAAATCTCTTTTGCACTTCTTGGGCGCATTATGACTAGCCTTGTTTGCATGCTGACAATCTTAACATGTGACCACCGCCTTGCTGTCAACCGCGGGCTCTGACAACGCGGTATATTTCCACCGGAGTGCCGCGTTTTGCTTTGAAGCGGTTGGCCGTTTTCTAGATTTGTCGACAGCAACGGTAACTGACGTCTGAGCAGTTGGAAGTCTTTGGAACGGCATTCACGGCGTTGATCCAGGATCGCTGTGGGTTCCACGTAAAATGTTAAACGGCTACTTAGACGTTTTACATGGTTTGCTAGTAATGCAAGGAATGTTTGCATAATGGCAGTATGGCTTCCGCGTTTTTTTTTTCTCAGAAACCCGCCGCGCTGGCTCAGTGGTTATGCCGCTCGGCTGCTGACCCGAAAGACGCGGGTTCGATCCCGGCCGTGGCAGCTCAATTTCGATGGAGGCGAAATTCTAGAGGTCCGTGTACTGTGCGATGTCAGTGCACATTAAAGAACCCCACGTGGCCGAAGTTTCCGGAGCCCTTCACTACGGCGTCCCTCATAGCCTGAGTCGCTTTGGGACGTTAAGCCCCCATAACCCGTATTTTTAAGGTTAGTAGTCATGCTGGACCATAGTATTCCTGTCGGGAACGTAAATGTTTAGCGAGTGTCAATACGCCTGGCGCGTGTAAAAGTTTCGCGAGTGTCGACAAGAGCAGTATGGAACGAGTCAAGCATAAGCCTGCTCTACATATTTTTGGATTTAACTCGCATAATTGCGCTTCAGATATAGGAGGAGGCCAAAGCCGCAGTACCTTTTCTGCGTGGTAGCGTTCACGAAAGAAATGGATGCAGTCGGTGCAGTGCCGACTAACTGGCTCACGAAGTCAAGACAAAGGTGCTTGTGGCCACCTCAAAGCACTACAGTCTGGCATTGAGCAGATGGCGAAGAAGAGGGTAGAGCCACTACTGGACTGGCAGCGATGCCCTTGTAGGGTGTTGTGATATGCAGGTAAGAAAAGAGATGTGTTTTCGAGAAACTCAGAACATTCTTTTTCAGTTTTTTTCTTCCCTAGTCACATATTTGAAGAAAAATAAAGTTATGGACTTCAATAATGGTGTCTTCAACTGGTCGCTCCCGCGATCCGGTTATGATCTGGAAGAGTGGGAGCCGTTCTCGCTCTGAGCGCATAGCGAGACTAGTCAAGCCGAATGGTCAGCGAGTTCTTAGAGCGGAAGTGCAGGAGGCGGAAAGGGGACGCAACTTCCTGAGCCACTACGCGGCACCGCTACTGATGTCAGCAGTAGCCGCACGTAAGGTCCCTTGATTACCTTTAGCCGCACATGGCCACACATAGTTTGCATCGCGGCCGCCGCTTAGCCTGTATCGATCGCTACCCCAGCTCTCCGTCCCACGGGACGCTCATTTTTCGAACCTCGCCTTGTGGATAGCACTGTCGTCCTCATCTGAGCTGCTGCTGGAATCGCTGTTGTCATGCGACAGCAACACAGACCGCATTCCTAGCGTAGTTATCCGGCATATTTTGCACATTTTGCCTCACACAGCGCGGTACCCACAAAACACACACAGTAAGGACGCTACTACTGCGTAAAAAGCCTACACTTGCTTCTGCCTACGCGCAGGGGACGCCGAGACCTCACACTGCTTTTGCGAAATGGCGGAAGTGGCTCTGTCACGTGGACTCATCTCGGAGCCGCTCCGACTTTTTTCTCGGAGCGCGTCACAGCGCTCTGAGCTGGAGGCGTGCGCTCAGAAAGAACCAGCCGAATTTAGTCAGAGCGGCCAGTTTCGACCAGCCGAATGTGCGGTCGCCTCTCAGAGTGCTCTAGAGCGATCTAAAGCGACCAGTCGAAGACACCATAAGAGTTGGAGATATCGCAGAGCAGTAGTCACCTGCTTGAAGTGTAAACACGAGAAAACACATGCACATCATGATTATATCGGGGTAGCCAGGAGTGTTTCTGCATTTATCCCATTGCAACTAATAGTGAACGGCAAGCTCTACAACAGGTAACAAGGCGTTTGTCGTGCAAGTGCAACAGGACGCGTAGCACTCGAAGCTTGAATATTCAAAACCAGTAGCTTCATTCCGGGTAGCAGGTAAATATTCTGAAATCAGAGATATAACTGCCGCAATGAAAGAAGCAGCTAGGAGGACACTTAGGGTAAAATCTATCAGATGTGCGAGAATTAAATGCCCAAGGCATATTTAAGAAGTGGTGCCACCACTCACGCTACCAAAGCGTATCAACTTCATTTCTTTGCTACAACTCATGCTGGATTAGGGGTGCTAAGGTATCCGCTTCACATAGTCAAAATTGCTAGGAAAATATTGTGGGATCAGTTCTTTGAGAGAAAACAGATAGGATCGAAAAATAAATAAAATAAGTCTCGCTGTGTCCTGAAGAAAAAAAAATATACTGGGTTACTGGGTACATCCGGCATGGCTTTAGCCTGAGCCTTCAGATCGCATAGACGTGTCTTAAATATGAATGTGCTGACTCTGTACGATGTATTTTTAGCCACAGCGGAAACTCAAATCTGAAAAAACAAGATGCCTAGGTCTTACATTTCAAGTAAGCAATATTATTGCTTTCGAGCCTTGGCAATTCAACCCATTGAATGATGTTAAGCTGGAACATGATTTGCTTGCTTTTTCGTAATGAATTTGCGGCTGTTTGTTTATGACAATAAAAATATGCCACAAATATTGGACTAGATTAAGTTCATATCCACATCACGATGTCTTGGATATGTAATTGGGAAGCAAGATCGAAGTGAACTTCAGATGCAGTTAAAAAATGGCACTGTAACCCCTGAGATCATAAAATTTTAAGTTAGCTGGTTATTAGTTCATTTGTAGGGTTTTTTTCACTTTCAGCAAAAGAGAGAGTAGTCGAGGTATCAAAGCTGTCTATGTTCTTTTGCACTATTCCCTTTGCGTGTACCCATTGCAGATTGCCTGTCACCAAACTTTCTGCCTAGATTAGAATCCAGGAAACCACCTTTTTATTCATTACAAACCGCAGGCTAGTTGCTCATAAGGATCACCCACAGTGCCTTATACCCAAATGTTATTTCTTTCGTCCCTATTGATTGAATTGTTAATAATGCAACAAGTCACCTACTGGGAGGGCATTCTCAATGGAGTTGTAGGCATGGAGAATACTTTACAGAGAGAGAGAGAGAGTCTGCAGTTCTCAATAATTTGTTTCTTGCCTGAGTCCTGAACTCAAATTACTTACAAATTCCGGTTTCTGTAAGTCACGAGCTTCTACGAGGCAAGCTGTGTTGGAAGCCGGAAGTGTTGGTATCAGGTTTAGTGTGCCACAAGTGTTACTTAAGTACACCCCTTGATGGTTTCCATGCCTAATTTTGCTGCCTTGTATCTCCTACAACCTAGTCTCTTATGCGAAAGCCTGAGAAAAAATGGCACTAGCCGAACAGACTTCACACTTGGTGTCTGCAGACTCTAGTGGCGAGGATTGTGTTTCGCCAAGAATGGGTAAGTCTTTTTTTCTTTATTAAGTTTTGTGCATTTACCAAAATTTGCTTAAGTGTAGACTGTAGGCGCTATAACGGGGGCTTAGGTTAACACTCAGGCGGCGGCGAAACCACGGCGGCGACAGACTCTCGTCTCTTCAGGTCAGCATGTGCTCGCTCTGAGCGATGGCAGTGCGGCTAGGATGATGCCCTTCTTCTTCACAATGGCCTCAGAGAGAAAAGGAGCCATCCTGGTGCGACCCATTGTGCCGACAAAACAACCGGTTCATAGGATGGCTTGAGTCGTTGGACATGCACAGCCTCGCGATCACGTCGGCGGAGATCGGCAGATGGTGTGAGGGGCTCAGTAAGATAGTTCACGAAGGATGTATGCTCCAGGACGCAGTAGGGGCCATGGTATTTCGAAAGAAGTTTCTTTGAGAGGCCGGGATCAGTGGAAGGGGTCCACAGCTAGACGAGTGAACCGGGTGGGAAATCCGGATCAAGCTGACCGTCGTCATGGCGGTGTTTTTGGCACCCCGCACCTCCACCAAATGTAACGGGGGCTTAGGTTAACAATCAGGCGGTGGCGAAACCACGGCGGCGATCGAGTCTCTCGTCTGTTCAGGTCAGCAGGCGCTCGCTCTGAGCAATGGCAGTGCGGCTAGGATGATGCCCTTCTTCTTCTTCATCATCATAGCGCATATATATATAATGCAGTGTAGTTATATACAACCCAAGAAAAAAGCAGCAGATGCCTTTAAAGGAGGCCCTTCAGCCATTGGTGTCTTGTGACTTTCGTGATGCCGCGGATAATCCGAGTAAGCCATGGTGAACCCCCTTTCAGTGGTGAATACCTGAGTAATGTATGATTTTCTAATGTAACGTTAATGTTCAACAGCCTCCGAAGGGAACAGCAGTTTACGATAGGTAGCGAGGTACTGGAAGGGGTAAGGGAATACGTCTACTTAGGGCAGGTAGTGTCCGCAGAGCCAAACATGAAATGGAAATGACTAGACTGATCAGATTGGGATGGAGTGCGTTTGGCACATACTTTGAGATCATGAATGGCAAGCTATCAGTATCACTTAAGAGGAAAGCACATGACAGCTCTATCTTACCGCGTATGGGGCATAAAGTGATGGGCAACGAAAAGGGTTCAGCTTAAATTGAGATCAACGCCAAAAGCTATGGAACAGGAAATGATAGGTGTAACGTTGAGACATAAAACATGCAGAGTGGGTCAGCGAACAAACGTACGCTTCTGATAATATAGTTGCACTCGAGAAGTAATGGGCAGGGCATGTGATGTGAAGGCAAGGGTAACGGTCCGAATTCCAAGGGAAGGGAAGTGTAGGACGGGGGTGCAGAAAAACAGGTGGCTGGATGAGGTTAGAAACTTTGATTGGATTATGTGGATGCAGCTGGCACAAGGCCGGATTAATTGGACGGATAGGGGAAAAGACTTTGTTGCTGAAGTGGGTGTATGCAGGTTGATGATGATGAACCCCCTTTCATCTACCATACCCGGTGGTGTCAAGCTAGCAGGTCTAACGGGATTACTATCTACGACATAATGAGAATCCGCTAACACCACTGGCTGCAGGGAAGTCCTTTGAGGGGCGATAGCTGCGTTGCTGCTTAAGTTGTATCCAACTATAGAATCATATTGTTTTTCCTGTATACAACCTCTGAGTCTCTATGTTACTGTTTTAATGCAGTGGCATCACAATAGAGGGGTGAGGGGTGCATGGCTCAAGGCGATACAGCTCCACCACAAGAGTGGGGGAGGGGCAGTGACAGTGGTGGTGACACTGCACTTGTCGAATTATCTTATTTAACTCTGTATGAGCTCATTGTTTCAAGTCCGAAACTCTCATTCTTCTGTGTCATTTGGTATGTAGACACCACAAAGCAGCAGGTGATGGCGTTGAAGTGACCAAGCCCCTACATAGTTCATGCTGATTTTGTTTCACACACATCCTTTTCACTACACCTGCAAATGTTCATGAGGATAATTCCTGTCTCTGGCATGAGGAGATGGGGCAGTGGGTTCTAATTGGAAACTTGAAAACTATTTGAATTCTACTTTGGTTACATGTCTAGGTTCTCAGGCCTTGCAGTATTATCTGTTAGCGAACAGAAAATGAATGAATGAATGAAAAACTTTATTGGTTCCTTTAGGAAGTAGTAGCGGTAGAGGACGAAGTCTTCGTCTTGAAGCTTGGGTCCTCCTTGGAAGTGGGTGGGCCCCTAGTCCAGGGCTCCACTGAGTCGGGCCACCTCGCTTGCGTGTGCTATGAGGGCCCTTTGGACCCCTAGCTCGCAGCTGGTGAGCCGGCTCTCCCATTGCTCCGCGCTTGGTCTTTTGTGTTTGTGGAATGCTTGATTTCTTCCGCACTCCCATGTGACATGATATAGTGTTGGTTTTGCTCCGCACCACGGACAGTTGGCGCTATACTGTGTGGGTAACATCTTGTTTAATATGTATAAGTTTGGGAAGGAGCCTGTTTGCAGTCTTCGCCATCCTGTGGCTTCCTCCTTGGATAATGCTTTATGTGGTGGGGGGTATTGGAATCTTAGCCCCTTATATAGGTTTAATAATTCCGAATAGCTGTCCCGGCAATTAATCTGGGGCCCCTCCGGGGTTAATGACGTTGCTGCTCGGCTGGTCATTCAACGAGCTAGGTTATCTGCCCCTTCGTTGCCCCTGATCCCGGCGTGACTCGGTATCCAGATTATGTTGTGTATTGGTTGTCCCTCAGGGAGCAGAGCTCTACTGAGGATCTTGAGTGCCGTGCTGCTAATTCTGCCTCCAATATAGTTCCGGCACGCCTCTTGTGAATCCGTTAAGATGTTAAGGGATCTCCCTGTCCTATATCGTTCATTCGCTGCCAGGGCAACAGCAATCTCCTCTGCATCCGTTATGTTAGATACTTGGGCTGTGAGGCTTGTGATGTGTTCTCTGTGGTAATTTACAACTACCGCTACCGCGCTATTTTTGCGTGTTTGGGGGTATAGGGAGGCATCAGTGTAGACTGTGTTGTCCCGATGCCCCATGTTCCTCTTATAAAATTCTGCCCAAACCTGTCTCCTGTTAGCATGGAGGTTTGGATCCATGTTTCGGGGGACAGGTTGTATGCATAGCTTCTTTCTTGGCGGGTCTGGTATTGTGGCCCTGCTATTTTGTGGTTTTTCTATTTCCCGATCTAGCTTTGGCAGGAGCGCCCTTCCAGTCGTTGGGTTGCTAAGTCTTCGTATTTGTGCCTTGAGCTGCATTCTCTTAATTCTTCGAAGGTGTTGCTGATTCCGAGTTGCATGAGCTTGTCGTTGGATGTATTTCTTGGGAGATGAAGAGCTGTTTTGTATGCCTTCCGGAGCATTGTCTCCGCTTGCTCCTTCTCTGCTTTGATAGTCACATGGTACGGTAATGAATATGTTACCCGGCTGACCACTAGGCTGTTGACAAGCCTGAGTGTGTCCTCCTCCTTCATGCCATACCTCTTGTGCGCTACTCTGCTGATCATCCGGCCTGCTTGTCCTTCCGATTTGCTTAGCAGGCTGAGTGTATGACTGCACTGCCGGCTTCCTTGCAGCCACATGCCGAGGATTCTGATTATCTTTTGTTCCGGGATGTTCTGGCCCTCTAGTTTTATTTCAAGTGGAGCATCCGTAGGGTGCCTACCCACTCTGAGGAGCTCAGATTTTTCCGTGGAGCAATTAAGTCCTCTTTGTTTTGTGTATTCTTCAATGAAGGTGGCAGCCTCTTGTAGCGCCTCCTGCTTCTCCCCCAGCGAGCCTTGGATGGTCCAGATGGTGATATCGTCTGCGTACATTGCATGACTAATCCCCTGGACTTGGCTGAGTTTCTTGGCGAGATTGACCATCGCTATGTTAAATAGTATTGGCGAGACTACTGAGCCTTGCGGAGTGCCCTTGCATGGCGTTTGAAAGGTGTCACTCCGCAGGTCTCCTAGGCCTACCGTCGCTGTTCTGTCCGTGAGGAAGCTTCAAACGTAGTCATGGACCTTCTTCCCGCAGTTGGTGGTGTTAAGTCCTTCTCCTTCCATAATGGCGGCATGGGATACATTGTCAAAGGCCCCTTTAATATCGATGGCTATGACAACGTTCTCTCCGTTCTTTGGCATTGTTTCGAGTACCTCTTCTTTTAGTTGTAGCAAGATGTCTTGGGTTGATAAATTTGCCCTGAATCCGAACATGGGGTTGGGGTACCATTCTCCGTCTTCTAGATGTGTTTGTATTCGTCGGGTAACTATTCTCTCGTACAGCTTGCCTAGGCATGATGTTAGCGAGATCGGTCTGAGGTTTTCAATTTGGAGTTTCTTGCCGGGCTTGGGGATCATGACGACTACGGCGTCTTTCCACTCCGCTTGGACCGTCCCTTCTTCCCATTGTTTGTTTAGGTATAGGGTGATTTGGCTGATTGCTTCGTCGCTTAAATTTCGGATTAACGAGTTATGAATCGTGTCCGCCCCTGCTGCCATATTTTTCGTTGTTGCCCTTATGTCCTCGACGACCTCTTCTCTTGTGATGGGTCTGGCCGTGGTTGAGTTTTCTTCGCCCTGGTAGTCGCCTTGGTAGCCGTCTACCTGGTCCTTCCCGTAGCATTTCTCTCGTACTGCCTGGAGCAGCTGTTCTTCAGTACCTTCGTACTGATGAATTAGCCTTTGGATGGATTTGCTGCTTTCCGCCTTGCTTTTGCTCTGATCCATGAGTGTTCGGAGGATCTGCTACGTTCTAGCCGTGCTGAGGGTGCCATTCAGCGAGGTACTAAACTGCTGCCACCCTTGTCTTGCCAGCTGCGTTGCATATTCCTCTGCTTGCCTGGTGATTTCGGCAATCTTCTTCTTTAGCTTTCTGTTTAGCTTTTGACGCTTCCACCGCTTGGTCAGGCCTCGTCTTGCCTCCCAGAGCCTGAGGAGTTGCTTGTCCACTTCTGGTGCTTGTTCTGTTCGATCCACTTCTTTAGTGTAGAGATCCCTGATTTGTCTAAGCTGTTGGCTCCAATCGTCTGCCGAAGTTATGTCGTCCTTAAGTTGTTTGCAGTGGGTGCGGAAGGCATCCCAGTCAGTTAGGTTTGCCTTGCCGATCTTCCTTTTGATGCTTTCTGCCTCTGTGCTGACCCTAATGATGTAGTCGTCGCTGCCGAGATTTTCTTGCAGGTTCTCCCATTCGACTTGCTTAGCGCCCCTGACAAAGGTTAGGTCGGGACATGTGTCCACGCTTACGCTATTACCCTATCTAGTAGGCTGACTTCCATCTGTGAGTAACTCGCAGCCTATGTTTTCCGCTGCTGTGCAGATGCCGCGCCCCTTTTTATCTTCGATCCTGCTGCCCCATTGTGGGCTTTTCGCATTAAAATCCCCAGCTATTATTAGGGTATTCTGCCCTGCAAAACTTCTTTGCTTCCGCAAAAAGCTTAATGAAGTCTCCTTTATTTTTAGGTGGGCTGTACAAATTTACTAAAAAAGTGCTTTTAGCTTTTCTTTTTCTCTTGGGAATCACTTCAGTTATTATGTGTTCTAGCTGTGTGTCTTCAAACTCCTTATGAGCTATGTTTGTGATTTTGTTGCTAATGAGAGTTGCTGTTCTTCCGTTCCACTGACATGACTTTCCTTTTAGGGTTGGGGTGCAATTTGTATCTTGTAGAAGTATTAGATCTGGTGGGTTTCCTCAAGTGTTAATGAATTGCTGTAAGAGCCCTTGCTTACGCCTGTAGCTCCGGCAATTCCACTGCCATGTCTCTAGTAGTTGTTGTCCTGCCATGTTATCGTGTTTGTTCCCTGGGATTCTGATCCAAACCTGCGCTCATTGTAGAGGCGGTCCCTAGCGTCATTTACTGTCTTCTGTGTGTTTTGACTCTTTATATAGTTGCGGAAGCTCTGATCTTGCAGGGCTATCTTTTGATTTAGTTGCTGTATCTGCTGCTGCATCTGCTGCATTTGCTGCTGCATGAATGTCTTTAGATCGTCTATTGTTGAGTTTCCTCCTTCATTAGTTTGTAAACTTTCTACACTCTGTTGTGGGGGTGAGGGTGCCCTGACAGGCGAGCAGCCTGCCTTTCGCATCTCTTGCATTTCCGCTATTAATTCGCCTATTTGTTTCTTAAGCTGTCTGTTTTACTCTCGTGTCTGCTCTTGTTCCTTCCTGATGTTATTAATTTCGGCAGTAAGCCTTTTTTCATTTTCTGTTTGTGTGTTTGTGTTGTTGTGCGGAGCAAAAAGCGTCTTGGGAAGGCCGGCTCCCCAGCTCACCTTGACTCTGCCGCTCTTCTTCTGTTGCTGCTTCGGCTTCACCCAGGACTGCTGGCCACCCAGGGGTGGGTAGGACTCGTCCCGCTCCCGGCTCCGGCACTGGCCCTGGCTGCTGCTGCGCCCCCGGCTGCGACTCCTGGATTCGCTCCGGTAGTCACCGCTCCGCTCCTGGTCCTCGTTCCGGAACCAGCGCGGTCTCCGTGCCCCGCCTCTGCTTCGCCTGCGGCCGCGTCGCTGCTGGCTCTGGGGTCTCCATCGCAGTTTGTTGATTGGCTTCAGTCGTTGTGCACAGTCCTTCGTGCCCGCCGCGTGGGAGCCCCCGCATAGCAGGCACTTGGGCGTACATTGATGTCGTTCTTCAGGATCTTTCTGGCCGCATTGTCTGCATGCCTTGATTCCCGGGTTCGGACAGACGTCCGATCGATGTCCGTGTTGGCAACAAACGTAGCATATTTGCCGCGTCGACCTATAGGGGTAGCACCACATCTCTCCCCCGTAGTACAAGACTTGCTTGGGGAGGATGGGGCCATCAAAGGTGAGGACGGCTGTGCTCGATCGGCCTAGCATCTTTGCCGCCAGGATCTTCACCCCTTCTGTGCGGGTTCGTAAATTCGCCTTGAGTTCTTCGGCCGGGGTCCCCGGGTACACTCCGTGGATGACCCCGCGCAGCGCTCCCTCCGGCGCCGCCAAGTGTGCGTTGATTCCTTAGCTATGCTCTCCAAACTTCAGTTGCGTGATGAGCCTGATTTGTTGAGCAGCGCTTTCGGTATCGGTACTGAATATTATGATAGTCGAGCCGGTGCGCAGTCGGATGATGAGATCTTCTGCCTTGCATCCGTGTCCGGTAGCCGCGACCACCGCCCGCGCCACTTGGTGCGTCTGCAGGTTCTTCACTGCCAGTCCTTTCGGCCGAAGGACTACTTTTAAATCATCTCTGGGAAGCGGAGGCAGCCTTCTCCTTGGCGCTCCTTCCCCCTCTCCTTGTTTAGGTGCAGCTGGCGTGCCACCTGTGCTCTTCGCCGCACCTAGGGAATTTTCGTTCCCTAGCGCTTTTCCCGCCAAATCTCCTGCTTGGCTTCCACGTTGGCGTTTCTTTTGCCGCTTGGACATGGCTATCTCCCAGTCCGCGTCCGAAACTTTGTTCTGACTTGCCTGTAGCGTTGTTGTCGCTGGGGTGCTGCTTTTTAGGGCTTGAAAGGCTGTCGGTGGTCCGTGGGCGAGGGTCTCCCCGGTAGCGTCTTGATAGTCTTCGTCCATATTTTCTTGGGTTTCCGCCATAAAATTCGTCTGGTCTTTTAGCGGTGCGCGTTCTACGCTGGGATTTAGTGCATGGGTCATCGCTCCGTCGCCTCTACCGCTGGCTGAGGCCGGGAGGGCCGCAGAGCCCCGCTACTGTGTTAGAAGTAACCCGGTGGTTTGGGCTGGTTGGTTGCAGTTCATAATAGAGACAAGTTTCGCAGCATGAATAAAACGCACACAGAAGACAGGGAACAAACAAGACAGGACTGTGCTGCACTTCCAAATGATTTTATTTGAAAAAGCTCGACGTTTAAAGTGCAGCACAGTCCTGTCTTGTTTGTTCCTTCCCTTCTGTGTGCGTTTTATTCATGCTGCGAAACTTGTCTCCATTATGTACTGTGTTAGGCCTAATAGGCCTAGCTTCGGTCGGCCACGTGGGAGATCTTCAAAACCGTATAAATCCAAAAATATTGGACCCACCGGTTTGAAAGAGGTGTCCTCGTGGCCCGCTTCGCTTTCGGCGTCGCCTCCCACCAAAATTTTGGCAGTCCAGTCGAGTTAACCTGGTCAAAAGTCCCGAAAACTGCAGAGCGCATGTGAAGCGCGTCCGCTCTCCTCGGCTGCTCGCAGCGCCACTCCGAACAGACAAAAAGTATCTTTGTTTAAAGGATTATAGACACCTAACATTGGTTGCTTGTTTTATTGTTTTTAATGATGCACAATACTATACACAGATCACCATGTGGTATTTGCCTGCAGCTGCTGTATAACTTGTAATGGAATTTCAGCTCACCTGTTTCGGGTTTGATTGTAACAGCCAAGCGATGGCTTTTACGCCTAGGGCATGTGACAGATGAAAAACTGCAATGTTGTCACGAAGGAGTGACTGCAATCCGGGGAGCAGAACGACAGCGAAAATGGCGTCTGAACAAAGTTTTTTATTTGGGCTGACTTGCGCCCACAATGGACTGAATCACTAGGCGGCGGCGTAGCAACATGCGTGCTCAGCGGTCGTCGAAAAGAGTGCCCGCCGCTGTCGGCAGTGCTCAGCGATAGCGAACTTTCTGATAGCGAACTTTCGAGATGAAGCGTGCAAAGCTCTTAGAACATTCCGGAACAACGTAGAATCAGCTCTGCCTGGATGCGATCAGTCCAGATAAATCTTGTCGCGTCTTTCATCGCAAACAAAGCAATAAAGCGGCGTGCCGGCAGCTTTGAAGAATGAACAAACAGACAAACAATGCAAAGATTCGCAGCAATATAATCGCTGCTTCGCCGTTTTGGCTCACTAAAACTCTAAAGCTAGCCTTCCTGAGAAATAAGATTCGCAAGGAGTGAAGAAGCAGCAATTATATCGCAGTTTTTTATCCGTCACATGACCTAGACTTCAATTTGACATCATAGCCATTGCTGAACTGTTCACATCAAAACCTAAACAGGCGAAAAAAAATTAGTTTATAAACTATTAATCGGTCATAGGCAGATATGGCATGGGGATATGTGTATAGTAACAGCTTGTGCATCATTAAAAACAATGAAACGCTCAACCAAAATTTGGTGTCCACAGTCCTTTAAGAAACAATCATAAGCTTTAAAGCCATGGCAGAAGAAGAAAAATTTTCCTTTTTTTTCTTACTCCATACACAATCTGCGTTAGTGGACGAATTCACTGGGTGCGTCCACGCGGTTATTTCCTGGCCAGGCTAATATAAAGGGTACTCTGTTAGTTGTCTGCCAAAATGTATAAAAAGTATTTAGGAGAAAATTAAACTTTCAACTTATCAGTGTAACATTCTTGACATTAGCGCGCTAATTTCAATTCACCTCATATGGTTTCCCTTGCAACAGAAAGAGATGTGTTGCTGCTGCAGGAGGAAACCTCTTACTGCTTCGTTGACTGCATTATCAGGCAATTGTAGCTTGTGCAGAGGTTTCTTCATGTTACGGAAGAAAAAGTAACCACCGGGACACAGGCCTGCACAGCAGGTTCAGTGGTTGAGCTTCATAATCAACTTCCCAGATAGTGCAATTTGGAAGACTTGTGAGTTAGGGCATTGTTGTGAAAGAGCACCAAATTTTCTGACAACTTCCCACAATTTCGCGTTGACTGCCCACACAATGCATAGTTTTATTTATGAAGCATAGGTGTATCCTGTTATTTGCTTGTGTGGCGTAAACTTTAGTAAAAAAAGATACCTCCTATATTCTGGATTGCTGTTTGCATAGTATTCCAGCTGACATTACCTCATGAAATTTCTTGGCGTTGATGACCCTTTTTTTCATAGCCCGCACTCTTGTTTGGACTATGGATCATGGTGTTTGACTCATGTTCCATCTCCCATAACAATGCAAGATTGGACGCCTCCTGGATTTTTTTTTTGTATGGGCTGCTCAACCCAAAACTTTACTTGGTTGTAGGAAGGTGCTTTATGAACGTTCAGGAGTGTTCTTTTCATAGATTTCATTTTTGTTCTTTTCTTTGCAAACAATTTACTTGCAAAATGGGGTTTCCTTTCCACCTAGCCCATATTTCACTGCACTTGCTGTCCCGTCAATTCCAATATTTTAATTAGACTGTGCCGCTAATCTATTTATTTTTAGACTTGTCACAATCTGCATAAAAAAGCTGAACTCTGTAATGCCGACAGAAGGTACTTCAGTAGATGCTGGCTGAGCACCCCTTGTATATGTAACAAGCGACATTCTGAAAGTGTTTGTTTTAATGACTAAATATTTGCACCGTGTAATCCTTTATGTAAGTTAGCTTCTTTCCGCTAGCTGTGTAAATTGCCTGGATTGGTTGATTAAGTTTTGGTCATTTGTCCATATAATACCCCTGTCACACGGGCACCACAAAGGCCTATGAGAATCGGGTCCTGCGATCGCAGTGCTGTCCAAGATCAAAAAGTAGAAGCACTGAAACAAGATAGATGCAGCCAACAATGTTTGAAAATATATTCAAAAAAATAAGAATGGTGTCTCTGGGTTTGTTTTTTGTACGCGTGTTTATATTCTATGCCCAGATTTCAAAACAGTAAAAGATTAAAGTGTTGCAACAACACCAAGTGCCCCTGGTGGCCATGGCTATAGACAAAACCTGATGCTGCTGATCAGAGTAGCTGCAGCAGTTCTTTTACGGAAGCAATCAGAATAAAATAGTGTCTGAGCTAGACGAATAAACAGAATTCCCCTCTTCAATTTTAGAACACTCACTTCAGCCGCCTCAAGCACAACAGCGGGCGCTAAGCCTCAACGACTGTTTCACCTTTGGGCTGCACAGTGTAGCTGCGTCGCTGTTCCTTTGAACTCTCAGTCCTTTGGTGAAAAGAGGTGCCTTTGCCGGAAAGGCCTGCGAGGAATGCCGTGTGACAGGGGTATAAGTTCAGTTTTCTGTATGTCTATGTTGGCCCTATACTTATCACAACTTTAGTTAGCCTTGATTGTTCATGTCAGCCAGTGCACGCATTTACACATGCTCGGGCATTGTTCGCATCAGTTGGTTGTTGGTTTCTTTCTTGTAGTGCGTGCTGATGTGAATCCGGTTTTTCAGCACACTTTCGAATAGTCCTTGGCCGGTTGCTATTTTAACTTTCCCTACCTATTCCAACTTTCATTGCTGCAACTTTTTTAAAATACTAAACAATATTTCCAATTATTAATCGTTTATTTACTAACTCTTGGCTCTGGTGATTCTCACTGTCAGTTGCCTCATTCATCCATGTCACAAACACATGTTTAATTATTAGTGCTCCTTTGTTTCAAAGCAATTTCACATGCTGACTTTCCTGCTTCTTGTAATATCTACTTGCAGATATTATGGTATTCATAAGGTAGGCTTTCCATGTGATTGTTTACAGAAATATCAGCCCTATGCTATGTAGGGAGCTCACACTAATGCGATGCATGAGTTGGGTAGGAGCGGGGGAGGGAGGGGGGCACAAGCTAGCTGTTGCAGTGGATGCTGCTGGCCCTAATGACACCGCTGATTTCATATGGGTGATATGCACTGGCGTGCAGTCGCAGCACTGCAGTATGACATCACTGCCTGCCATTTTTGCAGTGTACATAGCAGACAAGAACTTCTGCTCTGCAAGCATGCATTCTTCATGTGTTGCATTCCAATTACCGCATGGAATCCATGATCACTGGAGATTTGGCCGGTAGTTGCTGCGCACGAAAGCCGCAAGAAACTATGGCATAAATGAATTCCTCTTCAAATGGGCAGCTGTGCTGGTTAGCATTGCTCTAGCGGATGTCAAGAAACAGGCCTAGCAGCGTCGTGGGCTGAGTTCCATCTCTATTCCAGAATTGAAGTAGTTAGTGAGAGCAGTGCCTCTGTGAAACTGGAGAGTTGGACTTCAGGAGCCATATTATTATGACCCTATTGGAGAAGTTTTTTTACACAAAGGTGGTCATAGACTGTTAAAGTGGCTACTCACAAGAAGGCGCAAAACTGAGCTAAGTGTTCTTTTTGTATTTTGCACCGTGAGTATGTGGCAGCTAATGCTTGATAGTCCGGCTTTGCTATATCCATGCTGTCACTTTTTCATGCTGGCTTCTGTCAGATCAGTGCACCGTGCAGATATTAGTGGCCGAGCTTAAGTAGGGAGGTTGCTTTGCCACCTGATGATATTCCATTATCGCCCTGATGCAAGCACAGATTTCCGATCATCCATGATGAAAAAAAAGAACACTGCCTGTCTGACCACGACTGCAGCAAAAAACGAAGCGCATGTCCAAGAACTTAATTCAAGGTCCAACACGTAATGAGGTCACATGTCATTTTATATAACCTTTAAGGAAATTTTGATGGCCGTCAGGTACTTATTCTAGATGCACCTTGTCCAGGAAGTTTGTATCTAACCCTGAGATTAAAATCTAAAGAAGCACCCTATCTAGGTCACATGTTTTAGAGCTGGGATTTAATTTTATTTTTATATGAATTCTTTATTATTTGATTTATTTTTAAGCGAATTATTGTTTTCCCCTTTGTATTTTGTTCATTCTTTCTAGCCACTTTTGGAGGTGAAGTCTTAAAGGGGCCGTGATACAGTCATTCTTTATATTGCAGCTTCGTAATTCAGTAACTAATACAAAAGCCTATTATTCAATTTCCAAATTTTAGCGCTTTGGACGTACTCTATATTCCAAAAATATGATCGAAATTGAGACAGGGGAAACACCTCCCTCTGGCAGCAGCTGCCATATTGAATACTTTTGTGACATCATATGGGCACACACGGACCAACATCGTCTGCAATCATCGCTTCAATGCCCAGCAAGGTCTCTTGTCCCCTGTACTTTTTCGGCCATCGATGTAGCGGTCATCCCTCAAATATGAGTGACTGTTGCTGCAAAAGCGATAACCATATAATGTAGTTTTTCTTCGGTATAGGTAGGGTCCAGTCACACTAGGCCGATGCGGCGCTGATAGACAGGAGCGGACTGGTTGATATACAGGCGCCGCCATTGACGCGATGGTCTGTCATGCTATACTGACCACGATGGCAGCACGACCAATGACCACATATCGTAGTAGTGTAAAGAATGAGCTTAGTGGGAACCAGAAGAGAGCGGATGCTATTTGGTATAACATTCCTTGAACTTAAAATTTTAAACGCTTATTGGACTTTATTCTAGCCACGGTGACATACACGACGTGTGTACACCAGTGAAGATGTGCTTTCAGTCGGCGTCTGTGCACAAACCCCAGCGGCGAGGCACGTGACATAGGCAAAACACCGCCTGACAATACTACTCGTTGCTTGCCGCCTATGCTTGGGCTTGTGCAGCCGAGTGCAAGCTTCATGCCCGGTGAGGCAACGGTCTGAAAAAACCTGCGCTTGTGTCTACCTTATGCGCATTGAAAAAAGCGAAACGGGCGGCTGCGTTTCTTATCTTCACAATTTGATAGTAATCAGCAGTGAACTTTTTCCAGATTCTTAAATTTCTGTCTGTGGCGGACACCCGGCCCCTTTTGTTATAAGGCCTAGCGACTCCGCAGGATTCGTGTGTGCAATTTCGGTCATTGCAGAGAGCGAACTGACAAGCCTTAGTGTATGTCAATAGTCATCGAGTGTAGCTTTGTCTAAACTTGCCTTTATTTATATATTCTGTAAAAATGTTTGATCTAATAAACTTTGACTTTGAAAAAAGCCACGACTGCTTAGATCGCTGGATGTGCGTGCAATAAAGGAGGAGTGCGGATGTGAACTGGTGTGCAGAGCATGAGCTGAGGCAGTCGACCTCAAGTGTGGACAATAAATTTTTCTGTTTTAATTAATGCGAATTGCTCTTGAATGTATATTTAGATAAATCTTTTAAAATCAAATCTTGGTGACATTGAAGGCAGCAGATACAATTAGCGGGAAGCGCCGGTCCTACGCGAACCATTTCCCAAGCAGGTGATAGCATCATTGTCTCTGATTGCAATGTTAACCTAGTGTGTAAACAAGTAAAACTACAATTTATGGGCAAGAGTAGATAATATTTAAGATATGAAGAGCCCACCTTGCGTGTTATGCCGAGCAAACGAGCAGTACTTTTTGTGCACAGCACTGTAAACAACCTCAGCGCGGGACCGCATCTGTTGTAATCGTCGCATTTCTAGTGGACTTTGCATGCACGCAGTGAATGCTAAATGATGTACTTTTTATCTTGAAGCACTCATTTAGATGATGGCGACTATTCATTGGTGCAGGCAGTGAAACATTCGAGTCGTATTGGCATTGCCAGCAGCTTGGTTCTGCAAAAGGGTTTTAATGGCTAACTCCAAGAGCCCTTCCTGGGCGTACGCGCTCAGCGTCGGCGCTCTTGGCGTACGCCGGAACGGACGTCAAAAAGGGGCATGCATCTCCATGTTCCTGGTGGTGGCTCGCTTCGCCTCTCGAGCCGACGGAGAGAATTTCAAGCCGCGGAGAAAAGGGGTTGGGGGCGATGAAAGGACAACTTAAACCGCGAAGAAAAATTTGGGGAACCTCAAAGCGCTTCGAGCCATCAAGAAAAGAGCCACCGAGAGCCCCGCGATCCTCTCATTGTAATAAACCGGACCCCTCTTCCGACGTGTACGCGAGCGCCCGTGCGCTGACGCCGATATCTAGCACGGACAGATATCGGCTCCTCACCGAGGCTCGCTGGCGTCTCCTGCGGTGCGCATGCGCAGACCAGTTTTGGCATACGCCAAGAGCGCCGACGCTGAGCGCGTACGCCTAGGAAGGGCCCTTGGAGTTGGTGCTTAAGAGCTGACAGGAATGTATGTTCGACTGACACATGCGTGCAGCAGGGAAGCTGTCGCATTCGGCACTTTTGTCTGCTCCTTATGCCGCAAGCTTACTGTAGTGACACCTTGTTGTAATTTGTTTAAATATAAAGCCAACAAATAGCTGTCAAGAATTTGGTAGCAAGTGACAGAATGCCACCACCATGCCCTTCACGGCGTACAGTGGCGAAGGCTTGCACGGCACGTGCAGCTCTTCACATATAGAAGCACTTGACTGCTAAAAAGAGGCAACACTCACAACATGCGAATAACAGGCTTCCGAGTGCAAATAATAAAGCAGGGGCCCATGTTTGTTTTTTGAACAATCGGAAAACTATCGCCACAAGCAAGTCCGCTTTCTCTAAGACCACTGAGCTCACGTACTAAGCCTTTGTGAAAGAAAACACGGGAAATGCATTTCATTTCGTTCAGCTGAAACACTTTTCGAGTGACCGCTGTCCACGATGTGCATGCAAATGCATGCAGGAACAGCAAAAAGCAAGCATGCAGCCAACAGCACGCAGCAAACGACACGTAGTGTGTATGCTCTCGTGATGTCAGTAGTCAATAGTTGTCAGACCTGCAATCATTTCGCAATACAGTTAGAACTCGATCTAAAGATTACCCGTTTTATGAAGTTAGAATTTTAAGAACAAATTTTGATTCCCCGGCAAGTGCTCACAGGGTTCATTGTTCTCGTGAACCTTAAGTTACGAAACAATCAGTTAACCGGATTTAACAATTTTTCCGGAAGATATGAGTATGAAAAAGGAGTGATTTCTCCTTTATTTTGCCCACAATGCCTCGCAGCTTTTTAGCAGCGAACCAGCAGTAACGTCTAGTTGCCCAAGTAAGGGCCCTGGTTTTGTTTTGACAGCGCAGTAAGCTGCTCCCCTGCATGGAGCAACGGACTCAGTAATCAGTGACCCTTCCACCTTGGATTCGAATCCGTTTAACGTGATGTCGCTTTCATGCGCAAGCGATTCGGCTGCTTCGGCAGATTTTCCATATGCGCAGGGTCGAGTTATCTACAAAAGTGATGCGGCAGCGTTCCAGTGCCGCTACATTATTATGTTAGATTTCGAAGGGCGGAAAGATGCCGTTCTCTGTTTTGCGAATTTCTCAATTTAATGAAATAATTCGTTAAATCGAGTTCTAACTGTATGAAAAAAAATTTTGTTTTAAAAATATCTAGCACACAATATCAACTAAAACTTCTGGGAATTGTAATTTAACGTGTTGGGAACTAAATGCAATAAGCATGGTATACACGAAAATATGCTGTCATACCCCCCTTTAAGAGAATCAATCATAATATAAGAAAAAAGCACTTTGTACAGCAGACATAGTGGGAGCAATAAATGAAATTTGGACAAAACAGCTAACACGTAGTCACTTAAAATATGGTCTTCATGCCTTAAAAGTGAGTTACCTATGCTGCTATAAAGACTCTCTTGTTAGTCTTCATTTTTCTGCCAATGTTGTAGTTGCTTTGTTTGCATTTAATTTCTTGCTAATAGCACATCACACTGCAATGAGCCAAGAAAAATGTGGTAAACTGAAAAGCAACAAGATAATTGCAGAATAACTGGCATTTAGGTGTAAGTGTTGGAACTTCATGACAGAGGTTTTAGTCACTCAGCTAACGTTGGCAGCGTTATTTTGTTGCCAGAACCAGTGTCGACTCTACATTATGATTTATGTGCCACCCTGCCTAACACCACTAGTCGGATAGTGTAAATAGTGGTTCTAGCGTTGAATTAAAAGCTCTCTGTAGGTTCCGCTATGTGAAAGTTATTGATTTGTCCTTGTTTAGTATGCTGCAGTTCTAATAGCAAAATGAAGAATGGCATTTTATTTAATGATGAGGAGAGAGTAGAGATGGAATAATATGCTGTAATCGGAGGAGGCCACAGCAGGTAGTAACTACAAGGAAAAGACTAGTGTACTATTAAACTGCATGTATAAGTATGTGTGTACCAGCTGTTTATGTGGTTAAGCTTACCAAATTTTTTTCTACACATAAAAGGATGTATTGAAGAACGGAGCAGTGCAGCAGGGTCATCTGCCAGTCCCATTCGTGAAAGCTGCAGGCATGCGGAAGTTTGCGACGATGGGACCCTGGACGAGGATGATCATTGCAGCGCACCAGAAATGCGGCCGCGAGAATCTACGACTTTCCAGCAGCAACTTCCAGGTGCAGTTACCAATGAAGCAGACCTTCTGTTGGGCGAGTTGGTATATATGCATCTTTTGTAAAACAGCGCGAACAATGTCGGACAAGAACAAGAAAACACGCTCGTCCCGTGTCCTTCTTGTTCTTGTCCGACGTTGTTCGCGCTTTTTAACAAAAGAAGCAGAGCTATAGTTTTGGTATTCTTTAATAACAACCACTTTCTGCTCTGCTAAGCAGTGTATAGCATGCATGGTGATAACTAGACCACCTGCTTGCATATCTGTTTTTCAATCTTAGTTAATTTTTTTTTATTCAGTACCAGCGAAGCTTGTAGCTTTCCAAGCCTCTGGGAGGTGTATTGTGTGCCTGTATGCCTGTTGACACTAAGCCAACATTTACTGACACAAGGAAGGTATAGGGGATATTTTTTTATTGGTCATTGTGAAATAATATACTGTAATGATTGCAATAATTGATTAGAAAGTAAAAGAAAACAACCTAATGCAGTCAGATGGGTTTGAACTGACACAAGGAAGGTATAGGGGATATTTTTTTATTGGTCATTGTGAAATAATATACTGTAATGATTGCAATAATTGATTAGAAAGTAAAAGAAAACAACCTAATGCAGTCAGATGGGTTTGAACTTATGAGCTTCGAATTTCGTATTCGGTGCTCTGCTAACTCAGCAGTTGAATCTTCTTTCGCAGGTATTTGCTGCGTGTAACCTATCCTTGAGGTGTTTATGTAAGCCACCCTTGTCCGTAGCGCCGGATGTAGTATGTCCGGTGTAACAGCGAATGAAATGTTATCCAATGAAAGAGTGGGATTTGTGCGATCACCCTCTTAAAGGGGCCATTATAGCCTATATTCAGGCATACCCTGCTTATCGCCTTTAATTCCCAACAGGTTAAATTAAACTTCCTCCAGTTTTCAGTTGATTCTGTGCGGTAAATAATTTAAAAAGATTTTTTTTTCATTCCTTTTCCGAACTGTTTGCTGGTCTGGCAACCTCTGATCGCTGACGTCATGAGTGCATACATGCCACGCGTCGTCTGCTGCGGGCTGTTGAGGTGCTTGCATGCACACCGTAGAGAGCGGTCGCTCGAAGTTTTTTTTTTAGCCTAGCGAAATAAAATATATTTTCCGTGTTCTCTTTTGGGAAGCCTTCAACTTAGTACGCGAGCCGAGTGAAGCATGCTTAGAAGCATGCTGTTCGTATGTTAAGAGTGGGGTCTCTTTTGAGCAGTCAAGTGCTCCCGTATGTGAAAAGCGGCAAGTGCCATGCATGCCTTCGCCGATGTGCGCCGTGAAAGCCACGGTGTTTTGTAGCTTGCTACCAAGTTCTTGTCCGCTATTCATCGCTCGATAATTAAACTCAAATTATCAAAAGGTGCACTGCAGTAACCTTGAGGCACGAAATAAGCAGAGAAAAGTGCCGAGTGCGACGACTTCCGCCATGAATGTACGCGTTTGAAAGTCGAACGTACATTTCCTTCGACTCATAGAACGTTCGTGCAGGAACCAAGCCGCTTGAAAAACCCTACGTGACTCTAATGCTTTCACTGTCTGCACCGATGAATAGCCGCCGCCGTCTAAATGAGTGCTTTGAAATAATAGTACAGCATTTTGCTGTGTGTGCACATTGTGTCCCAGGAGTGCGACGATTAGGACAACTGCAGCCCCGCGTTGATGTTGTTTACATGGCTGTGCGCAAACAGTACTGCTCGTTTGCGTGACATAAAACGCCAGGTGGGTTACCATTATCTTTAATATTACGTACTCCTGCTCACAAATTGCACTTTTACTCATTTATACACCATTAAAACACTGCAATAAGCACCGATGATGCTGTATTGCCTGCTTATTGCTGTATTGCCTGAAACTCTTCGCGTAGGATACCGGCGCTTTCCGCTAATTGTATCTGCTTTTTTTATGTCACCAAAAATTAATTTTAGATCAGTTTAGCTAAAAATACGTTCGGACATTACTTGAATTAATGAAAACAGCCAGATTTGTTGTCCACAGTCGACGCCGACGGCTGCTGCCGGCTGCCTTCTGCACATGCTATGCAGACCGGGTCACACATCGGCACTTCCCCCTTATTGTACTCGCGTCCTGCGATGTAGGCAGTCATTGCTTTGAGGGCACTGTAGCCAAAACTGCGCTCGACAGCTATTTGCAGGCGCTACAATTTGCGAATTCGCTCTCCGCAATCGACGAAATAGCACGCACGAATCCTGTGTACTCGCTAGGCCTCGTCATGAAAGGGGCCGGCGGTCCACCGTTAACCGAAAATCAAGAATATGGCAAAAGTTCCTCACTGATTAGTAACAAAGTGTGAAGATATGATATGTAGCCACTTGTTGCGCTTTTTTCGATGCGGATAAGGTACACAAGCGCAGTTGTTCCGGCCGTCGCCTCACCGGGCGTGAAGCTTTCGCTCTGCCGCACAAGCCCAGGCGACGGCAGCGAGCGGCACCGTCGTGCAGCGTTTTCTGCCCGTGTCGCTTGCCTCGCCGATCAGTTCTATGCGCAGGCACTGAATGAAAGCACATCTTCGCTGGTGCACACACATCGCGTATGTCGCCGTGGCTAACATGAGGTCCAATAAGTTTTAAAATTCTTAAGTTAATTCAATGTCATACCAACTAGCCCCCTACCACCCTCTTCTGGTTCCCACTAAACTGACTCTGTAACATTGCTACGATACGCGGTCGTTGATCGTGCTGGCGTTGCCATCGGTCTAGGGTGACAGACCAGTGCGTCAGCCAAGGCATTTGTGTACCGATCAGCCCACCGACCGTCGATCGCCGTCGCATCGGCCTATAGTGTGACCGGACCCTACCTATACCGAAGAAAAACTGGGTTATTATCGCTTTTGCGGTACGAGTCATTCATATATGGGGGACGACTGCTACTTTGATCGCCCGCGAAAGTACAGAGGGGAATCAGACCTCGCTGCGTATATTGGAGCAACAAGAGCAGACGACGTTGCTCCGTGCACGTGCTAGTGACGTCATGAGAGCTTTCAATATGGCTGTCGCTGCCAGTGGGAGAAGTCTCCCGGTCTCAATTTCGATCGTGTTTTTTGGAAAATACAGCGCGTCCAGGGCAGCCAAATTTCGAAAATTGAATCATAAGCTCTTGCATTAGCTACTGAAGTAGAAAACTGCAATATGAAGAACGACCATATCATGGCCCCTTTAAGCTACCTATACCTATGGGACCAAGGGTGCCAGAAAATTCGGGGGACACCGAAGATCTGCCTTTAAGGGTAAAACAGACAGCGTTAACGGCTCCAGCCTGTGGCTCTCCTTGCAGATACTTGCGAACATACACGGAGTTCGCTGCTTGTTTAATCACTAAATAGTTTCTCAATTTTTGCCGCTATTATTCCACACATACTCAGTCACATGCAGTAGTATGTTGCCCTATCATGTGGAATACCACCTGACATAGATAGCTATAAAGCCTCGTTTTAACCAAGCGACACTAACATGCCTGTGTTGACTAGGAGTACCATGTTTTACTGCGGATGAAAAGGTCCCAGTGGGTTTGATTTCCATCTCACTCTCCCATCTCGAAGTTTACCTTGATAAGCCCGAGTTGGGAGCTCTTGCCATTTCATTTGGCCTCGTGAGGACACACAAGCTGCTGCCAAATCAGTCCAGCCATGTCACATGTAAACGACCACCTGCCATAGCAGTGGCCATAATTTTTCTTTGACAGCGCTGACGACACCGGATTTTCTGGAGAATGAAGCCTCTAACACTTGCACGCTAGTAAAGGCCCTTGTTCTAATAAAGGGCCTCGATTCGGGCAGCCTTGCTGCCATGGGTAGTGTAAAAGGGTTATCGCACAACTTCCACTCTTCCTTCGGATCATGTTCCATGCGACACTCGCTACTTAAGATACATGTCTGTTACTACTGAAAATGATGGTGCTGGTGAACATCTCAACAATAGGTTACATACAGCAGATATCTACGGAAGAAGATTGAACAGCTGTCGTCTTAGAGGAGTTGATACAGCACCGAACATGATATTCGGTGCTCATAGGTTTGTATACCACTTTCTTTCTAATCAATTATCTCAATGATTACATTATTATTTTACATTGATCAACATAAAAAAATTCCCTATGCTTTCATTGACGTCAATCGCTGTAGGCTCCATTCATAAGTGCAAGATACTGCTGCCTGAGAATGTTACGATGTTCACTGCCAGTTTAGATGAACCAGAAATTCATAATTTCTGATCAAAGAGGTTCGAATAGAGTCACATCTCGTTATAACTAAGTGTAATTTTGGCCGAAAATTTGTTATACCAAACAATCGCTCTAAATATGTGCAAAAGTCTGCAAATAAACCCAAGCAAAGGGTGCTCTCAGTGGGACAACAGAAAGGTGTAATAAAGCCCAATTGTTGAATTCAGACCTGGGTATAAGCTTGCGAAATATCGCTCTTTGATCTGTGTTGGAGAGCAGAAATGAACACTAGATGGGGATGCTGGCTCCGCCCAGATTTATTTAAGAAACAATGCAATCTTTGCTTGGTGGCACTGAGCAGTATTTGAGAGTACAAAATTCTCCATGAAATCAATTAAATGTAGAGCTTTCTCCACATCAGCCCACAGGTACTTTCTGTAGGTAGCCCTTCAAATTCCTGGTCGTGTCGGCAGCCTCTGCGCTTTTTAGAGCTCATTCTTCACTTTCCGGTTCACTGTCATCATCCCTACTTGCATCATCTGCAAGAATCGACCTCGTCAGCGTTTTCTTGGTTGGTCAGTTCAGGTGGCACTACCAAGTTGTCATGAGCAGAGACTAAGTTCTCAAACATAACATTCAGAACCACTAGTCGACATGATGACAAGGTGATCATTCTTCATGTCTCCTTTGGAACAGATGTCAACAGATGTCTGCACTCTTCTGTCTTGCGTTCACAATTGTCGACTGAGTGCTAGATGCAACACCGAAGTCCTCAGTAATGTCCCCTTTTGCGCTCGCTGTGGACGTCCAAAAAATCGACTCAAATGAGACTACTTTGTGCTTCTGCATTGCCATTTTGCACAACGGAGTTGATTTAGTCATGGAGTGCAGCGCACTTGCGCGCAGGTATGCACATGTGGCAGGGGAGTGAGGCATGATGAGGCGATGGTTCGATCACGTATCTGTCTTGCGTCTGTCAGCTTGATGCTAGTTCGTACTGCCCCTATATGGTGCGGCATGTGAATTCATGGTAGATTCATACACACTACTACTCTGGACTATTCAGATGATCAAAATATTGCATTCCTTTAAGTTTTTACGGCTCCTTCTGCATTTTGAGCCATGCGAATACAAAAAACTGCTTCATTATAACGAATATAATGTCAGATTTTTCACTCTTCATTTCACTACACTGTTAAATCGCTGTATCCATGTTCGTTATATCGTGATTAAACTATAGTGAAAGTGGGAATCGAATAGCGAAGGCTGTCTGAAATTTAGTCAGAATTTTGAATATGAATTTTCATACCTCTAATATTTGTTGCTTCAGTCTTGCTTGCTTGCCTAAAATAACAGTGGCAGGAAAGTTATATGCTGATTATATAATGAATTTGGCAATATATCACTGAATGGATTTTTCATATTGACGAGATATGGACACCCCATGCTCGCAACATGAGTGGGCTACATTCAATTTTGTATAGTGCTGTTTCATTTCCAGACAACTGTCAAGATTGTCACGACTGATGTGAATGGCAGTGCGAGATAGCCTGTCGTTTCTCATGACATCACCCTTAGTCGTGGCATTGCAGTTCAAAAGAAGTTTCATAAACTATGGATATGGGGGCGATTTGTCGGTCTAAGAAATTCAAAAGTTATGGTATTTAAAAACAACTTATTGGCACATCTGCTGCTAGGACCAGGAGCATAAGGCTATTACATGTAATGCTGTCATCACAGTGAGCACATTAACTGCTGTCCAGGCCCCACATTATTTCTGAATTTTAATGCGACAGTGTTACTGACCTTTTGTCACAGAAAAATCTGCAGTGGCGTTGGCCGGGGGTGAAAATTCCTAATGGAACAGAGAAATAAAAAATTCAGGAACAGCTCAGCAATGTTCAGATACACCAAAATTCTCTGAGAGGTGGTGGTGGGAATTAAATCTTGTGAGACAGCACGCTATCCACAGGCCACGAAGCTTTCTCTTTTTCTCTTTCTCTGTTGCCTATTTTGACAGTTTACTACAGGTCACAAACAGATTATGTAGTGCAGTGCGCTCTCAAAATCGGGAGTGGACATGCTTTTTGCTCATATCAGAAATCTCGAACCTTTTCAGAAGGCAGAGCTGCTCTATCAAGCTGAGAAGCTTGATGGGTTCAAGCAGAATAAAGGTAGACCTAATGAATGCGTGATGTGAATGGGACCCAGTAATGCAGTCGTATTCTACTATTTTTCTCTCAAAACACTCGACAACTTGTACTTTGTAGTGCAGCAACTAGTGCGTTCATCTCGGGGGTACGGACCAATTTCAAATGGCACCGAATTTAAAAAAAAATTATTTCTGTGCTATGCGATCAGTGTTTGGTGTAAACCAAATTGTGATATCTTTAGCCGTACTAAAGCACTCAGAGGGATATGTGCAGTCTTTCTGTAATTAATCATGGATTTTTAACATTTCAGGCTTCAACAGTCGGACAGTGCAGCTCCTGATGGAGATCACAGCTGTCATCAAAGAGCTCAAAGGAGATCGCGCAGCTGCTCTGCAGCATTATCTTGGAGAAGAGCTGGTCCCATTGAGTTCCGTGGGAAATATTGAGGAGCTGGAAGAACTCCTTGAAGACCCTGACAGAAGGGCTGTTCTGGTAAGCCAGGCTTTTCAGTGGGTTGTTGTAAAGAAATGTTTTTCTCATTGCAAGTTTTATGATCTGATTCGTAAACATGGAAATTCTGGAATCAGCATATTATCTGTCCGCACTGTTTTCACTGGTTATTCAAAATTATGTGGCTACTTGGGGCTTGAGTTCACGCGATGAAAAGATGAGCTCGGAATCACCTTGAGTACAGCTTTAAGCCAAAGCTAAAGTGGTTATGGCTTATTTTGTGGTACAGCATGGGTACAGCATTCTGGAAGGCTGCAGTAGAGAAGGTGTAGCTTTTCCTGTGAGCCTTCTGAAGTGGCTGCCATGGCACGGTGCTAGTGTAGACAGCAAAGTCCCTGCCGTGAAGGACTCGACACAGAGTGATGCAGTGCCTCCCCCACCCCACTCCCTAGAAAGTGCGAATAATATTTTCTGATTTTTGATATCGCCAGGTTGGCAGTTTTGCAGTATGCTTGCACATAAGTTTATGGCTGCTCCAAGTAACGAAAATTAAAAGTACGTGCCTAGAAAATTGAACTTTTCCGGGAACCAGCAGGCATGAAAATATGGAGTGCAAGATGACTGCATATGTATTGCTCTCACAGATTGGCATTTTTTGGAAGTTGCAGCATGGTCTCCATCTCTTAGCTGTGCCATTTTTTTACCTTTGTCACTCTTGATCAATGTCTTGCAGTTTGCTTGCATGAAATTTGGTGAAATCATTCTTGGGTTTCTGGTAAAAATAAGAAATATTTGGGGAGGGGGGGTTAATAGGGCATGCTTTGGCGCATCACACTGAAAAGCTGTCGCTCATGGCTTGAGCATGTTTCGATCAGCTTGGCACCAGCACATTCTTCTAAGCAGTGCAGTTAAGACAGGTTTATCTCTGCATTTATGTTGGTTGCACATGCGTTTTTTTTCATCATGTGCATGAAATAGCAATTCTTTGGGGAAAAATGGGTGTAAACAATTTCTGGATGTTAAGCATAGATAAAGGTCTTACTTGCTGTGCTTGTATGCAATAAATATGACAATTTATAAATGCTCATTCATTATTTATTTTTATTCAAAATCTTATGATTTGTGCTGTAATGGTTTTCACATCAAGCGGCTTGCCTTGATCGGAGGCGACACAGTGGACGAGGCTACACACCTCATACTGAAAAATTTCGTAAAGGCGCCAGTCGCCTTGCAGTTTACGCTGGAAGGTGGAAGGCAAAGGCGACCTTTTACGCAGCTTCGCCTATATAGTGTTGCTGTTGGCGAGTTTTTGCATGCCATGTTTGTTTGCTCTTGTTTGCACTTTGCGACGTTTCTGGCAAAAATTTTCAGTATAGCTATTGTAAAGCAGAGATATTGGCAATTAAAAACGGCCTCCATGTTTTACCTCTCAACTCGTACACCAGCCGCCACAACTACAGACAGAGGGAATACAAAGGGGGAGGTGCTCCAGTCACCTTTGGGGCCGGGCAAGCACCCGTCCTTTTTCTCTGTATTGCTCGCGAACCAATGATAGCACTCTGCATCATGACACCATTCGCGCTAGCCAATGCAATGCGCGCAATCTCGGGCGAACGCCTGGTGACGTGGGTTGCGGCGCAAGAGCGCGAATTTTCGAAAATGTCTTGCAAGTTACCAGCTTGCTCTCGAGGACAAGTACGTGAGAAGCGGTCAGTGGTATTTCCACTACATAATGCACATATTTGATTTCCACTTTCTCCATCCCCTTATGCTACACTTAAGCTTAAATTTAGGCTCTTTAATGTCCACCGTTACTCACATTTAGGCCACCTTCGATTCCAAATGGACACCCTTAAATTAAAGGCCAGGAAAGTAAATTGGCAAAACAAACCTGCAAAATGCAAACAGCAGTTGAGAGAGTCGCGCACAAGAATTTTGACACGAACATTTGTTAGCGAATATTGTCTAACATTTGAGGGCTTGAAAGTTTTTGTAACGTTTCAGTTATTTATTCCTTCCTTTTCTGGTTGAGGTAAGCCTGTCAGATGTCGTGTGAAAAACAAAGGTTCCTCTTAGCGTGATGAAAATAGTGAACCTGATTAGGAGTGAATCATTGGGCGAAGCAGCATTATACCATATTTACTCGAATGTAACGCGACCACGATTGTAACGCGATGGTCAACATTTCGGGTGTGAAAATGGGGAAAAAAACTACGATTGTAACGCAAGGGTTGACTTCGGGCGTGCGACAGAAAAACCGAAAGAACCCGAATGTGACGCGAGGAACTGACATCGCACAGTTCTGAGGGTCAAAGACAACTTTATTGAAATACAAGCCAAACAGGCATTCCTATACATTTTCATCCTCACGGCCGTTGTCGCCGTCACTGTCATCATCACAGCTTGTCTCTTCTTTGTCACTAGCTGCCTCCCACAGCAGGTCGTCATTGCTTCAGTCTAGAGCATTTGAAAATGAGCATTTCCTAAATGCGCGGTAGCCCAAATCATGAGGCAGCCCGTACCAGGCTGCTGAAACCCAGTGGGCAACGGTAGACGCGCTTGGGCATTTCAGCCTACCTGCAGGTGTTGTTGTTGATGAGCTTTCAATCCACTCCCAGTATAATTGTCGCAAGCGATCCTTGAAGGGCTTGTTCATGCAAACGTCCAGAGGCTGCGGAGGTCATGCCACCCTCTATAACAACCAGATGCGTTCGGTCACGCTGTAGGTTTTGTTTGACGCCGGGTGTCAGTTGACCTCGGAAAGAGTCCAGAACCAATATTGCTTCCAGATGCAGCAATGCACCTGGCCTTCGGTCCCACACGCTTTGAATCCAATCTATGACAAGATTAAAGTCCATCCAACCTTTTTTGTGACAGCGCATGATGACGTCTTTCGGGAAAGTTTCCTTCGGGAGCGTCTTCCGGCGAAAAATGATGAATGGATAGAGCTTGCAGCCGTCAGCCAAACATGGCAGCATAACGGTAACCTGATTTTTTCGTTGCCTGTGCTTCTAAGGCGATCTTCATGCTCACCAGACTTGTGTACTGTTCTGGACATAGGCATGCCCAGATACACGGGGGTCTGGTCGGCATTGCCGATATGTCCAAGTGGCATGTTGGTAGAGCGACGAAGATCGGTAACGTAGCGCTGGAACTCTCGAAGTTTTGATTCGAAGTCCCCGGGCAGCTTCTGACAAATAGAAGTCGTGCGTCGAAGGGATAACCCGGCCCTTCGCATAAACTTCTGCACCAGGCCTCGTGATGCCTTAAACTGGATTTGGGTCAAGCCCGTGTCCCGCTCAAGCTCCTGTGCTATGCACTGAAGCATTTCAATGCTTACTTCAAGCAGTCGGGAACGTTGCTAGCTAATGAACTTTGCAAGGGGACGCTCCAACTCCAGGAAGCGGCCTTTCTTGGGCCCCCGAAAGCCTTTTCGCAGGCTGTTGCAGTTAAACAATTCCTCGCGATGTTTCCTCCATCCCCTGATCGTCGATTCGTTGACGTCCAGACGTCTTGCAGCCGCTGAATTTCCCACTTTCTCAGCAAGCAGAATAGCGTTGCGCTTGAAGCCAGCTGTATACTGAGCGCGTGAGCACGCTATTCCGCTTGAAGATAACTCGACCGTTTGATGGGGATAGGCCTAAGACTCGAAGCACGGAACGCACACCTGTACGCACTGGCACCAAACACGAGAAAGAGCGAACATCCATGCCCTGCTGCTTGTTAGTCACGTGGCCACGTTCTTGCATCAGTTGCAAGGATTAACCGACAGATGGCGGTGGGATCGCTCGCTCCTTTGCTGGCATCTTGACGGCGATTGCGAGCGCTCGGTGCCTCCGAGATGGCTGTCTCATTTTGCTGTCATGGAGGCCACACAACCTCGCTACAGGTTGCGAGCATTCATCAAGAGGTGGCGCACTCTTATCGCGCCAGTGAGAGCCGTGCCAGCGCCTCCTCTATTTTTACAGAGGAGGCGCTGGCCGTGCGGTGCGGACGCTTGTCTTGGTGATCTTCGGATTACGGGTGGTGACCGGGACCTGACGGGCGGACGACTGCGAGAGGGCGTGACTACGAGAAATCGATGAGTTATTTCCTTTAACATTTTGAGAGCTTAGATTTCGGCTAGTTTAAGATCTCGGCTAGTTAGGTGAAGTGCTCGCGAAAGAGCAGGTCAGTGACCTAACGTCCGGACCTTTTCCGACTAGCAGCTATAGATCTGCAGTGCTCACTTGTGAGCCAGGTAGTTAGTATTCCTTTAGTTAGTAGAAGACAGGTAGTTAGTATCACTTTCTAGGTGATTGGCTTTAGCGGTAGGCAGAATTTTGTTTGAGCACGTGGTTGCAAGTGGTTGTTTTTTTCTTTTCTAGCATTTTGTGGTAGGAATAATAGTGCTGCTAAGATGGTCAAGCAACTTAAGGTTAAATGCAAGGAGTGTGAGACGTTGGTGAATCTGAAAGAAACGCGGTTCGAATCTGCAGAGGAAGCCGAAGGCGCGGATTTTATGTGCAAATGCTGCGTATTAGGTGCACGCCTGGACAGGGCTGACGAAGCAAACACCGGCCTAGCGCTACGTATGGATGCCTTAGAAAAAGAGCTGCAGGTAGAGAGGGCAGAGAAGCCCAAAATCCAAGAGCAGCTTAGTGAATTGTTGAACGCAAAAATGGCTGGCACCGTCAAGCGAAGCAACATTGGCGGATATTCAAGCGCAAGCCACGTGGATGGGGCCAGCGCTGGCATGGACAGCGATAAGGAGTTAGGTCAGGCGGGTTCAGACGGGAACAGCTACTCACACGTGGTAGCTAGGAAGTCTGTTGGAGATGGAGAGAAGGAGAACAAGATAACTTCCAGGAATGAGGTCGCAGCCACAGAAAAGAGCCGGCATAATAAACCGGAACTTAGGATGGAGGAAGCGAGTACCCAAGTACTTATCGGTGGTGACTCAAATATGAGTAGGTGCAAAAGAACTATAATGGAGCGTGTAAAGGGTGTTAAGCGGGTAGCAGTCGGGGCATTCCAAAACAGGAGAATGGACGTAGTGCTGAGAGAAACAAGAAACGAACTTTCTAAGAATGTTGAAGAGCGCAATATGGCGGTGATTGCGGCGGGACTAAATGATGTCTTGAATGGTGAAGCCGCAAGAGTAGTAGAAAGATTATCGGAGGGAGTTGACGATTTAAGGGCGATAGCACAGCAAGTCCAGATCGTGGTGTGCATAGTGCCGGAAGTGCAAGGAAGGAACGGAGAAATTGCCAAGGACGTTGTGGCTGTTAATTGGGAGATATGGAAGTTAAGCCAGGAGAAAGGCTTTGAAGTGGCAGACATAAACAGGGAAGTGCATAGAGCAGGCTTTGGCGGAGGCTTTACACGAGATGGCATCCACTTTAATAGAAGGCTAGAGGCCGAGATCGGGTGGCGCCTGGCAGGCCGGGCAGTAGCTTTTTTAGGGGGTCCTCTGCGGCTCAAGGCAGAGGGGTAGGTAGAAGCAAAGTAGAAAGTGTAGCAATGAAGGCTGACGCCAATAATATGGCCACTAGGAGGTCCAGGAAGAAAACTACAAAAACAAATTTAACACTAGGGTCAGGTACATAAACATGCAAGGCGGTAGAAAGAGAGCGAAGTAGTTAGAGATAGAACAGCAGTTGAAGGACGAAGAAGTAGGTGTATACGCGCTATGCGAGACACATCTCAGGGATCTAGAAGACCCACCATATATTGATGGTTATGCATGGGAAGGGAGCAACAGAACAACAACAGAGAGGAAGGGAGGAGGAGTAGGTATGCTGATACATCAAGAAACAAATTGGCAAAGAATAAAGTCAACTTGCAAAGATCATGTCTGGTTATCGGGCAAAATTGCCGGTAAAAGGACATGGCTAGGAGTAGTTTATTTAGGGACAAATGCAGGCAAGAGAACACGGATCTAGTTAAGTGTCTAAATGGCGATATAAAGCGGTTTTGAGAAGGCGCCAATATTATTCTGTTGGGGGGCATGAATAGCCACATCGAGGATCTGGATGGATAGACATTATAACGGGAGGTTGATGCTAGACTTCTGCGAGCGAAACAACCTAGTTATTGTATACAGAGAAACTAAGTGTGAGGGACAAATCCCGAGGGAATCCAGTAACCGGCAAACGACCATTTTCTACTGCCTAATCTCGCAGGGGATGTATAGCAAGCTCAAAATAATGTAAATAGACAAAGAGAGGAAATACAGCCTCGGTAGTGATCATAAGCGTATTAGTCTACAGTTTGGAGCCCTGCTCAAAAGAGAAATGAAGGGGAGTCAAACAGAGTGCGGAAAATAAATGACGAACAAATAGCGCAATTAGCGGGGTGCATAGAGGAAGCAATAAAGACAAATCCCATGGAAAAGTGGAATTATAATAAGTTAGAACTCCTCAGTAGTACAAAAATAAAACAAGTAAAAGGAGTAAACCACTGGAGAGGAAAGAGGAATCCACGAAGTTGGTGGAATAAGGAAATTAGAGAGGCCATCGAACAACGACGGTTGGCATCACGGGAACACAGAGAAGCAAAGAGGGCGCAGTTATCTGAAGAGGAAATAGTCCGAAAATGGGAATCTTATAGAGAAAAGAAACAGCACGTGCAGGTCCTCGTCGAGGCTAAAATAAAGCAGTCCTCTGATCGCTGGCTGGCTGAAGTTCGCGATGCAACTAAAGGGGGCCAAGAAAATTCTGGAACCATATAAGCTGGCTGGGCAAAGCGAGTCACAGAAAGCAGGAACAGATTCACGATGCCGAAGGAAAATGTTTAGAAGGAGATGACGCTGTGAACTACATTTCATCAGTTATAGCTGAGTCATTTAAGAAAGACGATAGAGTAATCACCCCAAACGAGGGAGCAACACTGGAACGCACAATAGAAAACAGCGTGGAACTGACGAATCTTAACTGGAAAAAGGCGGAAGCAAATATTCCAACATGTACGTCAGCAGGGATCGAGAAAATTCCAATCAAGCTAATTAATGAACTTGGCCCAAGACGAAGGAAACGCTGATAAAAATATTGGAGGAAGTCATAACGAGTCAGCAAATTCCGCACAGCTGGAAACAGAGTAAAATGAATTTGATTTATAGAGGAAAAGGCAATAAGACGAACATAAAATCCTTCCGACCGATTACGATAACATCAGTTACATACAGGCTGGCGATGCAGGCAGTGAAAATAAAAATGCAGTCATGGGTAGAGAGTAATAGAATTGTCGGAGAACTTCAGGATGTGTTCAGAAGTAGTAGGCGCTTATATGATTGCCTGTTCGTGCTTACCCAGTGCATAGAAATAGCTAAGGCGGAAAACAGACCTCTGTATTTAGCCTTCTTGGACATAAGCGGTGCATACGACAACGCGAACAGGGAATTCCTGTGGAACATATTGTCACGACCTGAGGAGCCGTGCAGGTAGAGTCGGGGGGAACAGAAGGCTAGGCGCTTTAATCAGACAGCCAGGGTCCAAAGCACAGAGCCAGAGCGCCTCGGGAGCCCACCAACACTTCGTCGTCCTCTTCGACTAAGCGTGGAGGCCGCACGGCGCGTTCGGCACGTGGCATTATTCCCCCCCGCGAAAGCAAACACCGTCTCGGTGTGGAATGGGTTATGTACAGGGAGAGAAGAAGGGGAAAAACAAACGAAAAATTGGGGTGAGGTGAATTATACATCCGGCGCTAGTTGAGAGGTGAGGAGAGTAAAGTTCACACGTGGGGTAAGGAGGTAAAGGGGCGACACACAGCGTGCACACAGCGCTCAGTCACGCGAATAGTACGGTTTTAGGCGCACTACATGGACGACTTCAGGCCGTTGACGCTTACGGCCGGCGACCACAGTTCCATCGGGGACAACTTCGTAGTTGAGGCTGTTCAGGCGGCGCAGGACTTTGTACGGGCCAAAATACCGATTGATAAGCTTTTCGCACAACCCTTTGCGGCGCAAGGGTGTCCACACCCATACATTGTCACCCGGCTCGTAGTGCACGTCTCTCTGCCGAAGGTTATAGTGTCGAGCATCGACGGATTGCTGTTCCTTGATGTTCAAGCGGGCCAGCTGATGGGCTTGCTCTGCGTTTTCCGCGAAGTTGCCTGCTTCAGGGGTTACCTCTTCATCGCCGTACGGGAGCATCGCATCCAACATCATGCGGACCTCCCTGCCATAGACGAGACGGAACGGGGTAAACTGGGTGGTTTCCTGCGTCGCTGTATTATTTGCGAAGGTGACGTACGGCAAGATCTCATCCCACGTTTTATGTTCAACGTCAATGTACATCGCGATCATGCCCGCTAATGTTTTGTTGAGCCGTTCCGTTAGACCATTGGTTTGGGGATGGTACGCTGTTGTGGGTCGATGAGTTTTGTGGCTAAGCGTTGAGACGTCACGTAAGAGCCGGGCTTGAAACGCCTTGCCTCGGTCAGTAATGATGATCGATGGGGCGCCGTGTCTAAGCACGATTTAGTGCATAAAGAAGAGGGCAACTTCGGCGGCAGTACCTCGCGCAAGGGGCCTTCGTTTCAGCGTAACGGGTCAAGTAGTCGGTGGCGACTACGATCCACTTGTGGCCGAACGACGAAAAAGGAAATGGCCCCAAAAGGTCCATGCCGACTTTGTCAAATGGTTTTTGTGGCGGCTCGATGCACTGAAGCAGCCCGGGAGGCTTGAGCGTCGGTTTCTTCCACTGCTGACATTGCCGGCATGTCCGGACATAACGCTTGACGCTTGACGTGAGCTGGGGCCAGTAATAGTTCTGCCGGATTCGGGACAAGGTGCGGGTAACATCAAGGTGGCCGGAAGTTGGTTCATCATGGCAGGCCAGGAGAACTTCATCCCGTAAATCAGACGGTATGACGAGCAGGTAAGTTGTCGGACTGGAAGTAGAGTTCTTTTTATAAAGCACCCCGCTCCGGAGACAAAACGATGATATCCCACGAGCTAGGTACCGTGGTATCTCAGGGTGCCCACCTTCGAGATGTTCTATGAGCAGACGCAGCTCGGCGTCGGCACGCTGTCTGGAGACGAGCTCAGACATGCTGACGGCTCCAAGGAAGCTGTCGTCGTCGGTGGTGTCTTGTGGAGGAGGTTCGACGGGAGCGCGTGACAGGCTATCAGCGTCGGTGTGGTTCCGGCCGGACTTATAGGTGATGGTGAAATCGAATTCCTGCAGGCGTAATGCCCAACGGGCGAGGCGGCCGCAAGGGTCCTTTAAATTTTTTAGCCAACACAGCGAATGGTGGTCGGTGACGACACAAAACGGTCTGTCATACAGATATGGGCGGAACTTAGCTGCTGCCCAGACTACTGCTAAGCATTCTTTTTCGGTGGTAGAGTAGTTCAATTCAGCGCGCGACAGTGCGCGGCTGGCGTAGGCAATTACTTTGTCGACACCGTCTTGCCGCTGGACGAGAACGGCGCCAAGACCGACGTTGCTCGCATCCGTATGTACCGCCGTGTCGGCATCTTCGTCGAAATGTGCTAGGATTGGCGGCGATTGGAGTCGGCGTCGTAAGTCGTTGAAGGCAGTCTGCTGTTCGCTGCCCCAGGAAAATGATGTATCATCCCGGGTTATGAGCGTCAGAGGGCTGGCAAGCTGGGCGAAGTTTCTAATGAAGCGACGATAATAGGAGTAGAGGCCCAAGAAACGTCGGACTGCTTTTTTGTGAGCGGGGACCGGAAAGGCAGCAACGGCAGAAAGATTCTCTGGGTCAGCTCGGATTCCATTAGCACTAATGATGTGCCCAAGGAACTTCAATTCGGTGAATCCAAAGTGACATTTTTGTGGTTTGAGGGAGAGGTTGGCGGAACGAACGGCTTCGAGGGCAGTTCTGAGACGGTGCAGATGTTCCGTGAACGTTGCGGAAAAAATAATGACATCGTCAAGATAAACAAGACATGTCTGCCACTTCAGACCTGTGAGGACGGTGTCCATCATTCTTTGGAAAGTGGCAGGAGCGCAGCAGAGCCCGAAGGGGAGGACGCGAAATTTGTAGAGCCCGTCCGGTGTGATGAAGGCGGTTTTCTCACGGTCCCTCTCATCGACTTCTATCTGCCAATAACCGCTCCTGAGGTCTACCGAAGAGAAGTACTTGGCTTGGCGAAGACGGTCGAGGGAGTCATCGATACGCGGCAGCGGATACACGTCTTTCTTTGTCACACTGTTAAGTTTCCTATAGTCGACGCAGAATCGCAATGTTCCGTCTTTCTTCTTCACCAGGACGACAGGAGACGACCACGCGCTGCTTGACGGTTGGATGACGCTGTCCGTGAGCATCTCTTTGACCTGTGTTTGTATAGCATCTCGCTCCCGAGGGGACACACGATAGGGCTGCTGATGGATGGGTCGAGCTCCTTCAGGCGTGATGATGCGGTGTTTAACTATCGACGTTTGTCGCACCTTAGACGACGACGTGAAACACGCACGAAACTCCCGCAAGAGGTCCTGGAGTTGCCCCTTTTCAGCGGATGAAAGGCCCGGATTTATGTTGACGTCGTCGAGCGCTGCTGCGTCACCTCCAGTGGTGTCCTCCTCGCAAGCAAAACATTCGGCCACTTCCTGGACATGGTCGACGTAAGCGATGGCTGTGCCACGGAATAAATGTCGATGCTCATTGCAAAAGTTGGTAATAAGGACCTCTGGCCAACCGTCATGCAGGCAGCTAAGGCCTCGTGCCACCGCAATTCCCTTAGTGAGTACGAGAGAGACATTAGGCTCGACAACACGGAGTCCCCGATGTGGTTCATCACAGGTAACTCTAGCGAGAATGCTGCACGTGGAGGCACCGTAACGTTATCCTCGGCGACTCGCAGGGCGGACTGAGAACCCTGGTGCGCCGGCTCTGCTGTGGCCAATTTGGTGGAAAACGTCACCAAGCGATTCGGGAAGGTCTATTATAGCACCGTGCTCACGAAGAAAGTCGATGCCAAGGATGACATCGCGAGAACATTCGCGCAGAACAAGAAAAGTGGCGACGAAGGTGCAGCCGCGAACAGTAACACGGGCCGCACACATACCGAGTGGTACGACAACATGTCCCCCCGCCGTACGTATGTCGGGGCCTTCCCACGGTGTCGTCACTTTTTTCAGGGTCGTCGCAAGCCGTCCGCTAAGGATGGAGTAATCTGCGCCCGTATCAACCAACGCGCTGACCTCCTTAGTGTCGACGAGAACAGGGATGTCCAAGGAGATCCGGCCGTCAGCGCGGCCTGTCGATGTTTGAGGGGAGGGACTCAGTCGGTGCGGCGGCGGAAGCTGGTGGACGACTGGTGTTGCGACGTCGGGGCGATTCGGGAGGAGCGTCGGGGAAAACTGTGCGGCGATGCGGCGTTCTACGTCGGGGCGAGTTGGTCGGTGCGGAGGTGGAAGCTTTGCGTCGGATCGGCGTTCTGCGGCCTAGCCTCCAAAGGTCGCCGGAGCTAGTTTTCCCGATGTGGGATCGAGGAACCACGTTGTTCTGAGGCATAACGGGACGCAGAAGGCGAAGACCGGCGTGGACAAGGCGAGCGCGACTCGCGGCGCGGAGACGGGCGGCGGGGAGGAGGCAGGGAACTACGCTGGCGGTTGACATACTCGGCGATGTCCTGAGGGTGCTCTCCGGGTCGTGGACGGGGACTGTCAAGAGCAAATCCGCGCAGACCCATTTCGCGATACGGGCACCGCCGGTAGAGGTGGCCGGCTTCACCACAGTGGTAGCACAGCGGGCGTTGATCTGGAGTGCGCCAGAGATCAGTCTTCCGCGGTGGCTGGCGCCGATCAGCCCAGTAAGGGAGCGGTTGAGCAGCGTGCACCGCGTCCACTGGAGGGGAGTAAGGGGAAGGCCCAGGAAATGGGGCTGGGCGGCGCACGACGTCCGCGTACGTGACTGGCTGAACAGGGGCCGGGTACGGCGCGGGAACGGATGGGGCCGGTTGCGGCGCCGGCACGACCGCAGCGGCTTGTGCCCTGAGCGCCTGCTGAACTTCCTCGCGGATGACGCTGGTGACGGAATCGATGCGAGGGGAAAATGTTCCATGAAGGTGCTGCAGCTCCTCGCGGACCACGGAACGAATTAGTTCACGAAGGGAGCTCGGGTTCATCCCGGGATCGTGGTCGAACCGGTCCAACGTGGACAGCGACGACACCGGACGCAGTTGCCGGGCGTACTGATTGGCCCTCTGCTGCAGCAATTTCTCCATGTGGGCGGCGTCGGCCAGAAACTCCGCGACGGTGTTGGGCGGGTTCCGTACGAGACCGGAAAAGAGCTGGTCTTTTACGCCACGCATCAGGTGCCGCAGCTTTTTTTCTTCACTCATGGCTGGATCGGCGTGATGGCAAAGACGCGTCACATCCTCTACGTACATTGCAACACTCTCGTCTGGAAGTTGAATTCGAGACGTCAGGGCGCGCTCCGCGCTCTCCCGGCGGTCACTGTTGGCGTACGTAGTCAGGAGCTGACGTCGGAAGTCCGGCTACGTAGACAAGGTAGCCTCACGGTTCTCGAACCACGTGCGGGCAGAGTCTTCGAGGCTGAAATACACGTTACGCAGCTTGGTCGTGTCGTCCCAGCCGTTGAAGGTCTCAACCCGTTCATAGTGTGCCAACCAGTCCTCGGCATCCTCGAACTGGCCTCCGTGAAAGGGCTTAGGTGTTCGTAGGGTCTGAAGGGTCAGATAGGTGGGGCTGGTCGAAAGTACAGTCATCGTCACGGCGGGCAGTGGCGTCGCCATGAGGGGAGTGGAAGTCGAGGGTTCGCCTTCACGAGCGGCACGAGGGTTCGCCGTCACGACCTCGGGGGATTGGCCTCGGATCCTCCGGCTGGCACGATGGACAGGGGTGGTCACAAGAGGCGGGCGCGTCGAGTCTTCCGCAGGAGAAGGGATCATCGGTCGCACCTCCACCAGTGTCACGACCTGAGGAGCCGTGCAGGTAGACGTCGGGGGGAACAGAAGGCTAGGCGCTTTAATCAGACAGCCAGGGTCCAAAGCACAGAGCCAGAGCGCCTCGGGAGCCCACCAACACTTCGTCGTCCTCTTCGACTAAGCGTGGAGGCCGCACGGCGCGTTCGGCACATGGCAATATTAAAAGGCGAAGGTGTCAGTCATGAGGTAATTAATCTTCTACAGGAAATATATCGAGAAAATGAAGTTGAAATAACATGGGAAGAAATTAAGAGTACAACAACTGTCCAGATGCACATAGGATTAAGGCAAGGTTGTCCTCTGTCACCGCTGCTTTTCATGCTTTATATGATAAGTATGGAAAGAAGGCTACAAGGAAGCAATCTAGGTTGTGATCTGTCATACACATTAGGCGGAAAGGTTGTTGAGCAACGACTACCGGGTTTAATGTATGCGGACGATATTGTACTATTAGCAGATAGCCAGGAAGATTTGCAAACTTTGGTGAATTGCTGTGGAGACGAAGGAGACAGTATAGGTTTCAGTTTTAGCGCAACTAAATCAGGTGTGATGGTTTTCAACAGCACAACTGATCAGGAGCTTACAATACAAGGCCATGAAATACCCCGAGTGGCCGAATACAAATATATCGGGGTATGGGTAAACAACGGGCATATGTACACGGAAAAGCACGAAAAGTTTCTCATACCAAAAGGGCGAAGAGATGCCGGGATAATGAAACATAGGGCAGTGGGGGGGGGGGGGGGGTACAACAGTTATGAAGTCCTCAGAGGTATTCGGAAAGGAATAATGGTTCCAGGGTTTACTTTCGGGAATGCGGTTCTATGCTTAAGGGCTCAAGTTCAGTCGCGATTAGAAGCAAATCAGAGAACTGTCGGAAGATTAGCACTAGGTGCCCACGGGAAAACCACAAACGAGGCAGTACAGGGGGGTATGGCTGGGCAACGTTCGAAGCACGGCAAGCTCAGAGCAATGTACTATACGATGAACGCCTGAGGAAATTGGATGATAACAGGTATTTAAATACCTGTGCAGAAAGAGCGTTGACACACAGTGGCGGAAACGAACTAGACAGTTGGCTAGTAAGTTTGCCAGAGACGAGGAAGGAGAAAGAAAGAGCATTAAACGACAGGTTAAAAACGTCAAAGGTAAAAATTGGATAGATTCAATGGAAAAGAAGCATAGTGTAAACTATATCGATGCTGGAAAAGGCAGATCAGGAAGGAAACGTTTTATGATAACTGAAGAGGCAGTGCCCCCCTCTTTGAAGCTAGGTCAGGGTGTCTTAGAACGCGCAGCTACAGAAAAACATTTAACGAAGAAGATGACACATGTGCTGTGTGTGGTAAATCTGTAGAAACAATAGAACATCTCATCCTAAAATGCGATGGTATCCATCCCCATGTCGATGCAGGCACAGTCACTCTTCCTGAGGCCTTAGGGTTTAGAGATAACAATAGTCATGTAAATAAATTTGCGGTGGAAATTAGCAAAAAGCAATTGGAGGATTGGTGGCACAAAAGCAAAGAGGTGACAAGTCTTAAAGTCTGGGAAGACGTTTTTTTAAAGGAAATGGCGAATTGTATTAACAACTTAGAGCAGAGTAAACAAAAATAAAGGGAAAAAACTGAGCACAGTGGCAACAACCACTGCCCCGTTTCAAAGGGGATGCTCCTACCTTCCATCCATCCATCCAGTGACTCCAGCTGTCGTCGACTCTTGTTGGCTTGACTCTTACTGGCTTCTATTTTTTTTTCTGCGTTTGCGATTAGGTTGCCGTTTTGTCCTAGTAGTTGTGACCTGTGGTTCGCGTGCTGGTTGACCGGCGAAGTGGAGTGCTCCCCCGATGCCCTCCCCGCGCGCACTGGTGCGTGCGGGGCCCCGACGCGCCGTCTCCCATGGCGGTATCCAGCGTTTTCTCCCCCTGCTGCTGTCCTGACGCAGCCACCGGCGGTACGACCAGGCCCGCATCCCGTGACCTTGGACGCGGCCGCCGGTCCCTTGCGCGCCAGCCCGCTGGCGCCCCAGCTGTAGCCACAGCTCCTGCGCGCCGCCGGAAACGGCGGTTTTCCTCAGCGCACCCCGCCGCGCTGCTACCCTGTAGCAGTTTACTCCGCGGTCCTCATCGGCCGCCACGTGGTGACCTCCTGCAGCCTACCCCGGCTGAGCTGCAGTCATCGCCCACCTCCGCCCAGCCTTTCGACCGGTCCGGGGTGATGGGCTGCTTGCCTCCTGCAAGCCCCCGACGTGCACGCGCCACTCCCAGTGCGTGCCGTTCACCCTCCCCTCCCCAGTTGTGGCTGCTGATGCTGCTGCGGGGACCTGCCTTCCTGGACACCACGGACCACCAGCGCGCGTTGCAAGCGGACATCTCCCTCCCCACATCCCCATCCCCGCTCCAAGCTGTGCCCCCGCGATATGGGTGGCAGAAATCGAGCACATTCCCCCCCCCCCCCCCCACGTAGCCACAAGAAGAAGTGAAGAAGTGGAGTACGTGATTTCGAATGACCAGTAGGATCAACGCACATGTTTGACACATGAAATGATTTTAATAGTGTGTGTTTGGTACTCTTCATAGCGTTTTTAAACCTAGTATTCGATGGTAACGCGCGGGGTGACATTTCCTTTCTACTTACGGCAAAAAAAAAAAAAACTCGCGTTACATTCGAGTAAATACGGTAGATTGAGGTAATCTTTGGCAGGCCACATTATTATTGAAAACCCTGTCAGTGTTACACTACCTCCTAGAAACTTTCCGTGCTATGCGATGCTGGCACTCAGCTTGTCACTTGCTTGCCTAATGTCGATGTGAATAGTACCCCTTTCTATATGTAGTTCCACCTTGGAATCCTGCCAATGTACGAATGGGCTGCTAACTACTTATGCATCAGAGAAAATGTTCTAGACTCACTGATTGCCTGTGCACTGCCGAAGTATGGCATTGGTTCTGTGGAAACTTCTATTAGCAAAGTACTTGTAACATTGTCTAGTTCCAAGATGTCGTATGTGTGAATAGTCTTGTGGATGCATGATGAGCAGGCGCTGGAGAATCTAGCATAGCACATTCTTTGAGCCTCATCTTTTATTAGTAATTACTGTAGTATATAATCCTGCATTAAATTGGCATGCAAAAGTTGACCCATTAAGGACATTGTTCTTTTTTTGTTAACAGTAAAAAGTTTGCGGGACTCATTGGTATTGTAAGGGAAGAATTCAAGGAAGACGTTTATTCCAGCCCGCTGGCAAAGACGTGCTCCCAGCGAACAGCACCAAGCGATGACCATGGGAATGTACAGTGCATGAAAAGAGGATGAAGTCGAAGCCAGAGAGGCAACGACGACGAAAGCGCATAAAGTGCTCACACTAACTACCCGTGCGGTCAGAAGCGGCCAGCCTGGCCGCGATTAGTCCGATGCAAAGCGCGGAATGAAAGGCTTCAGGCGGGAGACGTGGACAATTTCAGTCCCGCGGTAACGGCGGTCCGGGGGAGGATCAACAGGGGTGACGCGGTAGTTCACAGGTGAAGTTTGGTTGAGCACCAAGTAGAGACCAATGAAACGAGGCTGAAACTTGTCACAAAGACCAAGCGTCCGGAGAGGGGTAGAAAGCAAGACTTCGTCTCCAGGGTTGAATGAGACAACGCGACGACCGGAACGCAGCTCCAGCGAGAAGCGGGGAAAGAGGATACGGGAATCCAAGGAGCACCTCCACCACGTGTAAGGGAATAATTCAAGGGAGACGTTTATTCCAGCCCGCTGGCAAAGACGTGCTTCCAGCGAACAGCACCAAGCGATGACCATGGGAATGTACAGTGAATGAAAAGAGGATGAAGTCGCAGCCAGAGAGGCGACGACGACATAAGCTCATAAAGTGCTCACAGTATGTTGATTCCTGTCAGATGAAAAAAATACACTGAATGCAGAAAATATCGAATTTAAATTTAAAGTTTTTCCACCTCTGCATCTAAATTTGTGATGTTTACAATAAAAAAGATCCCATGGTCACCATCTTCAAGTTGCAGTGTAACATAGCATGTGGAATATGTGCTAAAAACTTGGTTAGTACTGCTTTCAGCTGTGTAATTAGTGAGCAGCAGTGGTACCTGTATTTTTATTTTTGGCTATTTTTAGCTTACAAAGGCTGTTTTCAGTGGGATGAATTTTTGGTGATTAGCATGCATTACTTATTCAAAGAGGCAAACAGTAGTTTTCTCTAGGTAAAGTGATGCCATTATAGGAGACTGGAATTACTTTCTTTCACAGGCTACATATAATATGAATGACATGCGACTCTAGCTCAATATTCTTGTTCGAAATAAAAGGTATGATGCACATCTTATAACAAAAAAGTACATGTTTGCGAGCAGCAAATTTTATTTACTGATTTCTGCTCACTGTTTATCAGCATTTGCTGAAATTTATTGTCGTGTTTACAAAGATGTGCCAATAATTGGGAAACTACAAATAGCTGGTCAAATGTGTTTTATTCGGTTTAATTAACGAAAAAGTGTAGTGCACATTCGAATGGAATAATGCTTTCAAGTTTTAGAGGTAGACTTAATTTTCCGTAATTCGGATTAGAGGATGCTGTAGTTTTTTTCCTTTTCTTTTGCTTTCTCAAAAAACAGTCCATTTTGTGAGTCGCTAGCAACACTGAGCTCTTCAATTTGGTTTGTACAGCTTCCACGCCTTTTCAGATTTGCACAAATTTCGTGCCTAGTTTTCTGGTTAATGCAAATACACTTAATGTGTTTTTGCTGCTGTCTACTCTATGGTATTACAAGGTTTGACACCATAGCTGAGAATTCATGTTTTTCAGGTTAATGTTTTGCACAGTTTGTAATTAACTGTCTGATTGCAGCTGCTCTGGAGCGGATGGTGCCTGATGCAGATGTGGCCCGCATCAACTCCCATATTGCAAGCTTTTGTGTGGCACCAGGGACAGGAATGGTGACCGGAAGGCCAGGATGAACTTGACGCGGGCACTCCATCCTGACCACTGGTACAGCTTTTGTGAAATAATGCAATAAAACATGCAACAAAACTACTTTTGAATTTGATATATCATACTTCAGCTTTGCACTGCCATGCCAGAGTCTGACTCTGGCCATGTTAATGCAGACAAGCTTAAGACATTGGTGCATCTGCATAAGATGTTGCTGTGAATACATCGGATTTTCTATAATTTTGACCTGTTTATGCATAAGTAATGTATGTGCAGCCAGTATTTTGTAGAGCGGAAATGAGTTGCCCACTTGACTCAAACTGGGCTTCGTCAGTGCAGCCCAGTTTGGTTGCCCTTATAAAGAGCGGTCTGGGCCAAATTGAGCAGCCCACTTGTGCCCAGACTGGGCTTCATCTGGCCAACCAAGGAGGGCTGCCCACTTTGGGCCGAACTGGGCTGCCTAAGGGCATGCGAGTGGGCTGCCCATTCGGGCCCAACAAGGGCCCCATTAGGGCATTGAAAATGGGCTGCCCTCTCGGGCCCAACAAGGGCACCTCCAGGGCATTGAAAGTGGGCTGCCCACTCAGGCCCAACAAGGGCCCCACCAGGGCATTGAAAGTGGGCTGCCCAACATGGGCCCCACCAGGGCATTGCAATGGGCTGCCTACGTTTGGCCAGACCTGGGTTTTTGGGGGCAAGCGAAATGGGCTGCCCAAGCTGGTTCTCTTCTGGCTCGTTTAGGGTAGCCCAAGTGGGCTGCCGCTCATTTGGGCCCGTCTTGGGCACGAGTTGCAAATCCCACATGGGGCCCATATGGGCTGCCCACTTGGGGCCGACAAGGGGCCCCAATTTGGAACCCACACTGTGCTATTTGGGTACTGGCAATCCAGAATTGAGGGTTAGGATCAAAGGTCATAGGTGCGTGGCAACGTCACTATACCTAAAAATAAAGCGCAACTTTGTACGGGGCCACAGTGACAGCAGCAACGAGATAACAGGCACGAATAAACATAGTAAGCAATCGGCCAAGCAAAGGCATCGCGATGGCAAGTCGCGAGTTGTGATAACGCTATTCGTTACATGGTAATTCAAAAGGCCGAATAGAGGCGAACATCACATCTAACGAAAATGAAAATGGGTGCGCTAGGAACAAAACACTCCTGGAAGGTCTCATTTTCCGCCAAGAACAACAAAAAAGAAGAGCGGTTCCGTAGGAAGAGTTACGCACTCGCAATGGAGAGTCTCGACTGACGCGCGAAGCGTCAGGAAAGGGAAAGTCGTCAGTCAGCGAAAGCAAATTGTGCTCATCTTGTTCCTCCCCTAGAAACTGGAAGGACAAGGACACACATTGAGAAAAATGCAGCTACAGTGAAAGAGGCAGAGGCATTAGCTCCCGCGGTAGCTTACGCCGTTTAACGTCCATTTTAAGAAAGTTACCTGCGAACGCAGACGCACTGAGCTTTGCGTTAAAGCAGATCTCCCTTCACCTCCTCGTGGCTTATATTTTGTCACTTCGCGAACAGATATGAAGTTCACTCTTAGATCGGGGCAAAATTATTGTCCTTATTTCAAGCCTCAGCAGAGTGTTTTCCGGCCCGAGGGATTTCACGGTACCAAATTTCTTTCCGTGTGTTACGTGTGCTTTCTTTCCGTGTGTTACGTGTGCTTGACACTGAGTTTTGATTTTAAGAGTTCTGGTATCCCACATGTGTCTCTTGGTGAAGAGAGAGCGAAACGGCAGAAAAAATTTGCTAGCAGTTTTTAGGACCTTGAAGTCTGGTTTTTTACGGGTGACAGAGGACACTTGTTCGTGTTGGATGTTGCCTGTTGACGGCCGGTTCTCGCCAAGAGGCAGAACGATCAAAGACCGATTCTGAGAAGCAAGACCGTCAGAGGAACCGAGCGAGGCTGGTCGAGACACCTGGGCGACACGGCAGTGGACCAGTGATCCTGGCCGGACGAGCGGGAGCTGTTCACGAAAAGGAGCGTGGAGCCACCTGGGAGGCCCCTAGCCTACGAGCGAGCCCCGCATCCGAGTAACGTGGAATCAGCACGTTTTCGTGGCAAATTGTGTGGCGGCGGGGTGCTGTTATGCCAGAGCATGCATTTCGCTGGCCTCCATGAAAGTAAGCGCCGTGCGCCCGCCATTGCGCAACGCAAGCCCAGACTCTCGGATATGTCGCGGCTTGCAGCGTGATTCATCCAGGCATGCCCGGCGGAATCCTCCCCCTCCTCTCTTGCAAGCGCCGGCTTCATCCGCGACCGACGCTTTGACAGCAGCCCTTTCCCGGCTGCAATCTTCGAACGGCCGAGCTCCTCTTGTCCGTTCATGAAATTTGAACTGTGACCAGTGCCGTGACATGATTAGAGGGTTTGAGCTGCTGGCATCGGAAACGGTCATAGGAGGCTATAAAAGGTCAAGCTGCGCCAGCAGACAAGCAGACGGAGACATCAAGCGAGAGACGCTCTCCCGGTGCACCGCTGTGCCGTTTGTTTGAGCACGTTGGGCTCTTGGCCACTACTCCGTTAATGTTTCGTTAAATGTTTCATTCACTTACCATTGTATTCGTTTCGTCGGGCAGCTCTGCGCAACAGTGGCAGCAGGCTGAGATGCCACAGTCCCAAAAGTAGAGACAGGCAAGGAGCCCCTGTCGTAACAGTGGTGGCAACGGTGGCATGCCCAGTCGTAACATTAAGCTTCCCAATTGGTGATCTTGATGGTACAGAGGGGCATTTAACGCAGTTGGGAGTACATGCTGATTGAGAGCATGTAATGATCGCTTCCGAGGTTAGTCCGAGGTTAGATCACTTCCCCTAAAGGTTAGTCCAGATAGGCCGGGGTACATTCTTATTGAAAGTAAAATCCGGAGGTGGGTCACAGAAGACACTATTACCTTCTCTTGTGGGGGCTAATAGGGTAAGGTGTGCAGCGTCCACGGTATTAATGAGCGTCGTTCTCATGGCTGTATCGTCTTTGTAAGCCCAGGCGGTATGGAAAGCTTAAAATCACCAAGCAACACACAATGATTACGTTGCGCTATGTGGGGCCATTCCGGAGCAGGGGGCGAAAAGTAGTGTGTTTTTGTTCGAGAGGGACTGTACACATTGTGGACGGCGTTCTTTTCTTGTGGGCCTCCAGAAGAACAATCTCAATGAGTTGATGTTCGATGTCGGATTAGTAGAGGGGTGGACTGCAGCGGTTATGAATTTCGAGACCAGGGCGTTACCCAGGTTGCGAGGTGAGGCTGGAGAGGGTAATAATAGCCGAGTATGCGGATGAGCCCTTCGGTAACTTCTTGAAGGAAAATTATATCAGTGGGACTGAGGTGGTGTGTATATATTGGAAACAGTTGCTGCGTTAGAACAAAGAGAACGGCTGTTGCACTGTCATATATTAAGGGGGTGGAGTGGTGATGTCGATGCTTTATCGGCCACCCTTATAGGTATCTAGTAGTGACAGGAAGCTGTCCTTATTCTCTGAATCGCTGACTACCGACTTTAGAGAGACTTGGTGTTAGTGGGGCACACTAGCCGGGTCGGTAGATTGTTTTTTTTTTGCGACCCACTCGAGTCTTGGGTAATGAGGTTTGTTTTTGGCGGGTCGTGTTTCAAACCAGGCATTGCCGACATTCCAGTGCGTCGGCGAGGAGAGCTTCCAACAGGATGCGCACAGGTGGGCGTTCATTGTTTGGCTTTGAGAGTGCCGCAGGCGGTGCAGAAAGAGATGCCCAGGTTGAAGCAGACGTCGGCGCGGTGGCCCACTCGGTGGCAGAGTTGACATACTTGCTTGTTCGGCAATTCATCTCCGCAGTAGATGACCGACCACAGAGGATTACGGGCGTTGAAGGTGAGGAGGGCCGTTCAGGTGGCGCTCAGCATGCGAGCGCAGAGGACTTGCACGTCGGGAAGGGGTGTCCAGTGGCAATTCAAAAGCTTTCTTTTCGAGGTGATGAGGAAAAGGTCATTAAGGACGCCCTTGGAGATAGCCTCCGGGGTTTCCATGCAGGCAGGGACGGCGTAAGTCTCGGAGGCAAGCATAAGTTGGTGAATTTGTTGGACTGATGTAGCCTTCAGGGATGCGCACCCTGAGGGAGCTCATATTTATAATGGTGCAACTGGCTGGAGTAATTGCAGTCAAGATCTAATGGGTGACCAAAATCCTTCAGAGGAGGTCCTTTCTTTCGCCGGAGAATAATTTTGCAGTCCTGCTCGGGTTGTAGGGAAGGCGGCCACGTCAAGGCAGAGGCAGAGGTCCAGGCGGAGGGGTGGTAATTGTTGGCTGCGATCAGTGTTGGATTGAGACTCCCGCCACCGTGGCTGGCTTACCTCGAGCCAGGCATTTTTATTTACTGTGCGTCAGAAAGAGTTCATTCAGAAGATGATTCCTTCACAGGTGTCTCTGTCGGAGGACCCGCGTTCTCCTGTGCCTCGCAAGGTTGCTTTTGTTGCGGCTTCTGAACCGATAGGACATACCCGTTCTGTGGGATTGGCCAGGGTTAGGTGCAGACCCTAACAGGAGAAAAATTCATCCAAACTTATCTTAAGGTGCCTATAAATAAAAATTGATGAATCTTGGAAAACGAATTGCGAATTTTTAGAGAATTTTAGGATATAGAAACGAAAATTGAGGAAACAAGGAAGTGAGGGTTGAAATAAATTACTAGAAAGTAATAATCGTAAACAAATATATTTGGAGCGAAAGGTAAAGGGAGAGAAGAGTTAACACGAAAATCTCCTGGTCTCGATAAGAAACCTGTGAACGCACGCAGGCGTAACGGCATGTCCTTTGACGATTGCACCGAAGGACAGGAGGATGGGAAGAGTAAAGGCAGCCCTAATCGAGCGAGGAAACTTTCGAAATGCTTAATTCTTTGCCGAAGGTCTGGAGGATTCAGCTCCCTGTCTTCTCCCTCGTCGGTGGTGGAGAGAACGCAGCTTGTGTGCCACTGGAGCTCTGCGGACCTTCGTCGTCGTCGGTGCCGGGTGCTGCCTCGGGGCTCAAAGCTAGTGGCTCACAGCTGTGGGCGGACCCGCACAGAACCTGGGTAGGCTTAGCGCGGCGACGTGAACCCTAGGAGTTTCACAAGGCTGGAATTAGGGCTAATTACCGTTATCCAGCGGTAAAACTTGGCCCAGACGTGCTTGAAGTTGTTGCGTAGGCCTCTTATTAAGACTGTTGGGTGCAATCAGACGAAAGTTGTGGAGCCCATGTACAGCGCGTCCGTACACATCAGCCGCCTAGCGGCAGTTAAGAAAATGGCGAAGGGGAAGGACGGAAAACTAAGAAGACGAAGACGGGAGCATGCATGTGTGCCAGAAGAAGAAGAGGACTTGCACGCGAAGGAAGGCTGTTTTTCGCCTGCTCTGCTGCGATTTTTCTTGAGCCCGCTGCCCTTGCCAGATTCTGCAATATGTGAGTCCAGCGGTTTCTGTTCCCTTATCTACGCGAGTCTGACTAAAGAGCCCAACTCCAGCCTGCCTGGCCCACTACTCGGATGTAGAGCCGTCGATCAAGTCGAGAGAGCCAGCTCTGGGGCATCAGCTGTTAGCTTTGAAATCCTCGCATTGCGCGCCGCGATCTGTAGTGCATGTGCCCCAGCTTGAGAGGATTCGCAATGAGATTCTGCGCAGTGTTAGAAGGTTTTTCTACGAAACTGGCCATCCTTCTTTGAAGTGTAAGCTCCCCAGGAGGAGTGCGGGCCTTCCTGGTGTCGGTCCTGGTTGGCATGCGCTCACTTCCTGGCGGTTTCGAGTTTGCTATTTAATGTCCAGCCGCAAAATGTTTGGCCACTATCCGGTTTTACCGCTCCTACCTGTTGCTAACAAATTTGAACCTAAATTATAACATTTCTCTCTTACAGACTTTCGTTGTGTCGTCGACCACTGCTTCAGACTCCCTGCCAAAGAGTTAGGCTTTATCACTCCTTGATTCTAGGAAACTGTATGTTGTTTTTACCTTAGTGTTATCATGAGGCATAAAGCGGAAATTATACTGTGTTTGCCCCTTCCGACTGGCTTAGTATGTTTCTTTATTTTACAGATTCTTCTATCAGGATGACCGAGGAAAGTAAGTAATTCATTTCTGGTTGCAATACCGCTATATATTTTGTACGCAATAGCAAGCCTTACTCTCACTCTAGTCTGTTGCTTCTCCTTTTTCTGACTATTATAATACATCCTGAGAGACATCATTAATTCGATGTGCCATATATAGGATTGCCAAGTTATAAGAGTTCCACTCAAATACTTAGCGGGCGAACTTTGCTCGGACGAACATTTGCTATAGTTTATGCACCTGCTAAAAGAGAACATATTAATTTTCACTCTGCATGTTAAATAAATTATTCACGTGCGTGTGTTACAATGTAATATATCACTATCGGACACACGAGTTGGTCGCGGTCATCAAGACTTCTTTCTATGCCACCCTTGTGGAAAAAACAGGTGGCAGATGTCAGTGTCTGCGCATAGTTGCAGGTTCAGTCGTAAGAAACGTGTTATAGCCTTGATATGAGACTACAGCTATGTAACGGAAGCGCAGGTATATCCTGGGCACTGCTTGTGGCGTGCTTTCAAGTGACTGCAGGTGACATCCTGGACTCATTTCCTTTGATGACCTTGGTTTTGCACAACAAAGCTTTTGCCTTCACCTTGGCATTCATGAAGCACATTTTCTTCTGAAACAACGATACAGGGTGCAGAAGTGCATTAAACGATGCAGGAGTGGTCGTATATCGGCGATGAAATTCATCATGGCGGCAAAAATTTAGAGCGCACATAAGACTAATTGCACATACGTACGTGCTGCAAATGCAAAAGGATTTGTGTGCCTTCATGGGCTGTTCGTTAACATACTTGTTTACTACCTAGAACTAGTTATTGAGTAGTGCTAATGTCCGAAATGCCTCTCCAGTAAAGGCTCAGTTAGGAAAGTTCCCACGACATAAGCGTACATAAAAAGCTACGCTTAAGCCAGGCCGCTCACGTGTGATTTAGCTGACGTTACTTCTTGTTGGATGGCGTAGCTTCCGGTCTTCCGGTTGGATAACACATTTTTCCGGTTCTACTTGCAATTTGATTGCCGTTACTTCCGATTCCGGGACCATGGCGATCTTATACTGAATTGTCGCGGCGTGGGTTCGAAACCGACGACGGAAGAAGTTTTAAGGCGCAAGCCTTTCTTGGCTCATTAGAGGTGTAGACGGAAGTTTGTGGACGGAAGTTGTCTGCTCGAACTGTGACTCATAAGTTGTATGGTAAATAAAATAAAATATAAAAGTTGACTAAGCAGCAATTATTAGGCAACATATATGCAATGAAATAAATTAAAAATAAAAATAAATTGTTACTAATAAATTAGTAAACAAATAAAATAAAAATTAAAAATAATAGCAACAGAAAACAAAAATAAAAACCAACAAAAGCGGAGAACAAAATATAGACAAATCACATAACTCAAGGAAAGCGAAAAATAAAACATTATGGGAGAATGAGAGGACAGGTAAATGCTTTCGAGTTTCCGCTCATAAGCAAACTTCAGTGCAATCCTGCAATTTCTTGGCTCGTGACTGGCGTGGACCGAAGTTGTGTACAGATGTTTGTGCACAGAAGTTATCCGCACGAACTGTCATTTATAAGTTGTATGCTAAATAAAACAAGACTCTATAAGTTGACCAAGCAACAGTTCTTAAGCAACATATATGTAATAAAACAAAAAAAAACAAATGGGAAATAGAAGGGAAAACAAAACGAGAAATTATAAAAAAATAAAAATTTCTTAAAAATCGAAATAGAAACAGACAAAACAATAAAATAATAAATGGAAAGAGGAGCAGAAAACAGGCAAAGGCTTTTGCATTTCCACTCTTAAGCAGACTTAAGTGCAATCCTGTAAATTTTTGTTTTCCTTTCCTGATGATGTAGGCACTGATGATGACGTCATCAGATAACGGAGGGAATTCGGTGCGTTTCTATGGGACGGTCGGTCAGCGCCGGGTATTCTGACAGATAAGCTGTGTAATGCTTTCGCTTTAATAACATCAAGGCGTATAGGGGCACGATCATCAGCAGTGACACCGTTTCACTATCATATCTGAGGAATGCATCCGTATCAGATAACGGAGAGAATTCGGTACGTTTCTTGGGGACGGTCGGTCAACGCCGGGTATTCTGACCGATAAGCTGTGTAATGCTTTCGCTTTAATAAGGTCAAGGCGTATATGGGCACGATCATCAGCAGTGACATCGTTTCACTATCATATTTTAGAGGAATGAATCCGTTTCACCTTTTAATATTTCGTCTTGAGCACCGGTTTAAAGACAGCGCAGATTGCCGCTCACGGGTCGCCGAGGGATGTCTGATTGTAGTGCGGTACAGTAGATACCTCAATACTGAAGGAAGGTAACACAGACGACATTTCTAGAGAATTATGTGAAGCCATAAGAAGGGAGGTCCTTCACGTAGAGAGGATGACTGCGTCTTACCTAGGGTAAAGCTATATGAGCTAAAATGCGAGCTAGCACTATATTTTCAAAAGTTGAAGCACCATGACGGTGTGCGCGATTGGTGGTTGTAATCCCACCAACTGACAACAATGTGGAGGCGTTGCTGTACGTTTGTCATGAGGCTGTGACAGAGGCGTAAAAGGCACTTACTTCAAAATAATGAAGAGACGCGCTGTTGTGAAGCCGCCGGGAGACATTTCTGGGGCACAGACTCTTACCTATATAAGAAAACATTACTAGTCCCATTACGGGCAAAGCCGGCGTAGTGTGTTAGTGTGTTTACTCGCAGATGGCACAGGAAATTCCAGCGTTGGCAAAAAAAGTAGGGTGACGTCATCAGGCGGTCGTATGACGCCCAGAGCAAGCCGAGCGCCGCCATTTCATAGAGTCAAACACAAATGCTTGGCCTATATATGCCCCGCACTGGCCGACCTGAATGTGGCGCTTGTTTTGCTGACCACATTCGCACCAAAATTGTGACGCAACCATTTACGTAAAGGGCTCAGGGTGGCGTCATGCTTTCTAGTTCTATATAGTTCACATGGGCTGTGAAGTTTGAGGCTAGCTTGCGACATGGATTCGAACATGTTTACGACATGATGCTTAAGACGCGGTTGAGGTGTCCACCGATATGCGAGAGTTACTGCACCATTTCCTTTCCTCAAAAGCAATTTTCGTATCAAAATACTGATGTAACCGTTCGTCCTACGGCGTCCTCAGTCGTGTCACGCACGCACGTATCTGTGCTTGGTGTCATATATCGCGCCTTAGGAAACACCGCAGACTGTGGAGCGCACTGCCTCCTGCGCGCCATTTCGTCGCTGGATTTCATTCAGCCGGGTGTGTGCTCTCGTACAATCAACAGTGAACCGTGAATGTCTACAGCTTCGACATGGGCACCACCTGAAGTGAAACGTGGTCGTTTGGGCTAATAGGCAAATGTCGAAGCACGACAGCGTTTGTAATGCTTCAATATTTCCGCACGTCAGCTGTCTTAAGGGCCCCTGCCGAATGTTTATTTTTGTGCTTTTTGATAGGTAGAACAAATATATTATGGTGTGGCTACGAATTGTGACGCCATATTGAGCGCCATGTTTTGAGCGGGTCATGGTGGTCACTTATATACGTAGGAAGTTGGTCGTGATAATGTCTATGGAGTTTAATGGGTCATATCATCGCATCGACGATTCGTCAGGGGAGAAATATAGAGGCGCAAGGGACATATGATCTTCCAATATGTTGTGCCATTTGATTCAGAAGGGTACCACGACCTGTGCGGGTGCAGGAGCTGTAAGAGCTGACGCTCTATAACATTGCATAAAATAGAACCACTTGTGCAACAAACTATCAATATAGTAAAAATCCGGTTTAGAACAATGTAAGAATAGCTTTAATCTGTATGCATTATAATATATATTATGCAATTTAAGATGATTTTGACAGGACTAGAACGTCAAATATAGCAGGCCGAAAGCACTAATTAGGCAATTTAGAAATAAGGGGTGCATTGCACCATCGGCGATAGAAGCGTCGCAACGCGTGACCTGCGATTGTGGCACAAAGTGCCACGTTTTTTAAGAATCACTTGATTTTCCGAGAATTTCATTGACAAATGTGGTGTCCAGCCGCTGGCTAATTACCCAGCTATCGGCTCCGGTTCTTGGAGGCACGTCGGACCTTAGCCCCTAATAGCGAAAGCTGCTCGCTACACATCAGGACGATGGGAATGTGACTCACGATGTCAAAACTGCAGAGCCTGAGCAGTGCAACTAAGCAGCAAGCAGTTGGTATTTGGTAGAACGCAAAATAATTAGCTTTATGGTGCAATGGGTTCCAAAGTTAATTTCGTGGAAATATTATTACCTTGCTTTTTATCAGTAGCGGCCACAGGATCACGTAATTGTTTTTTTTTCACAGGTGGAAAATCTCCACTTCCTAAGGCATTTTTGATTTACCGTTGCTGCGCCAACTTAAAATTTCAGCAGTGTTTTCTAGGAGGTTAATTCGAATTTACACTTTTTTATATGCAGATGCCGTTGACAAAACAGTAAGTACTCGTGCTCATTTCAGTTACACCCGGTTACACATAGTAAGTGATCGAGTTGGTAAAGGCAAAACCTAGCGAAGAAGGAGCTGTGCACTGGTTTCATGCCTACAGGGATCAAAAAGTATCATGCTACTCGTCCTGCAGCTCTTATGTCCTGGCTAACCGGAAGTTCACCAGAAGTGCCCCTGTTTCGTACTCTCTTGTTCTGCGTCCTTTTTTTGCTCCGTTTCTTGTACTTAGCATGGATAATCACGTTTGAAAAATAAGAACAAATGACAAAGTCCATGTTTACAGGATGCGCCTATAAAATAAGGCAAGTGTCAACGCAGCGCCAAAAGAAAAAAATAGGGGTACAAAACGGACAAGACACAGGCCACGTTAATATCTATTGTAGGTGGACACCTTTCATTTCGCTGCTATCAGAAGTGACAAAAATAAAAAGAAAACATTGCAACACTACATGAAGAAGTGGGAGCAGAAAAATTGACCTATAAAAAAGTGGAAGGATCGCAAGTGTAATAATTGCATCACAAAACTTAGCATAACTAACGAGGGCATTGCTAGACCATTACATGTTATCAAAAGAAAAACAATTGTCTTTGTGTCAAGGCCGGGAAAATTAGGGAAGATTCTTTTTGTTTCCGTAACTGCCACCACGCGTTCGATGGCGCTGAGCACCTGCAAAATTACCTCAGGAATTTGAAATGTTTGGTGGAACACCTCACTTTATTGCCTTCGTTGTCAGAACTAAACAGTGGGAGCTCAGGCAGCATTTCAGGAGTCATATACTCGAATGCCTAAATTTGTTTAAGTAGCAGGCCTGAATAATGTTCCCTTTCCCGCCTGTTCTTAACTTGAACAATAGACTTGTTTTTCGCTTTGAAGTGTGCAGTTTTCACATTCCATTGCAAATGCGCAGAAAATCACTCACAAAGGTTTATAAACGATTTGACTCGACATATCCGTCTTTCCGATGCATTGTTTCTACCCCTTTGTCTGTTTCTTAGGGTCTGTATCGATGTGTATTAAGTTTTGCCCTATCTTTATTTTTCTTACATGCCCCAACGTTCCATTGTTATTTATAAATATAGGTGTGTTCCTGCAACAAACCAGTTAGTAGTCAGCTCTGGGCTCATACTGTATCTGCCCGCTCTATTGCTCGTATCGCGATCTGCCAATTCTGATCAACCAGCTTGCCCTCCTGGGAGTATTGAGACAAATCTTCGATGACATGACCGCTACTTCTCGATCTTTACGGGTTACGTTCTAGCGACCAACTGTCGGGCTGTCGGCTCCAACAGTGCTTTGAAAATGGGTGGAAAATGTGCCAGCTGGTTGTTAGCAACTCTTCTTAACACCACCGTACTTATTTTCTATACCTGGAAATTTTCCGATGGATCGTCACCAGCTAATTGCGTTCATCCTTTGTTTTTGCACCAAAGGCCATTGGCCCTCCGTCCGAGTCCTCAAACTTCCAATTTGCTCACTCTGTGGGACCTTACCAACTGTCACAAATAGAGGTGCTTTCCAGCAGACAATATATTCCTGGAATCTTCTAACCGTTACTTCCATCCTGGCTTTTCCAGTCTCCGCAGAGGCAGGGAAGTGCTACCATCCCTGACGACATCAGCCCCGACCCGGGCTTAAGCACAGCTGGTGGGTCGGAGGACATGCCCCGGCCATTGGATAATTCCGACAGTGGCCACGGGCTGTCCAATGCGGATAATTTATCGGAGTCTGGTGTGTACTCCGACCTGTATGGCACCCCTTACGACATCTTGGTGGAAAGGTAGGTCACTGCGAAAAGTCGACAAACTTCAGGCCTCCACATCTCGTCACGCGCTGATTGCGAACAAGAAAACTGAAGTGCCAACACAAAGATTACCTGGGCCCCTAGTTATGAATACTGATCACAGTGTGTTCGCACTCAGACTACTCCTTCCTTAAAGAGCTAAAGTGGGCGGCTTAACGCATTGCTGTATGAAAGCTGGTTAGCATGGGCTGATTGCCCCCCCCCCCCATCTTCCACAGCAGCCACCCACCGCGTTGTTAGCGTGGAAACTATACTCAGGGTGCGCAGTCCTCCTCCCGTGTCAGAACCTCCTCCGTCCGCAGTCGGCACCCTCCGCGCTTCTTCCCGTGACAGTCACTTCCCGGCCTCTCAGTGCTCTTTTCTGGATGTAGAAAGCGCGCTTTTCCTCTCTCCACTCTCATCATCATCATCAGCCTGACTAAACCTACCGCGGGGCAAAGGCCTCTCCCATGTCTCTCCACTTAATATTGTAATTTGACGCCTCCGCCCACCGCATGCCCGCAAACTAAACCTCATCATCCCACCTAACATTCTACCGTCCCCTGCTACGCTTGCCTTCTCTTGGAATCCACTCGGTTGCCCTTACGGACCAGCGGTTATCTTGTTTTCGCTTCACATGCCCTGCATAAGCCAATTTTTTCCTCTTGATTTCGACTATGTCATTAACCTGCGTTAGTTCCCTCACCCACTCTGCCCAATTCCGGTCTCTTAACGTTGCACCTATCATTTTTTCTTTCCATGGCTCGCTGCGTTGTCCTTCAATTTAGCTGAACCCTTTTCGTTAGCCTCCACGTTTTGCCTGTGGGAGAGTACCGGCAAGATACAGATGTTTTACGCTTTGCGCTTGAGGGATATTAGTAAACTGCTATTCATGATCTGAGAGAACCTGCCATGTGCGCTCCACCCCATTCTTTTTCTCTAGTTATTCCTCTCTCATGATCCAGATCGGCTTTCACTAACTGCCCTGAGTAGACGTATTCCTTTACCACTTCCAGTGCTTCGCTCCCACTTGTGAACTGCTGTTCCCTTGCTAGACTGTTGAGCATCACTTTGTTTTCCTGAATGTTAATTTTTGAACCCACTGAACTGTTTTGACTTTCTAACTCTTAGATCATGATTGGCAGTTCACCTCCTGAGTGACTCAGCAAGCAATGACATCAGCTAATCGGAGATTATTTAGGTCTTCCTCATCAGCTGTTCGGCTACTTTAACTCCACTCTCCACTCTGCCACCTGCCAACCCAGCCTGTATTCATGGTGGCGCATGTAATACAAGCTCATTGAAAACGCCAACATATTCGAGCTAGGAGAGAAATACAAGCGAGGTTGATGTTCACCTCTGCAGTGACACCATCGCTCCTTTGAAGTGATTTAAACCTATGCTATCGTTTAGCTAAGACCACATTTCGTTGCTCGTGTTTAAAATGCCTTGTTTACGTTTTCTTTGCTGACTATAGTACGGGTTAGAAACGTGTTGCTGTTATATTGTTTGTGAAATGTTTCCCATATACCGCGTTTTTTTCCTTAATTTATGCAAATTTAAAAAAAAATATATCATGATACGGCCATGCGGTGTGCGCAGGAGCTATGCACGCAATAGTGGACATTACGTGCATATTACGCCTGTGCTCGTAGGTAGGTTATTATGAGTTATTAAACATTTTTAACAAAGTATTTAATTTTTCATTTTATTCTACCTGATTATAAGAGGGCATCGAAGGCCGTCCACCTCTCATGCGAACTTATTTTTTTAATTTACTTGACATTACCTTTCGTGGCATCGAAATTGGAAAATCAGCTCATACCGCATCCAACGCGCGAATGGCGCCGGAAATAGTTGACCCATGCTTGTCCCTTGGGCGACGCGTTAAAATTCCAAAAACGGATCGGCATTCATTCGGCGTCGCGCATTTTCTCTCAGCGCCGCTGGAGTCGAATCGCCATCATTTCGAGGGAGGTAGTGGTGGTGGAGAAAACCTTTTTTAATGCACGAAAGGAGAGTTTGGGATTCTGAATACTCCGCAACATGGTCGGTATCCTTAGTCCTGGACAGCGTAGGATGGGGCCTCGTCTAGCGCCTGCTTTACCAGCGCCCTCAGGGACTCCAGTGTGGAGCATTTGAGGAGGGCACTCTTCCACGCCTCTCGGGTAGGAGTAGGGGAAGGGTGAAGGTGCGGATTCTGAGTACATGCCCGCACCAGGTGGAAGATGTCGCAGATCTCTCCGGGGTCAACGCACCGAACACAGAGCGGCGGCCCCAGTGAAACGCTCCTTTGTTTCGGCTGTGAGTTACGATGTCGACGTAGTGTTAGGCGCTGCAGCGCAGCAGTGCACATTGCATCGACGCAGCTTGCTACGTGAAGCGTAAAACAAGAGTGTTAGCGGTTACTTACGGCGCCGCATTAATGTAACCAGGAGCTCAGAGGCAGCCCGCTGTTGCATGCGTGTTGCATGAGTACGCCGTGTCAGTTGGCCGCGTGTGGATAACATATCTATAGACGCTTCGAGTCAGCTACGCATCTGTTGTAATTTAGATTTTAGACGTGTTGTTGGGGTTCCCCGGCATGCTGTGAGTTTATACCACTTCCGGCGCATCGCGCATTTCTTATTTGCAATGGCTTGTTTTGAGCGCGTAATGCCACACTCGATATGTAAAACCACAATGTCGATTAAGGTGTTTAAGAAAGCTGCTTTCGTCTGCAACGCCTGCAACGTTTATATTGTGCCCTAGAACCAAAATACATATCGGGAGGAGTAAAAAATAATGATTTTTCTTTAACTGAATGCCTTATACCTCAGACATACGTCGTGTATGCAGTCGGACATAAGTCGGACATGCCCTACATAACGCCTATAGAGAGGGAACTGTCGTTTGTTTAAGGCCTTTTAAAAAACGTCTGTTGATAACAATTGAAGAAATCAAGGTATAATGTAGAATGAATCGCGCTGAGCCGGCTCAGAGAAGCCGTAAAAATATTTTCTTGGGGAATAGAAAAATACCAAAGGCGTGGCTACCGGGCGAAAAGAACTAAGCTACTTTGTTCGGTTTGTACCTGAAAGGTAGTTTGGTTCAGTCAGTACTTTATTAACGCGTTAGCATTATAAGCGTACGCAGCGTTGGCGTAGAGTTAGAGCATCCACCTCGCGTGCACGAGGACCGGGATTCGAATATGGGGGCCGCGCAATTCTCCACCGGGAATAAAAAAAAAAGTCCGCGTGTCGATGGAATTGCATATCTAAGCCCGGGGTGTGACCTGATAGCGGTGAGCAGAACCGACAACGCACTCCCTCATCAGAACAGGATTTTGCAACCCTGGTGCAGCACTTGCCCACAACCTTCCATGAACAAACTAATTAACCCTCGGCGCTCAGTCCCCAGCGGCAGCGGAGCAGCTGACCACTGCGGCGGTCAGACCTGTGACGCAACCGAGGCTGATAAAAATCACTAGCTCCGGACAGGCCGCGATTGGAATCTCAACCTGGCAACGTTTAACGGTAGAACCTGAACCAGTTAGGTTAGCCTAGCAGTGCTGCTCGAGAAACTAGCGGGCAATAAGTGGGATGTCATAGGGCTTAGTGAAGTTAGGAAGACGGGTGATGCGTTTACAATATTAAAGCGCGGGCACATGCTATGCTATCCGGCACTAGAGGATAGACGAGAACCAGGTGTGGCATTCCTCATCAATCAGGATACAGCTGGCAACATAGACGAGTTGTAGTGTTAATGAGAGTACGCAGCTATCGTTATTAAGCTCAATAGGAGGTACAAGCTGAAGGTGGTGCAGGGGTACACGCCTGCATCCAACAATGATAACCAGATAGTTCAAAGCTGCTATGAAGACGTATATTCGACAATGAACAAAGTGAGCGTTAATGAGTGAGGCAGTAGCGCACAGCAATGCGTCATCCCGCCAGTAAAGAAAGAGGAAGTAATGAAGGTCTTAGCAGCAATGCAAACAGGAAAAGCAGCTGGTGAGGATCAGGTAACAGCCGATCTTTTCAAGGACGGAGGAGAGATTGGGCTAGGAGACCTAGGCACCCTGCATACGAAATGCCTTATGACCTAAACCATACCAGGAGCTTGAAAGAACGGAAAAATTATCTTAATTCATTAGAAAGGAGACGCCAAGGACATGAAAACTTACAGGACAATCAGCTCACTGTCCGTTGCCTACAACGTATTTACTAAGCTAATCGCTTATATATTCGGGGCAACCTTACACTTCAATCAACCCAATAATTAGAGAGGCTTTCGTAAAAGTTACTGCGCAATAGATCATATTCACACTATCAATCAGGTGGAAGATAAATGCGCAGAAGAGAGCCAGCTTCTACATATAGCTTTTATTGATTACGAGAAAGGATTCGACTCAATGTAAGCATCAGCAGTGATGCTGGCCTTGAGGAATCACGGTGTAGAAAAGCCTTATATGAAAATACTGGAAGATGTCTATAGCAACTGCAGAGCAACCATTGCCCTCCATAAAGTCAGCAATAAAATTCTAATAAGGAAGCGCGTCAGGCAGGGAGACACGATCTCGCCTATGCTATTCACCGCCTGTTTACAGGAGGTATTACAAGGCCTGAATTGGAAACAGTTGGGGATAAGAGTTAATGGTGAATACCTTAATCATCTCTTATTCGCTGATAACATTGCCTTGCGGGGTCACTCGGGAGATGAATTGCAAAGCATGATCAATTTATTTAGACTACACAATAGCCAAACGGGCGAGTTGGTGGTACATATTGGTGGCAAACAGCGCAACGACGCTGCGACATGAAAATCCAGGCTCATGTACTGTGTTCAGTATTGACGTGGTCGATCTGTTCTATTCCCTCCCTCACAATGAATTGATGAACGCGGTTTCAAAATGTGTAACAATTGACAATGATGAAGAACAGTTTATTAGAGGGTGCGGCATTTCTGTGGCTAGCTTTCTTGAGCTGCTGTCTTTTTATTTAAAGTCAATGTTCGTTGAATGGGGCAGTAAACTGTATACCCAAAAAGCGGGTGTTTGCATTGGATCTAGGGTGGCACCAGTGATTAGCGATATATTTTTGTCCTTTGTTGATCGTGGTATCCAGGAAAATCTGTCGGGAATGGCGTCACGCATCTTTCGTTACGTCGATGACTTCTTGATTTTTGCAGAAAAAACTAACTTTTCAAGGCGCATGACTGATGTACTAAAAGTATTTAAAGAAAATGCTTTAGGTCTAGAGTTTACCACTGAGGTCACGGTCGGTAGTAAGCTACAATTTTTAGATCTGAGTTTGAAGGTTGCGACGGGGCACGTCTGTTGGGAATATCGTCCAAGGATGGGTAAACCGCTGTTAAATTATAAATCGCATCATTCCAAAACAGTTAAAACAGGAATTGTGGTCTCATCTCTTTTGTCCTCATTATCAAAATCTTGTATCCATAGGGCAACCAACAGCTTCAACGAACAAAATAAAAGGTTGAAGGAAGCTGGATACCCGGATGGTGTTATGTTATTGGGCTGTAACAAGGTAGCCAAAAAGCTTAGGAATCCATCTTTGGTCCCTAGTCCGGGAAAAGAGAAGGAAAGGAAAAAGTTTGCCATTCTCCCATACGTACACCGTATGTCACATAATCTTAAAAATGTGGCAAAAAGGTATGGCGTAGGGGTGGTTTTTTCAGCCCCCAAGAAACTTAAAAGGGTTTGTGCTGTTTTGGAAAGAAAGGCTGAACAACGAAAAGAATCTGAAACAACTTGTGGGGTTAAGCACGAAACAATGTATGTGCCATGCGCAGAAGAGGTTGTGTACAAAATCCCAATGTCATGCGGACAAATATATATCGGGCAGACGGGGCGTTGCATCAATCCACGTTTGAAAAAGCATGCAAATAATCTGGAAGCTAACAAATCTAATCATCTAGTTGACCATGTTCGAGACTGCCAATTTTGTTTTCCTTCATTGCCTTACTGTGATATCCTCTACAAACACCCGTCCCGATTAACACGTGAGATTATGGAAGCATATCACATGAAGAAAAAAACAAGGTTATGTGTCAGTAAGCCATCTATTTCATTATATGACAGTGAGGTTGCATACCTCGATGCCACGTAGAAACTTGGGTTTTGTTTATGTACTAGCTGTTAAGTTGGCCACTTTGTCTATAAAATGTACTGCTTTCCTTAAATAAATTTCAGTTGTGAGTCAGCGCTTGTCCTGTATTCTCTTCCACTCTGTCCGCGTCGTTGCGCTGTTTGCCACCATTATTTACACTGGCAGAGCAGAACAGTTGGTCTAAGAATTATCATGCAGAAAACCAAAGTAATCTTCAACACGCTAGCAAGGGAACAGCAGTTCACAATTGGTAGGGAGGTGCTGGAAGTGGCAAAGGAATATGTCTAGTTACGGCTGGTCGTGACCGCTAATCCGGATATGAGATGGAAATAACTGGAAGAAAAAGATTGAGGTGGAGCGTATGGCAGATTCTAATTTATTAATGGCAGTTTATCGATCCCTGGAGAGTATACAACAGCTGTATCTTGCCTGTACTCATCTACGGGGCAAGAGCGTGGTGGCTAACAAAAAGGGGTCAGCTCAAGTTAAGCAAACGCAGCGAGCTATGGATAGAAATATCGTAGGTGTAACCGTAAGAGACCAGAAATGGTCAGGGTGGTTGAGGGAACAAACGCACGTTAACGACATCCTAGACGACATCATGGGGAAGAAATGGGCTTGGGCAGGATACGTAATGCGAGGCAAGATTACCGCTGCTCCTTAAGGGTAACGAAGTGGATTCCAATAGAAGGCAAGCGTAGCAGGGAGTGAGAGAAGGTTAGGTGGGCGGATGAGTTTAGGAAGTCTGCAGGCAAAGGCAGGGCGCAGCTGGCAAAGGACAGTAATAATGGAGAGACAGGGGAGAGGGCTTTGCTCTGCAGTGGGCGTAGTTAGGTTGACGGTGATGATGAATATAAGCGCATATGCCAGACAAAATTGCGACCGTCGTTTGTCAGTATACAGTGGCAAAGCCAGGAAAAAACCTCTTATATAACGAACTTTAGTATGCGTTATATAGTGCGTTAACCTCGTATTTAATCAACCGAAGTACGCCACCTCAGATGCAACGAGCTTATATATCTGGGCCTCACATTTAACAAACTTAGTGCGTTGATTTGCCATATAGCGAACCTGAGCGTACAACCTCGGATATAATGAACGTCTGGATGACAACGCAAATAAGCGATCCACAGAGGATCGGCTAAGAAATTTAGAGCGATAGCTGCCAAGCTCGCGTTGTTGGGTTTCGTGTTGTGATCTTATTAGTAGTAGTGGTACGCTGTGCTCATGAGAATAATCGGTGGGTGCGTTGCCTTAATAACTGATTACCACAGAAACCTCCAGGAGGGTTGTTACCGTGAGAGCTGGAGGTTATGGCGAGAGTGGATTAATCCACAGCCTGAGGATAATTACGGAAGAAGGAGGATTATGGCGAGAGAGTAACATGGAAACCAGCCGAAGGGTACTTACTTTGGAAGCAGGAGAATGGTCACTCGGGAAGGAGGAGGGTATGGTTATAGTATAAGAAGGCGCGGCCGGTGGTCTGTTTCCAGGGGAACCACCAAACGAGTACAGTTACCTTGAAAGGAGAAGGGAATCGCCAATCTGAGGATGGTCTCGCTGGAAAGAGGAGTTTATGGCGAGTACAGCGGTAAGCTTAGCTGGCGGATAATTAACGTGCAACAAATGACGAGAGCCTAAGGCGCGAGTGGATGGCTGTTTCTATGGTGACCACCCTGTGGGTAGTTACCCTTAAAGGACTAGGCTGATCGACGGTTACCGTGGAAGGAGTATGCGACGTCGAGAGCGCTGAAATATGTTACCAGAGAGTGGTTACCACTGGAACCAATCAGACAGTGAATATAATGGAAAGATGAAGAGTATGTGGAGAATGCAGGAATGTATTACGGTATATGCGCCGAATTTATGAAGCGCGCCGACCGAGGAAAAAGTCGTGATCAGCGCCGCGCGCCTAGAACAGCGGTTTTGAGAGTATGCACCGAGAGCCGAAAACTTCACTTCAAAACTCACCGGATATGAGGTCATTTTCACGCTCTCTATCACAATGTATCCCAAGATGTTGATACATTAACTACTCTCGCTGAATATCGACTTACGCAGGGGTACCTGTCTTGTCAATTTTTTTTCATACATAAAACACCCCCAAATTTACCAGGAAAATGCATTTTCACGAAGACCCACTCATCGATTCTCATACCAGTAACACATTCGTGTCGAAAAAAGCAAGAAAAGTTGAATTGTTTAAAGGCCTATGGCATAAAAATATCACGCTTATTTAGTACGTGGGCATGCGTTTACATTAGTATACAGATTGTAATATTATTTTACTTATTTATTTATTCATATTTATTTATTACCTACTGTTGGCCTCAGTTTATGGCCGTAACAGGATCAGGTTCACATACATATGAAAAAGTACAAAACAAAAAGAAAAAAAGCAGAAAAGGAACTTTTCACATTACTCAAAGGTACATGTAAATCGCACATGGTGACAGTGTTGTTAATAATTTTCAAAACAGTTTGTTGGCTCCAATGCAAATGTTTCAGGGCACATCTGGTTCACGATTTCAGGAGCCAACATATTCCACTCACGAATCACATGTGGGAAAAATAAAAACTTGAATACACCACTATGGTATCTGTATTCGGATGAATGTTTTCATGTTTCGTTCTTGTGACAGGCGTGTTAGCATAAAGCAGATAGCTAGTCTTATGTTTTGTGCCATCATTCAAAAGGAGGAACAGAAACTTAAGCCGCATCAGTGTGGTTCGTGTGTGGATTGTAGAGAGGCTAGCTTTTAGTAGAAGCAGTGTGGAGGATTTATGACGACTGTATTCGTTGAAAATAAATCGGACAGCTTTTCGCTGGACACTTTCTAATCTATCAATATGTTGTTTATTGTAGGGAAGCCAGGTAATAATACTCGATTCTATCACGGAACGAACAAGTGAAAGGTATGCCAAAAGTTTTGTTTCCGATGAAGCAAGTCGAAGGGAACATCTTATCATTTAAAGAGCAGAATGCACCTTTGTGGTAAGGTGTGTCACGTGCTCGTTCCATCGTAGGTCCGAGGCAATAATAATGTCAAGATACTTGAAATGTTCTGCCTTTGTGAGAGTCTTCATTTCGATTTCATAATTGCAATTTAATGGCTCTTTCTTTCTAGTGACTGTCATGCAGACAGTTTTTTTCCAGGTTAATGACCATCTGCCAGTTGTCAAATTATTTCGATACATACTGCAGTGTGTTGTTTAGGTCTATTTGGTCAGCAGGGCTATTGATTTTGTTGTAGATGACGCAGTCATCCGCAAACATACGTACTGTTGCGTCGATATCCTTGCTCAAACCATAAAAAAAGTAGAAAAATTGGTGCAAGCCCTGACCCCTGTGGCACGCCAGATAATACTTCTGCCAAGTAACACTCGCTGTTTTTAAAGTGGACAAACTGGTGACGACCATTTAAATAGGCATTTAACCGATTAGCTATTGTCCTGTTACCATGAAAGCGAACTAGCTTTTAGTGAAGTTTAGAATGAGATACCCGGACGAAGGCTTTTGGCAAATTGAGGAATATCATATCTGTTTGCCTCCCTTTATCAATTGTCATAGCTAAGTCATGAACCGTTTCTAGTAATTGTTTCTTCGTAGACAAACCTTTCCGGAAGGCATGTTGGCTGGGAATAATTAATTTGTGGTCTGAAACAAACGTTGTAATGTGCTTCAAATTTAAATGTTGTAGGGTTTTACAGGCCATACATGTAATAAAAATAGGGTGGTAGTTGGAAACAATGGCTGGGTCTCCTAATTTATGTATCGGAAATACCTTAGCTATATTGAACATTTCTGATAGTTGTGCAGTTTTCATTGATCTCTTATATAAAACCAGCAAGTATTTGGAAATCCATTCAGCGTAACGTTTCAAGAATGCATTCGGTGTATTGTCAGGACCTGCCGATTTGTTCGTACCAATACTGAGAAGTAAGCCAAATGTTCTTTCTTCAGTATTTTTTTTCCTCGAGTGTATTGTTGTTGCCATTAATCTGGTGTTCTAACGCATGGCTGGTGCCATCATCAAGTGCGAACACAGATTTAAAGTAATTATTAAGGAAAGTAGATGTGATTAGTTCTCCGTTCTCTTTCCAGTCTTTGAAGTCATGTACCTCCAGAATTTATGTGGAGCGATCCCCAGGTGGTCGAAATTATTCCGGAGCCCTCCACTACGGCATTTCCTTCTTCCTTTCTTCTTTCACTCCCTCCTTTATCCCTTCCCTTACGGCGCGGTTCAGGTGTCCAACGATATATGAGACAGATACTGCGCCATTTCCTTTCCCCCAGAACCAATTAAAAAAAAACTGCATAAAATTATTTAATGGGACGTTCATATATTCCTGCTTGGCCGCTTTCGCAGCTTGTTTGAGTGCCTGTGAATGGCTGCGGATTTTCACAGCGTAACTGCTGAAGTGTAGTCTGTGTTTCAGCTTTCTTAATCGAGCAATTCTGCGCTTAAGATGCACAATTCTTCTTGTTATCCATGGGTTTCTACGATGCACTGGCCTGGTTTTTTTTGTGGTATATACTTAGATAAGCAACATTACACGACAGTTACAAAAGATGACCATAACTGGTTGACAGACCCTGTGGGAACTTGAGAACTAGAAACAAATTGTGTATGACGGTTCCAAATGTTCAAGAATGCTGGTATCATCCGCTTTGGAGTGGTCAAAAATCCATGCTTTCCGTCTTTGAACAGAACTTGGTGTTCTTAATGGGAGGACACATAGCGTAGCCTTGTGATCTGAAAGGCCATCTACTACCTCGCATGAATAATTTGTAAACTGAACTATGTCACTAAGAAACGTAAGATCAAGAGCACCAGTACTTGTTTTCGTATCGGGCGTTGCGCCGCGAATTACTTGAATGAGATCGGAGTTAAAAGATATCAAGCAGTGCTTTTGCGCTAAGTATGTCTGTGTTATCATCGTGGAAGGTATCCCAATTGATGCAAGGGTGCTGAAAATCTCCTGTAAGAACAACGTTTTTAAATAATCTGAACTTCTAGAGCATGGATGTCATTTCAATCCCGCGTAGACACTACGCCAACCTTTTTGTGGGATGAATCACGTTGATTTTGTTTGTCATGTTCGTTTTCCTCTTCTGTTTCAGTCTTTCGGTGTTATTTCATCATGTCAGCGTTGTGCACATGTGTAACAATGAATACTTTATTTTCGTTTTACATTCAGTTTTGCAAGTGCAGTTCTACTTAGAGAAAGGACTGTGAAAAAAAGGACTCTGTACAAAGTGACGAAAATAAACATGACTATTATTGTTATAATCTGCCATCAGACACAAGGTTTCGTCGGTATCGTCAGGTGGCCAGTACCTCGTGCCTAAGAGCAGGAAGCATTGACCCATGGTGATTTAGCACCAAAGCGCTTCAACGTCGTTGATACCTGGCATGGCCGCTGCGTGTATGCTATCTTTGATCAAGATTGCCACTCCACCGCCACATGTACCTCGGTGCTTACGCATCACGGCAAAGACAAGGCGGAAAAATATCATCACCTGATATGCTCGAAGAGAGCCAGGATTCTGTTCTGGTGTTAACGTCAGGGCTATGTTCGATTATAAACGCTTGAAGTTCAGTTGTTTTATTCACAACGCTTCTTACATTTCTGTTGGCTATTGTTAGGAAGTAGGTCAGTTTTTTTTCGTGTTATTGTTTCTCTCCTACACCTAATTTGGTTCCCTTATCATCGTCCCAGGTATATGCACATCGTTAACTTTAATCTTGTTAAAGACCAACGAAACTTTGTCAAGTTTATTGTTTTTTGGGTGACAGCTGTTTTCGGATGTTACGAACTCGTGGTGAGAAGTTTTCGCTTACTGATATTTCTGAGTCCTTCAATTTGTGGCATTTCTGGAAGATTTTTGCTTTGTCTCAAAAATCACATAATTTTAGAATGACAGGTCGGGTTTTGTTGGCCTTTGCTGCGCCTAGGCGATGAATTCTTTCAGCCTCCAAGATTTTTATACCAAGGGTGGTAGCTATAATGCTCTCAATTACTTCAGTCTCAAGGTCATCTGTAGTTTCTTCTTTTGATTCTTATATACCGTACACAATTACGTTGGATCTCCTACCCCTGTTTTATAGGTCGTTAATTTGAGGCAGCAATTTGTTCATGCTGATTTCTAAACAAAAAAATTTTTCTTCGACGCCAGCAATTCTTAGCGTGGATTGCTTCTAATGACTCATTAGTAGCCTTGTATTTGTCTTTGATTACATTAATATAAGTGGCAATCTTGCGCACTTCACTGAACACTTCTTGAAAAGTAGCGGCTGGATTAGATTTCACGTCATCGGCTAACAACAGCACTCACTTTAAGTAGGCGAGATATTCAAAAATGGCAGAACGCATTTGCCGTGGGCATCGCAGCCCCTTCACGAAGATGTCATTGCCCCCCTACTTTCTGGAGGCATCGCCTCAATGCCACCGCCAAGCGGGAAACAGTATACAGGCAACGGAAGTTCAAAGGTGCGTGTGGCGTCAGCACTGAATGTGAACCCCGGCAGGGGCTAATGGGAGTAATACGGTTTCATGAGGCGACACGTGGACTACTTCAGACCTGGGCGGTTGAGAAGAGCGGACAGTGCCTTGCGCAAGCACTTTATAGCACGTAGCACCTCGTAGGGGCCGAAGTAGGGACACAGAAACTGTTCAGAGCGCCCGCGCAACCGTATTGGGCTCCATACCCAGACGTGCTCGCCCGGATTGTAAATCACCTCCCTGTGGCGGAATTTGTAGCGCCGGCGTCGGTTTCCTGCTGGTGTCGAATTCGGTGTCTAGCAAGATAGCGAGCGGCTTCTGCGTCGCTAACAAATTGGTCAGCGCCCGCGATAGATGAGGGGGCGCAACCGGGAGGGAGCATGGCGTCCAGCATGGTCTGGGCGTCACAGCCACACACCGAAGAAAACGGAGTGAAGCGCGTCGTTTCTTTGAGGGAGGTGTCATAAGCAAACGTGATTTAAGGAAGTATCTCGTCCCAGTTGTGATGGTCATCGTCGACATACATAGACATCATATTTGCAATGGTATTGTTCAGACTCGCAGTTAGTTGATTCCTTTGAGGATTGTAAGCAGTCGTTTTTCTATGACCAGTGCCACGGAGATTCAAGACCTAATGTGTAAGAGCCGGCGTAAAGGCGGTTCTCCGGTCAGTTAATAGAACCGTGGGATGCCGTGGCTAACCACAATGTGGTGAACAAAGAATTCAGCCGCTGTGTCACGAGTAAGCGCCTTGGTCTCACAGTAACGTCTGAGATAGGCAGTGGCAACAACAACATAACGGTTACCTATGGAGTACACTGGGAGTGGGCCTATTAAGTCCATGCCGACCTGCTGAAATGGGATTCGCGGTGCATCAATTGGCTTCAGTGTAGGCCGGCCGGTTTTGTCGGCGGTATCTTGAGGCGTAGACGCTCACGACAGGTTCTAACGTAGCGTTGGACAACCGCAGCAAGCCGAGGGTACAAGTAGGTGTGGCGGAGTCGTCCCAATGTTCTTGAAAATCCGAGGTGGCCAGAAGAAAGGTCATCGTGGCAAGCAGTGAGAGCTTCCTGACGAAGCGCTGATGGGACTAAAAGGAGATACGCAGTTTCGGTCAGGCCGTAGCTTTTCTTGTAGAGGACTCCATCTCGTAAAAAAAATGATGAGAGTCCACGCGAGAAGAGTCGGGGCGGAGACGGAGCGGTTCCTTCGAGGTTCACGATGAGAGGCAGCAGTTCGCAGTCGGCCCTCTTGTGTTGGGCAAGGGCGGATGTGGTGACAGCGCCCAGGAAAGCATAATCATCTTCGGACTCATTCGATGGGCACAGAAGAGGAGCTCGGGACAGACAGTTATCATCACTATGCTTCTGAGTGGACTTATACACGATTGTGACGTTGAACACTTGCAACCGAAGGCTCCATCGTGCAAGCCGCCCCGAAGGATATTTCATGCCCGCCAGCCAACATAAGAAGTGATGATCGCTCAAGACTCCGAACGGGCGGCCGTATAGTTACGGACAAAATCTCGGGACTGCGCTGACAAATGCGAGATACTCCTTTTCCTTGGTGGAATAATTCACTTCGAAACAGGACAAAGTGCGACTTGCGTATGCGATCACGCGTTCTACACAGTCTTGCCACTGCACAATCACCGCAACGAGGCCAACATTGCTGGCATCTGTGTGCAGTTTTGTGCCGTCCTCCTCGTCGAAGTTGTCAAGGGTAGGAGTAGATTGGAGGCGGGCTTTAAGCTCAGTGAAGGCTTTTTCCTAATCCGGGCCCCAGAAGAAGGGTTCGGCGTCTTTCGTCAGGCGAGTAAGCGGCTCTGCGAGCTTGGGGAAATTTTGAACGAATCTGTGATAATTGATGCAGAGCCTCAGAAAATAACGCAAGCTTCGCTTATCTGTTGGCTTGGGGAATGCAGCTACGGCGGCCGTTTTTGGGGGGTTAGGGCTAATGTCCTCAGCGCTCGCAATGTGGCGAAGAATCTTTAGCTCCCTAAATGCCATGTGGCATTTTTCAAGCTTTAGAGACAGATGCACGGAACGTATTGCCTCCAAAAGAGCACGCAGACGCTTCGGGTGCTCCACGAACATGTGGGAGGAAATCACCACGTCGTCGAAGTACACAAGGCAGGCCTGCCACTTCAGGTCAATTATCACGGTGTCCGTCATGCGTTGGAACGTTTCAGGGGCTGAACGCAAGCCGAAGGAAAGCAGGTTAAGACGAAAAGCGCGAACAAAAAAACACACGGACGCAAGAAAGACGCTTTGCGCTTGTCTTTCGTCTTTCTTGCGTCCGTGTGTTTTTTCGCGCTTTTCGTCTTACAATGCATTAACAACTATCCCGCACCTACACCCACGAAGTAGCTTAAATTCGTACAGTGCGTCAAGGTAATGAAGGTGGTCTTTTCTACTCACGTTCGTCCAACTCGATTTGCCAATAACTCCTACGCAGGTCGACTGACGAAAAGTAGGTAGTATGGCGGAGGCGTTCTAATGAGTCGTCAATGCGCGGCAATGGATAATAATTGGTTTTTGGGGGAAAGGAAATGGCGCAGTATCTGTCTCATATATCGTTGGACACCTGAACCGCGCCGTAAGGGAAGGGATAAAGGAGGAAAAGAAAGAAGAAAGGAAGAAGAGGTGCCGTAGTGGAGGGCTCCGGACTAATTTCAACCACCTGGGGATCTTTAACGTGCACTGACATCGCACAGCACACGGGCGCCTTAGCGTTTTTTCCTCCAATGGATAGACATAATTTTTGGTAACGTTGTTGAGACACCTCTAACCTACGCTGAATCGTAGGCTGCTCTCTTTCTTTGCTACGAGAAAAAACGTGATGCCCAAAGGCTAGTCGATGGTTTATGACGTCGTTGCAGATCATTTCGGCAGCTTGGCGGCGGATTGCATAAAGACACTGTCATAGCGGTCTGTGGTCACTATTGACGATAATGCGGTGCTCAGTTATTGGCGTCTGACGATTCTTGGAGGTTGACGCAAAACAGTCGCGGAACGAGTCAATAAGGCTATGCACGCGGCGTTTCTGATCGGCCAGAAGGTCAGCGTTGACGTCGGTTCTAGTGGCTGCTGCCGTGCACTGTTCCGCATCGGGGTGGCTTGCACTACGATGCCTTCGGTTTCAAGTGGCCGGCATACTCGCCAAGGTCATCAATATGGGCAATCACTTTGTTTTTCGTCAATATGTTCGCTTGGGCAATGCCCCGAGTACCGAAGCTGGTATCACACTGGACTGACAAACTTGCTTGCTCTCGGCGGTATCGTTATATAGTCGGCGGAGAAGTGTAGTGCTGCTCTGCGTGGCTCGGGGTCTGTATCAACGGCTCGCTGTGTCGAAAACGGTACCAATTTTTCCGGCAGGTTGGTGACCGCCCCATATTCTTAAAGGATCGAAGGCCATGCCGAGAATCTCTTTATTGGAGCACTTTTGTAGCACGGCGAAGGGGCAGCTTTTATACGGCCGATCTTTATACGGCAGATGCAGGCGCCAATTGACATTATCACTCGGAAACCAGCTGTGCGTATCTGCAGCCCCGGCCAAGGTGTTAGAAACTTTGTAAGCGTCGTGGCTATCTGGCTTCTCATGATAGTAAAGTCTGCTTCCGTATCCACTAGTACTGTCACGTCATGGCAGTCGGCGTAAACTAGAATTTCGGCGGTGGCAACAGTTCTTTTACAACTGGTCCGTGGCGTCGTCGATGAGGTCGTCGATGTGGTCATCGGTGTTGTCGGCGGTGAGATCGCCTTTGAGGTCGGTGGGTGAGGTCGTCGGAGTTCAGGTCGTCGCATCAACTCGTCGGATGGGGGCTGTTCACTCTCTGCGGCAGCGGCGGTCCTACCCCAGGAGGATGCCGTCTTCAGTTTTCCCGGCGGGGACGTGCCTCTGTACTAGCCAGAGGATGATGCGCGACTGGGCGAAGGAACCCGTCTAGGAGACGGCGACCTAGACTGATGTCATGGAGGCGTTGAGGGCAGCAAATGATCGGCCAGGTGCTGTTCAATTTCACGCGCTTTCTCACCATAGCGCGGTCGAGGTGCGCCCGGTAGAAATCCTCTTAAGCCCATCCGCCGGTATGAGCAGTTGCGGAGGACATGACCTGGCTCCCAGCAGTGGTAGCAGAGTGGCCGGTTGTTGGGTGTTCGCCACACGCCCGTTTTTCGTAGAACAGGGCGCGGGTCACGCAGCTCGACGAGGAGAAGGTACCCCTACATTGCATCATCAGCAAGACGATATGCATGCGACACCGAAGCAGGTTTCCTTAGGGCTTCGCTGCAGTTCATGATGTACGGCTCCCGCTGTGATTTCCGTAGGGCTACACTGAAGCTCATGGAGTACCGCGCCAGTTGTGGTACCGGTGGTGGCTGCATCGCTTGCCGAATTTAGTCACGGGCGACATCGGCTATAGCTGCAAAAATTGCAGGTGGAGCATCTAAGAGGAGGTTGCGCAGTTCTTCGCGAACCACACTCCGCTCAAGCACCCGGAGCGCCTCTTACCCGGTGACTGGCAATGACGCACAGTAGTTGTTAGCTGCAACACTTCCCTGGCGACCGTACGGAGCACTTTTTTCCTGGAAAGAACGTTCAATAGCTGTGGCTCCTTTGGCGAAGTCGCCGACGGTTCTTGGAGGATCGCGTATGAGGCCAGCAAAGAGCTGCTCCTTCACGCCATGCATTTGGTGGCGACCTTGGTTGCCTCGGGCATGGCAGGGTCAGCACGATTGAAGAGGCGCTTCATATCTTCGGTAAACATGACGACGTTTTCGTTGGACTGCTGTGACCTGGAGCCAAGAGCGATTTCGTCAATTTCTTTTCGTTCGTTTGTGCTGAAAGTGGTGAGGAACTCACGGCGGTACGCTTCCCGGTTGGTAAAAGAAGCCTCATGGTTCTCGGACAATCTTTGTCGAGCCTTTAAACGTGAAATACACCTTTCGTGGCATTCGCTGGTTGTCCCACTGGTTGAAAGTGGGCACACGATCAAAGCTGGGCAACCTGTCCTCGACATTCTCGAATCAATCGCCGTGGAAGAATGGCGGCGTGCGAGGTGTAAGGAGTACAACCGGCCAGACAGTGCCGAAAGGCTGACCTGTCTTGTCTGCCGGTAGTGGATGTCATGGTACGCACCGGCTACGTCAGTGGCTGAACTCAGGTTCCAGGGCTCGCAGTCGGCGGTTCGCCTTGTGGACGGGTGTTGTTTTCATGCTGCGGGGATCAGCGTGAAAATTGTCTTCGTGGTGAGCGTGCACGGGGCGTTACCCAGCGGCTCCACCAAAATGCCGCCGACAAACGTAGGGTGACTCAAAAAGGGTTTGTATCGAATGGGCAAGAAGACCAGCCGCACGCATCCGAGCAGAAACATCGGCTTCCTCGCTTCCTCACGAGCCAAGTCATGCCGCTGGGCCGCATGGCGGCGCCTTCAGAATGTAAGCAGTGCGGCAATATTTTCAGCGAAATTCCTGTTTTTACTTCTTACATGTCATAATCACATTCAGTCATGCTACGAAGTCATAATCATAATTTAAAATTTCAATCTGGATTTTCCGCATACATCAGCTACGACGCCAATTACGTCGGGTTATCTGCTGAAAGGGACCCATAGCACTATCGCTTTACAATTGCGCGTAACAGCTAGTTGATTGTCGCGGTGTCTAGGTAGCCCCTCGTTAAGCTGAGCAGTTGTAGTGGACGCTTTTTTTTGCCCCAGAGTCGAACTTATCTCTGAGAACGAAAAAAAAAGCATTTTGCTTCCCTTCCGGTGCAATAGAATGCTTTGCGGAAAAAAAGAACAGCAACGGACAAAGCTCTGCAAATGTTCTCCCCGCACTATGATTTGCTACACTCGAAAGGAAGGTTTAGAACAGTGCGCTTGACGAGGCCTAAGGTATCAGCGGCAGTGATTTTTTTCTAGGCGTCGTATTTTTCATCGCTTCGTCACTTTACTTTCATTCCCCCTCCTGCATTGGTTTACGCTGCTGGTAACAAACGACGTAAGGGACGTGATCGCGTTGGTCGTGGCGAAAAAGTGCGAATAATGCCTGTGGCTTCCATAATGCTTATGCCAACGCATGCTCATGCCAACACGTTGGAACAACTAAACTGCACTTTAACGCTGCTGAGGAGGCTTTGTGGTGTTACGCATGCCTCAGGGTAGAAAATACGCAATAGTTATGGGATGTGTTCACGTAGGAGAGTCCCTCCGACACGACCGATTCCATGCGTGGCGTTCAGGACATCCAGTGCGGAGTGCTCATCATGAGCAGGCGTGGTTTTCATTGTTTCTTTATATCCCCTCCTTCTGACGACATTAACGCGGGTTAATGTTATTGTTATTAACGCAGGTTATTGTTGATGACATTCTAGTCTCAATCAAGAGGACGAAATGGTCTTGGGCAGGGCATGCACTGCGAAGGCAAGATAACCGGCCGTCCTTTAGGGTAATAGAGTGAATTGCAAGAGAATGCAAACACAGCAGGGGGCGGAAGAAAATTAGGTGGGCGGATGAGATGAAGGCATTTGCGAGAATACAGCAGCCACTGCTGGTAAGAAACAGGGTTCATTGAATTCACATGGGAGAAGCCTTTGACCTGCAGTGAGCGCAGTCATGCTTCTGGTGATGATGACTGGTGTCTCAGCCAAGAGAAAATAAATATGCGAAAGTTTACAATTTACAGGTCCTCATTTGTTGATACCAGATAAAGGTGTGTCGAAGACACAAAGTTTTCATGAAGCTTCAGTGGTTGATAATATTGCAGGAAAATTTCTTCGCGGTTTTAAAATCTTTCATGCGCCTAATCTGTATACAGCATTCCTCTCCTACACTTAGAAGCCGCTTTCTGGAAATGCGGTTCTGGCTTCCCATTCTCTTTGTCTCAGGATTAATACAAAGAGCGTATGATGAGGACTATAAATTCTTGAAAAGAGCTGACAGGATACCATACGACTTCTTGACAAATGCGACAAGCTCGACATTTAGCTTCTTGTTGTCGCTAGTAGCTCACAGAGATCGTGTTCATCACAATGGCGCTGTCGCCAAATTCTTTGGTGTTGCGGCCGCCATGCACGGCGGGCTGCTTCCACGGCGTCTTCCCCATTACAAGGTGAGCATGAAGGAACCAGATTCGACATAACGCACGTCTCAACGCTTCGAAAGCAGCAGCACAACTGACCCTATGTGACGCAGAAGCTAGGACGCACATGGTGATGACACTGTCATTTATTGTAGCGTGCGTGAGAAGCCCTCAGGGCACCCTTCACGCGGTGACGTCACGGCACGCGTCAGCCGGAGCTTTTCCGTTTCGAGTGCCGGGCTTCCCGCTATGGGCGCTGGGGAAGGGAGATTGCAGGAAAAGCGACACGACTACCGCGAAAGTGGTCCATAATGGTGTTGCAATATGAGAAACAAGCTTTAACAGATTGTCCTTTGCCTAGAAGTAGCAATAATGACAATAATACGCCATTTGCCCATGATAGCTTTAACAACATCGCTCACTTAGGCCGCACCCTATTGTATAGCATGTCCACAGAAGCAGGTTTCTGTGGTTCCCTCTGACAGATTCAGCTTGTTAGTAACCTCATTGGACAGGATAATGCAAAACACTTTTATAAGGAAAGGAAAAGATCAACGCTGCCTCACTCACGACCACGGGATTGGGTGAGGTGGGGGGCAGGGGTGACCAAATGATTAACGGAAAGAGACGCCGCTTTGTAAGGCTGCTATTTTCTTTCTTACACTTGGGTGTCGTTTATGGGGCATAGCGCACGGGGTTGATTTCCGTTTCTCACCGACTAAACTGTAAGCGCTGTGTACTGAGTTTTATTGCGCATCCTTGCACCGTGACTATTTAGCCACCACAGCGGGCGCAGCGCTAGGTGACAGCTGCATGAAAGGAGGGCAGTTTAGTTAGCTATAGTTGCATACAACTTAAGTCTGCAGTGATGCTCCGCCCACATTTAGGACCAGCGCACAGGATTCCTCCACGACAAAATGTAGTATGTTGTTAAAACTTCTCACGTAATCTAAACAACAAGCTAATCAGAAGAAAAAAGTCACAAGCTGTAGAATTTTGATGCCTGGCTCGTTAAATAGAGTCAAACATTAAGACCTTATTTACTTTTGTGACTTGCTAGCGGAGTGATACAGTACGCCGCGGATCGTGGCCCAGTGTTAACAACTGCTGTTTATTTTTAGTTGTATCCGACTAGTTCGTTAGAAACAGGCCATGATAGTGGAGTATGATCATTGCGAGTATGAAATAATGACCCTTTACTATATGTGTTTACTGTGTGGTCAACGTTACCGCATCGTTTTTCATACACAGAATAAATAAATAATGGACGGTTTCTTTGGAAGAAAAAAATTGTTTCTATGGGTGGAAACTTGAAAAGAGCTCAGAACGACTGTGGAAAATATAAGTTCGCTTGACACCGATTTAGGGACGTCACAACATCACGCTATTTTCGTAAGGATCGGCAGTTTTCTTTTGTAGGCGCGTCGTTTTCTGATGTCACCGCGAATTGTCTTTTATTACTTAGCGCAGTTTGTTCGTTTTTCGTAAAATATACATTCATGCCTATTTTCATATTGTCATTCATTCCCTCTGCAGCTCAGAAGAGTCTTTCGGTCGAAGGTGCCTACTTTACCTGCTGTGCCTGCTGTGGATTTTGTTCCTGGCCGCCGTGCTCTTCGTCATCGCAGCCACCTTAGCTGCTGGTACGAAGCAGTGTCGGATACTTTTGCGTTGCCTACCCACAAGTAGCGTGGTTTCATTCCCTGATAATAAAGGTATTTCTTTTCGCTCGAACATAGCGCTGTGCTTCGGCTTCATAACGGCCAGCAGAAACAGAAAGAGTTTGCGGAGAAACTTGTCATCCCTCAGAGGGTGCTCAGGATATATTTGATTGTCATGGCATCACATGTCACTTAATCCTTTACACCAGCTAGCAAGCGACCTCCAGAAGAACTTGCACTAAACGTACGCCTGTCGAGAGCACTGAAACGGAAGAGAATGTTTAATGAAACACTGATTAAAACATCGAAATATCAAAGAAAACGATGCAACTGAATTGTTATTCAAATCAAGCGAAGTGAGGTGTTCATTTGTCCATATCTACAGTATGCCCCCGACGGGAGGTTAAAGAAGGCCTACACCCCGGGTTACGTATCATGACACAGATGAGCAAACGTCAGCGCACATGCACAACAACAGAAAGACGCCTTTCAAGAAAATAAATTTCTAATGCATTCAAGGAAAATTAAAGACAGAAAAAAGTTAATGACATTCTTAAAATAGCTGCAAAATCTCAACTTCGCACCGAAATATTCGAATTCCCTAAACAGAGAAGACACGTGCACAACTAACCACCAGGAGAACAAAATCTTTTTGAAAATGCGTTCGCTAGAGTACCAAATATAAAGGCATACGGTAAAAATTCCCAACATATATAAAATCGACACAAGGCTCACAATGCTCATTGCAGCAGAAAAATGCAAAATAGAACGAGCAACTTTAATTTTTCTCTTTGAGGCAATAACGGTATAACTTTATTCAGCTAGTTTTGTTAAAGATAGATGCACATTACAAAAAGCTGAATTTTTATTAACTGCATTTTGTGTTCCATATTTGTTCTGGGCCACGGAGCGAATACGAAAACCACTCGTAATTGATGTGCTATGAATATAGTTATTGAGGAAACAAATTAAAACCCCTTCGATCTTATGGAACATTTAACTCACTAAGCTGTATTTGTCACAGCTAAGCAAGCTGCAAAATTTAAAAGCTTTGAAATAAACTTTTCCCCCTGTTGTGCTTGTATATCAAGTGCTCAGTATCTTTAATGGAAGGAAATAACTTTAAAATACAGTAGGTGACAGTGAAGCCGAACAAATACTAATTGTTCTTTATCTTTCTTTGGCAGCAGATATCTTATACCATTAATCACGTATAAAGACACCAAGACATGATAAATTACAAACCGATCAGCTTAATGTGCGTTACCTAAAAGGTATTTACTAGGGTAATTGCTAATAGACTCCCGCCAACCTTAGACTTTAATCAACCAAATAACCAGGCAGGGTTTCATAAAGGTGTGGTTTATGGGGGTTTAACGCCCCAAAGCGACTTAGGCTATGAGGGACGCCGTAGAGAAGGACTCAGGAATTTCCACCGCCTGAGGTTCTTAAACATGCTCTGACATCGCAAAGTACCCAGGCCACCAGAAGTTCGCCTCCATCGAAATTCTACCGCTACAGCCAGGACCGAACCGGCGTATTTCGGGTCAGCAGCCGAGCGCCATAACCAATCAGCCACCGGGGCGGATCATAAAACATATTCCACAATAGAACATATTCGCACTATCAATCAGGTGATACACAAATACGCGGAATATAACCGACGCCTATGTATAGCCTTCATTGATTACGAGAAATCGTTCGACTCAGTGGAAACATCAGCAGTCATACAGCCATCGCGTGATCAGAATGTAAAACTGTCTAATATATAATTATAATTGGTTTTTTGGGGAAAGGAAATGGCGCAGTATCTGTCTCATATATCGTTGGACACCTGAACCGCGCCGTAAGGGAAGGGATAAGGGAGGGAGTGAAAGAGGAAAGGAAGAAGGAGGTGCCGTAGTGGAGGGCTCCGGAATAATTTCGACCACCTGGGGATCTTTAACGTGCACTGACATCGCACAGCACACGGGCGCCTTAGCGTTTTTCCTCCATAAAAACGCAGCCGCCGCGGTCGGGTTCCAACCCGGGAACTCCGGATCAGTAGTCGAGCGCCCTAACCACTGAGCCACCGCGGCGGGACCAATGTCAAAATGCTGGAATATATATATAATATATATTGTTACAGGCTCTATTTACAAATAATATTTACAAGGCAGGTCGAGAGGAGCCTGGTGCGCCGGCGGCAGGATACTTGACTTTCTCTTCTACTTCCAGCCGCCGCACGTCTTCTTTATTCCTCAGAGCCCATGCGCAGCACGTGACATTTCCCCGTTCGCAGACGAAGCCCTCTGAGCCAGTCAATCAATCGGGGTCCCGAGAGTGGAATGGCTTCAGCCGTGCGACATGCACGACCTGGGTTGTCCTTGAGCGGCGTCCTTGCGTTGATTGGGGAGAGATGACGTAGTTGAGGTCATTGAGGCGAGCAACAACGATGAACGGGCCTGTGTAGTGGGTTAGCAGCTTTTCTGATAAGCCACGCTTGCGTAGGGGCGTCCACAACCATACAACGTCACCGGGCAGGTAGGAGACATCCTTGCGCCGGCGGTCATAACGCTGCTTAGAGCGATGCTGTGATGCCAAGGTGCGTATCCGGGCAATCCGACGGGCTTCTTCAGCGCGACATAGAGTGTTGGCAATAGAAGACTCGGTGTCGAGAGAGAAAGGTAAGATGCTGTCGAGGGAGCTTCGAGGCGGACGGGCATAAAGAAGGAAGAATGGGCTGTAACCAGTTATTTCATGCCTCGACGTGTTATAGGCGTATGTAATGAAGGGAAGCACGTCGTCCCAGTTCTTATGGCGGGAATCGACATACATGGCCAGCATGGTCGTGAGTGTCCGAGTGGTACGTTCAACCAGTCCATTAGTCTGGGGGTGGTACGGCGTCGAGTGGCGAAAATGGCATGAACTAAGACGCAGAAGCTCTTCCACAACGTCTGCCGTAACCTGGCGACCGCGGTCACTGATAACAACTCGAGGAGGTCCATGCCGGAGGATGACAGCACGAAGAAGGAAGAGCGAGACCTCAGCAGCGGTGGCGCAAGGTAGGGCGGCGGTCTCACAGTAACGGGTGTGGTGATCAACGCACACTATAATCCAGCGGTTACCGTTGGACGAGCGGGGAAACGGGCCGAGCAGATCGAGTCCAACTTGTTCATATGGCGTGCTTGCAGGTGGCAAAGGATGCAGGCGTCCAGGCGGAGAAGTCGTGGGAAGCTTGAACCGCTGACACTGCACGCAGGTGGCCACGTAGCGCTGAACCATGTGACGCATTTTTGGCCAGTAAAAACGTTCTTTGATGCGGTTAAGGGTCCTGGCAAACCCCAAGTGCCCAGCCGTGACGTCATCGTGCATTGCCTGCAGAACAGAGGAGTACAGAGTAGCCGGAACGACGAGGAGAAAGCGCGCACCTCCAGGCGAGTAATTGGTTCTGTCGAGTAAACCGTCGCGAACGCAGAAAGGGCTTGCGGATGTCGTGTCACGGGCTTCGGCAAAATGCGGTGCCAAGTGCTGATCCTTGCGTTGTTCCATCTGGAACGTGCCAAGATCTGGAAACTCTTGGGAAACGGCAGGGAGATAGTCATCGAAGTTTTCATCATCGGAAGTAGTAACCGTGAGCGGCAGCCGCGAGAGGCAATCTGCGTCGGCGTGTTGGCGGCCACTTTTGTAAGACACTTTGAAGTTAAACTCTTGGAGGCGTACCGCCCAGCGGGCCAACCGACCGCAGGGGTCGCGTAGATTGACCAGCCAGCACAGAGAGTGATGGTCTGTGACGACTGTAAAAGCACGTCCATAAAGGTACGAACGAAACCGTTGTACGCCGAAAACAACGGCGAGACACTCTTGCGCTGTTACAGTGTAATTGCCTTCCGACTTGCTGAGGGTGCGACTTGCATAAGCGACAACGTGTTGATTGCCCTCATGGCGTTGGATAAGCACAGCACCCACGCCGATGCCGCTGGCGTCAGTGTGGAGTTCAGTCGGTGCTGTCGGGCAGAAATGACGCAATATTGGCCGCGAGGTGAGGAGAAACTTGAGCTGCCGAAACGCGGAGTCGCATTCGGGAGTCCAGTGGAAAGGGGTGTCTTTCTGCAGGAGACTTGTAAGCGGGTAGGCTAAATCAGAAAACTTGGGAACGAAACGCCGAAAATATGAGCAAAGTCCTAGGAAACTCCTGAGCTCTTTCACTGATTTGGGTTCTTTGACACTGCTTACAGCTTCAACCTTCTGCGGGTCGGGTCTGAGGCCATCCTTGTCAACGAGATGACCAAGCACAGTAATTTGGCGTTCACCGAAGCGACACTTCTTCGAGTTCAGCACGAGGCCCGCTCTCTCTATGCAGTCTAGGACAATGGCTAAGCGGCTGTTATGTTCGGCGAAGGTCCTACCAAAAATAACAACATCGTCCAGATAACACATGCAAACTTGCCACTTCAGGCCACGTAAAAGCGTATCCATAAATCGTTCAAAAGTGGCAGGAGCGTTGCAAAGGCCGAAAGGCATAACATTAAATTCATACAACCCGTCAGGTGTCACGAATGCTGTCTTCTCTTTGTCTTGCGGGTGCATCGGGATCTGCCAGTACCCGGACCGTAGATCCACCGAGGAAAAGTAGGAGGCTGAGTGGAGGCAGTCAATGGCATCATCAACGCGCGGGAGCGGGTAAACATCCTTCTTTGTGACAGTGTTAAGCCGGCGGTAGTCGACACAAAATCGCCAAGTGCCATCTTTCTTTTTGACAAGGATCACTGGAGCAGCCCACGGGCTTGAAGATTCCTGAATGATGCCGCGGTGCAACATGTCACGGACTTGTTCATCGATTATCTGACGTTCGGAAGGCGAGACGCGGTATGGCTTCTGGCGAATCGGCTGTGCAGATCCAGTATTGATCATGTGATGGGTACGGGAAGCTGGAATCGGCGGTGGTTGGTCGCGACCAAAGTCAAACACGTCCGCATGCTTCATAAGAACGGCCACTAGTACCTGGCGGACGCTAGTGGGTAGGGATTTGTTGACCATGGCTAGGAATTGAGAGTCGCTCAGATCGCGGCGTCTAGTTGGACGAGACACGTTGTCAGTGATCGCGGCAACTGGTACAGAAAAACGTTCTTCAAAGCCAGCAAGTTTTAAACCACATGGCAATACTGCAGGTTCGTTGGAATGATTGACAGTCCAAAGAGTGGCATGGCCCTTGGTCACATGGACGACGCTGCGGGGTACTAGCACACTTTTCTTTGCACAGTTAAGGGAACAAGGTTCCACCACAGCATCGAAGGCATCAGAAATCGTGCTCGAGGACACAACGGGAACGAATATGGCAGACATTGCTGGAACGACGGTATCTTCAGAGACAGAAAACACTTGGGCAACCACTGGCGAGTCTTCTATGAGAGCTGACCGAAGGCCAGGACTTAACGATATGCCACCACTGCGGAAGTCGAGAGTAGCGCCGCACTGGTGCAAAAAGTCAATACCGAGGATGATGTCATGCGTAGAACGAGGGAGCACCGTGAATTCAGTTCGGAACATGTGGCCAGCGATCACTACATTCACAAAACAAATACCAATCGGAACCAATGATTCTCCCCCTACACCCCGGAATATAACAGCACGATCCCAAGCGAACATTATTTTACGACCCAGACGGTTCTTGAAAGTTGAACTCATCACTGACACCGTGGCACCAGTGTCCACTAAGGCCATGACGCAAATACCGTCCACTAAAACTTCAAGGCGGTTCCTTAACATAACAATGGGCAGAAGAATTGGCACTATCGATGACCCGGCGACCGCACCCCCATCGGCCGCACACGCTAGTTTCCCGGGGACGGTGGGGAACGACGTTGGGGGGAAGGCGAGCGGCGAGAGCGGTGCGGAGGTGGAGTCAGACTTCGGTCAGAGGCAGGGGAGTCGTTCCGTGGTGGCGCGTAACTGGATGGGCGCTGAGACGATGTGAAGACACGGTCATGAACAGGCGCATTGAAACTCAGGCGAGGGTTCGACCATTGGCGCTGGGAGCGGGAAAACTGGCCCCGGCGACGGCAGAATCTAGAGATGTGACCGATCATACCACAGCGGTAACAAAGTGGTGGGTCGGGGGGGGGGGACTCGGGATAACACTCCTCGTAGCCAGTGTCGAAACGACCATCGTACTCCGGCTGCCGCAGGTGGCGTTGCGGATGAGCTGGCGCCCTGGGGCCGGGGCGGGTGATCCGGGGAGCGTCGCTGTAATCAATGCGAGTAGCACTGGTAGGGGCCTGGGCAGACAAACTCCAAGGGGAGGAGCGGTAGGCGGGAGCCGCCTGCAGAGAACAGCTCCCATACGGGACCTCACTGCGGCGCGCAAGATCTTGATGCCGGGAGAGTTCGTCACGCACGATTTGACGAATGACGTCAGGGAGAGTCGCCGCATTCACAGGCTCGTGGAAATCCACGCTGGCGACGGTGGTGACGTTAGGCAGGCGACCGAACTTGGGAGTAATTCGACGCAGTTTTAGAGCTTCAAAGGTGCGGCAGTGCTTGATGATATCCGTGGGCGAGTCTAAATTTTCTTTACTAATAAGAAAGCTGTAGACGTCCTCTGCGATGCCCTTGAGGAGATGACCAACGCGATCTTCGTCGGACATACTGGGATTAACGACTTTGCACAGCTTCAAGACCTCTTCTATGTAAGTCGTGCAGGTCTCTCCAGGCACTTGCGCTCTCTGAAGCAAAGACTGCTCAGCGCATTTTCGTTTGGCAACAGTATCCCCGAAGCAGCTGCGGAGCTCTTCCATGAAGCGGTCCCAACTTGTTATTGATGCCTCATGGTTTTCGAACCAAGTTAGCGCGGTGCCATCGAGAAAGAAGACGACATTGGCCAGCTGAAGAGTGGCATCCCAGCCGTTGTAATTGCTCACCCGCTTGTAATTGGTGAGCCAATCATCCACGTCTTCGCCAGCCTTCCCGGAAAACGTCCGCGGCTCACGGTAGTGCTGCCAAGCGGGCGTTGCGGCGCCGGTCGGACGTGCGTTGGCTTCCTCGGGCATTTGCACGGGCAACGGTGGCAATCCGGCGATTCTTCGGCTGCAGCGGTTGCGAGAGGGGTCCGTGGTGATCGACCCAGCACCTCCACCACACTGTTACAGGTTCTATTTACAAATAATATTTACAAGGCAGGTCGAGAGGAGCCTGGTGCGCCGGCGGCAGGATACTTGACTTTCTCTTCTACTTCCAGCCGCCGCACGTCTTCTTTATTCCTCAGAGCCCATGCGCAGCACGTGACAATCAATATATATATGTATATATATATATATATATATATATATATATATATATATATATATATATATATATATATATATATATATATATATATATATATATATAGCGTCTGCACAGCTACCATAATCCTTCATAAGGTCAGCCAGAAAATTCCAATAAGGAAGGACGTCAGGCAAGGAGACGCGATCTCGCCAATGCTATTCAGCGCCTGTTTACATCAGGTATTACGAAGCCTGAGTTAGGAACAGTCCGGGATAACGGTTATGGAGAATACCTGATAACCTGCGATTCGCTGATGACTTTGCCTTGCTGAGTCAATCAAGAGATTATTTGCAAAGCATGATAAATGAGTGAGTTAGGCATAGAAGAAAGGTGGGCCTAGAAATTAGCATGCAAAAAACCAAATAATGTACAGCAGTCTAGCAAGGGAACAGCAGTTCAGAATTGGTAGCAAGGTGCTGAAAGTGGTAAGACAATACCTCTACTAGGGCAGGAAGCGACCGCTAAACTAAATAACTAGAAGAATAAGAATGAGGTGGAGCGCATATGACAGGTTCTCAGAGTTGATTAATGGCAGCTTATCAACATCCTTGAAGAGGAAAGTATACAACAGCTGTATATTAACGGCATTCACCTGCGGGGCAGAAACGGGGAGGTTAACGAAAAGGGTTCAACTTAAGTTGAGGACAACGCAGGGAGCCATGGAAAGAAAATTGATAGGTGTAACGTTAAAAAACCGGAAGCGGGCAGAGTGGGTGAAGGAACAAACGCCTGTTAATTACATCCTAGTCGGAAACAAGAGGAAGAAATGGGCTTAAGCTGAACACGTAATGCGAAAGCAAGATACCCGCTAATCCTTAAGTGTAACGGAGTGGATTCCAAGAGATGGCAAGCATAGCAGGGGGCGGAAAAAGGTTAGGTGGGTGGATGATATTAAGAAGTTTGCAGGCATACGGTGGGCGCAAATGGAAAAAAAAAGCTTAATTGGAGAGACATGAGAGACGCCTTTGCCCTGCAGTGGGTGTAGTCCTGCTGATTATTATTATTATTATTATTATTATTATTATTATTATTATTATTATTATTATTATTATTATTATTATTATTATTATTATTATTATTATTATTATTATTATTTATTATTATTATTATTATTATTATTCACTTGCTTTGTCAACCTAAACCACTGTTGAGATACGAACAAAGAACTTTCTGACGGGTTAGTTGGTACATCTCTATTAAACAGCGTGCGCTAACAGTACGTACACAGGAAACATGGAGACAGAGGAAAGATGCGCTTCTTTCCTCTGTCTTCAAGTTTCCTGTGTACGTCCTGTAAGCGCACGCTGTTTATTACGAACAAAGAGAACGGCACCTATCCATTTCCTCTATTTTTGTGTTAATTTGCAGTCTTATGTGATAGTATATCTTTAATTTTTGGTGGAAAAACAAATTTCTTCTTGGAGATATTCTATTTGAATAAGAGAGAGCCATATCATTAACTCTTGAAGCCAGGCATTTGATTGCAGTTCAGAAGGTTGAAGGTTAGCACATGTATCATACTGAATGCCATTGACATATAAAGTAAACGAAAAAATTCCCAAAATTGAACCTTTGTGAGCACAAATGTCGTAACACGGTCAGTTTTTACATCATATATCCTTGTGTACTGCCTCTGGGCACATAAGTAACACTCTAATAATGTACTGGTAAGTGCACTGATTCAGTACATCTCTTTTTCCCTCATTAAGTACATCCCTCGGTACAATGTTGGTTTTCGAAATATTGAATTCAATGTTTAAAGGTCCAGTAGTGCTGTTTCAGTTGATTTCTTGCTTTACGTTGAATTTTCTATCATAGCGACATGTAGTTGTAAATTAGGTCTTTTTCATCAGATGCTTTCATTTTGCATGTTCTGTGAGCGCTAGATAAAGTACGTAATGCGTATAAACGCAAACTCGTTCAAATGTGAACAGCGTGAATCAGCAATCGTACACTGCTCTCTACAGGGGAGAACTAAGCGCTGCACAGGAGTAAGCGAACAGAATGCAAGGAAAAGAACTCAAGGATGCGTTGACTTACGCATTGTATTAAACTAAGGATTGTGCTTTTAGGCTTTGCTCTTTTTGTTTCATCTTAGCACTCCTACATGTGACATTTATAACAAGACTTGGATCAAGAGAAATAATGTGTACCGCAGCTGTATTCAACCGGTTTGAGGATTAGCGCCGCCGGGCACCGCCAGTGATAAAATGAGTATAAGCGTTCTCCTCGCCTGGTGCTGAGCTCCTCTGAGATGAAAATCTTGAAAAATGGAACTTCGTCCCGGTCCTGTGTAAAAGAAAAAACCTCGTCCCAGGCGCCATTTAAATTCTCCATCGTTAGAAAACTTTTCAATGCTATTGAGGACAAGGTTCTAATTCCCATCAATTGAAACTCACAGAAATAAATCTCCATTTATTTACGATCATATGTGTCAAAGTCACCCAAGCGCTCTGCTATTCTTTAAGAAACTAAGAAAGGATGAAAGCATCGTCCTCACCTGAAATACCGAGCTGGCCCTCTCTGCTTTCTGTTTTCTTGAGAAGACTAATAGAACAGCGTAAGGCTTTCCGCGCAGACTTCAGTGCCTGATGCCAGGTATTCTCAACACAGCTACTTTAGTGGCCAAATGCACGCGAAGAGAGCTGTGAAACAAGGGAGCACTCACTAGCGTCCAGTTTAGCCATAATGGCTCTAAAGCACGATTTCACACTTTTCAGAGCTTCTCTCTCAGAAACGTACGCAGAAATATGCCTCGAGCAACTATGTCGTTCGCAGGGTAATGCACGCAGCAATACCCAGTCATTTCTTTCAACAGCACTGAAAGGTTTATTACAAAAATGCACTGAGGAAAAGCTGAGTTAGAGAAAGCTTGCCACAGAAAGCTCTTCCTCAACTACCGCGGCCGTATAGTGGTTTCAATCACTCGGTAATATCGCGGTGTCATGACGTCACATCTACATCTTCTATAGGGGGTGGCCAGTTGCGGCCGTATGGCCCAAAATCGCGAAAAAACATTTATCCAGTTTTTTCTCCGACAACATGCCTAGCATTATCGGACAACAATTTTTAAAATTGGGAAATTTTAAGACAGTGTTATGAAACCGTTTTTTTTTACAAATATTTTTTTTACAGTTTTTCCACAAATCGCATCGAACAGTTAAGACTGCCGAAGAAAACCAATGGGGAATGCTTTTTGCGATAGGAAAAAGTTAGAAGAAAAAAATACAGGACTGCCGTTGGTGAGCGGGGGATATAAACATTGTTATAGGGAATTCGTCCACCTGTATATGATAAAACTGCGTTCATAAACGGTATCCCTCTCAAAAACGGATTTGTTCAAAATTTTTCGGTATGAGCGTGCCGTATTCCTCATTTTTAGCGCCTGTACTTTCATTTGCATCAAAAGCTACAGATGCAAAATACTCGTTCAGCATCCATTGAAGAAAGAAAAATGTAGTATTCAATTCTGACAGCGCAGCGGCTAACGGTCGAACAGACAAATCTTCCAACGCGTAGTTTTTTGATGAGAAGCGTTCGAAAGTTCCTGTAAGACAGTACCCACAAGGTACCTTCTCGGGCACTGCTTTATTTTTTATCTACACAAATGTTTCACCCGGAGATAGTATATCTAATGCTAGACTATTTGCTGATGACTTATCTACCACCAAATTAATAATCCACCTGATATAACCATCATTAAAAAATATCTTGCAGGTGTATGAGAGTGGAGTAGACCTTGGATCACATGTTTATAAGAAGTGCTAAAATATCTCTTCTTTCTTTCTGTCGCAGGCGCGACAACCAGGGTACTACCTACATAATTACCAATATCACTCTTAAGCCTACCTCAGTTCGCTCCAGCGAGTACTTTAACAAAGATACTTTATATATAAAGATTTAGCATGGGTGTAGCTTATTTATCACGCCAATACTTCCGCTAACAAGTTTAGGTTATTATGCCGTAACCTTTCGATAGACCCCCATTCCACAAATCTTCTTGCTTTCCTAACATTTATATGCTCAAAACATGAGTTCGCATTAGCCGCTTATGATCTCTACTGTGCTAACTTAATCACCATGCTCGAACCAGTCAAGAACGCGCTCCCCAATTTACATACTCCTACTATTTCGTTTAAACTAGCGTTGCGGTATTGAAATCTCCGCTCCTTCTCTTTCACTCACCTGTCGTCGCAAAATAGTCTGTCTTTCTTTGTATCATTTTTTGTCATGCTTCCAATCGCGAAGCTCTCTCCAGCGCTCATTGGATATTTCGTAATAGTCACCCAAATGGTGTGTATCTCGATAAGACATGCACAGAAACACATTCTTTGTCTTTTTTCCTCAGAACAGCTAGCGACTGGAATGATCTTTCTTCCGACTTCTCAGAAATCACCCTTTTAAGATGGTCTGTTATCATGATAATACCCTTTCTTTTTAGCACACCCGCCATGTATTATACCTTGTGGACTTTTGAGGGAAAATAAATAAATAGCTATAGGTGAAGAGAAGGCGCCAACAGCCGGAATCGGGTTAAGAACATTAGTGGTGGCTCTTTAGTCTGTCACGATACAATGCTAAATGGGAACGTTCTAAAGATTTTGAAACGTTACAGGAATGCCTTTGATGCCGGCTGAGCCGTTCTCTTTTTATTCATGTGCCACGAAAAATTAGACTGTAGAACCTGCAGAAACGAGACCGAGGTGCGTTTGTACTACCTTTAGGAATAAGTTCTAAGAGGACCTTGGTGTGGGCTAGTTGGTTCATGCTGCTACGACACAGACTGACAAAGCGCAACGGAACTAGGACGAGTAGAAGAAACACGAAACACAGGAAGCGCCTGTCCTGTGTTTCATGTTTCTTCTACTCGTCCTAGTTCTGTTGCGCTTTGTCAGTCTCTGTCTTTAGGAATAAGCCAGCTTTTTTGTGCCCACAATTTATGGACCGCTTTAACACTCCAAAGCCGTTGTATTCAGCAGTGTAGTGGGACAAAGAAATAACAGTACCACGCATGCACTATCAGCGCTGTGTGGGCGGATAATATCTGAAATTGCTGGACAGATGAACGAAGCGACGTACAATATAGAGAAAGCAAGCATCCCTGTACGTGCGGAGTTCAAGAAAAAAATTACCTTGATATTTCAAGCAACTCTCGGAGACCAGCGTCACTATGTTGAAGTAGATGTGATGACTTTGTGATGGCCTGTTTGTTTTGATTGTAATACTGGAATGAAATTTTTCTTGACTCTGCAGGAAAAAGAGAAGCCGTAAAGGGAGCGAACTTCACCAGAATTACCAGACCTGGTACACCAGATGAGAGCACTACAGAAACGACTGCTTTAGGTACCGCACCCCCTACAATTACTACATCCACAACTACTACCACCACATCTACTACAACAACCACAAAACCCCGGCACATATACCAGGGTCACTGTCCCAGCCTCCCGGCCTTTTCAAAGCGTGTCAGCATGCTGTTTTCCTTTCTCCTGCGCGTATCTTTATATATGACCGATGATTTCAAAACACATGATTGAGACGATGCGGGTACAGAGGCAGTACATTAGCTGTTAACACCGAAAGTGCGGAAGGTGAGATTAACTCAATCGCTTTAAGCAAAGCTACACAGAATTATTCAGTTAGCTGCGATCTGCCGGTAAGCTTAGCTCTGCAAGTTTATCTGTCTGGCAATCTAAGCCACGCGGAAATGGAAACACTAGTCGCCTCAGAATGTGACAGGAAGTTTGGCTCGCAAATACTGGGAGCGTCGTTACGCAAAGGAACAAACGCTTGTTCTAATGCAGCTAAACGCCTTCTTTCAATGCCTAGTAGACCGACAGGGCCTGTGAAGCCCAAAAAAGAATTTTACACTGAGGAGCCTACTTATCCTTGCACTCTGCGATGTTCTTTCTGCACTCGGCAGACAAAAGAATTTCGAAAAGGCGAACCTATAAAAGAGTACGCAATTAGTATCGCTGAAACTTAGCTGCTTGACATGATATTGACGGGCACACCGTGGTTACCAGCAGAATGCGCGTGATCACCTGCGCCATACCGTCAGTGATGTCCACGGGTCTTGTTGGAAAATATAAAAATACAAAATACAATCTTGTCGCTTTTTATGATTTTTTTAAGTTTTAGTCTTTGAAGATATAATGTGTGTGTCAGTTCTCGTACTTTTGTAGTACGATTGGTTATTGCGTGTTCATTCGTTGCTTCAGGCCTCAAGTTACTCATCTGTACGGTGGGCCCCCACGCCGTACATGCGGAGATGTATGCTCCCGATGGGGTCTGTCACTACATGTACTACACAGACGTCTTCTTAGACAATGAAAACGTCATAGCAACTGAGCTACAAGTCTCCTTCCAGAGGTTCAAAGATGCCTTGAAGACGTACTCGAAGACCAAGGGAGGCTTATCCTTCGACATTAAGTGAGTGCACTTCTATGAAGCACTTGTTTTGGATATTCCAGCCATCCCATTCAGAACAGCTGGCAGCACTCACCGATTGGCAATATTGCTGGTTGGAACGATGTATTTTGACTTTAAAAACCGTTACTGTATTTGCAAATAAAGATAACTTGTGTCTCTGGCGCGCCAAGCTGGACGTGCAGTGAGGTTTTCCAGACGGAGTAGCAAAGTAGCGCGGGAATATGAAAGAGAAAATTCAAACTAGTTTTGAGAAAAGGAATGTCGCAGTTTTTGTCTCAAGTATCTCGGTGGACACCCAAACCACGCCGTAAGGAAAGGGAGGAAAGTGAGAGTGAAAGAATAAAGAGAAAGAAGAGTCGTAGTCGAGGGCTCCAAAATAAGTTCGACTACCTGGGGATTTTTAACATGCACCGACATCGCATAGCACACGGGTGCCTTTTGCGTTTCGCCTCTATCGAAACACGGCCGCCACGGTCAAAGGCTCTTTTGTAAAATTTTAAATATGAATTTCGCATACTTTGTGAAACAGCGTAAAGCTCTTTCTTCAATCTCCCAGCTCATTCACCCGCCTTCGTCCAGCCCCGGGCAGTCAGCCCTGTGATCTAGGGCTTACATTTCATTGTAGCAGTTGTGGTATTCTTCATTGAATTACCAGTTGAGGGAAATTTTCCATTGGGGGAAATGTCTTCTACAAGTCATGGTGATTCGGCGGCTGTGACTTTCCGCTGTAGCGACTGATGTCAGTTGTGCTATTCATAGCTCTCGCCATCGCACCCGTACACTCATTGCCGCATAGAGTCTTGTACAGCCTGCCAAAAAGCCTACGCTTGGCTTTTTGTTGTAATTTCTCACACTGGAGCCACTGGTAGGTGCCAAGTGTTTCTTTGCTTTGTTATCTGTCATAGATACGTTGACCTCAACAGCATGAAGCAAAGTAAAACTGCTATCTCTACGCTTGCGTCCAACAACATCGGCAGTTACGGATTTCTTAACATGATAGCACCCATCGACATTTTGCAAGGCTGGGTGGAAAAAGCCAAGGACCTTCTCAAGGTGAGCCTTCTAGTTCAGTGAAATCTACTACGTAAGAAACCCCGAGCTTCGTAGCGTGGACAGATGCACTGCTTCGTGACGCTTCTGGTTGCTGGCTGCGTGCTAGAAGGTCGCTTGTACGGTGCGGCTGTAACTTTTCAAACTCGCTGAACTTGAGCCGGGAACATTTTAGACCGCTGAAACAACATGCGTGTGTCCGTGTTCGATGGTACTACGATATCAGTTATTGTAAAAACTACGACACGGGTAATTTTATTCCGGGCATTTCGTGCGGTGTGCGACGCGTCCACTCTCTGCATTCGCGAAAAAAAGTGGGCGACTTTCTCAAAGATAAATAATGCGTAATGTCGCTGAGAAGGTGGGGATGATCGATACGGGTGCTGATGATGGAGGCCGAGAGATGAAGCGCGCAAGTTTAAATTCATGCAGTTGTCTTAAGAGAACACTAGCGCTATGATCGCTAAGGCACCACTTGGATCCTGGTAAGTATGAGATTCTTATGTCGCTTCACTATTGGCTTGATCCAAATCAGCGTGCTGCGCCTTTTTTTTTTATAGGAAGCTTTAAAATATTGTACTGCTGTTCGTTTACAGAAGTCCGATGGAATTACCACTATCGGAATCGCGCAAGGCACGTCAAAGCGAAAACAAGGCAGGGACAAGATACTCAGTTACCAATGATTTTATTTAGCGTGTCCCGCTTTTGATATCCTATACCGTGTGGCAGACAATTTCCTCTGAAAACACACAATAACCATGAACTCTGCGCACGGCAATGGTGACATATGAACAAATGTACAAATTTTTTCGTTATCTTTTACAAAACGAAGTTTTTTTATTACCGTGCTGTCGAGTGGGTGCTTCAAAGCCCATGAAGTGGGCTTATTCGTGAAAGCGCTTCCTAAGGAAGGTAGACCTGCGATGGGACGTTGGAGGCAACTATCGCAAGTCGGCACTTCAGAATCAGTTTGTCAAGAACTTTTGCGAATTTTTAAGCGAGGCTTGTCTGCACTCCTTCTCACGTTGTTCCATATCCCTTCTCTCTTTCTCATTATGCCTAATGGCAGACATCTCGAATATAAAGAAAGTGGGCCACGATGTGGATGGGAGATTTCATTAGTTCTCGTGTTTTGTAGCGACTTTCTGTTAACACCTCGCAGTGGCTGAAAATCAGATAGCATGCTTCTACCCTATCTGCCTTTAATTTCTTCTGTGCAGTCTCTGCAGTGAATGATCAATTCACCAGCCACAAAGGTGCTCACGTTGTTATTGTGTTCCCTTAGACTGTGAGGCGTCTTGCCGCATTTCCCGTGTAGTGCTTGTCATTAGGAAGGGATCCTGCGCGCAGCCTCTAGCACAAGAAGCAAATCTGGTCTGGAGTGCTTCTTGCTGCAGCCCATCTTTTTAGTGTTGGCCAGGTTTGCAATGTTGCATATCACTAAAGCCTTTGGGGTGGAGAAAAAGCAATCACATGCGCACCTTAACACACCCTCCTGAGGTTACGCGATAATGATGCCGCTAGGGCATAATGCGACCTGCAATTTTTCTTCTGTGTGTTTTTCAGTGCTCCCTCCGCGCCCTTGACTTAAGCACTCGCTGAACAAGTTATATCAGGGAGATTAGTCCTATTTTTGATACCTTGCTTTCTTTGGGCGCTCTACCTGATTTTCAAAGTTGCCTTGTAAAGCATGGCTGCACAATTTTCGCAATGTGTTGCAAAGACATCAGTTGACAGCGGCACGGTGCATCGTTTCGTATGGGCGCAACAGAATTATGTGAGTGGCTTCTGGCTCCGCAGCTCGTGTCAACAGCACACATGACAACGCGAGAAATGCGGGCAACGACTTAAAAACTTCAAGTGTTTCTTCTCAAGGAATTTTGATGCGTCGCAACGAGCTGTGCAAGGCGCTAGGAAAAATCTCACAAACTTTTGAGACCGACGCAACGGTGATAGCTGCTGTAGAATCCATAAAAACCAAAGAGTCATCAGCAAATCTAAAACCACGCACCACCAGGTCTTCTTCAAAAAGCCTCTCATTTTGCGCGAGCTATATGCAAGTTAAGAACGGAGCTATGCATGAACCAATACAGACGCCTATATATTTTTTGCAAGTAAATCAAGTTATTGCAAGAAGAAAATATTGGGTTAAGATAATAGGAAACTTTTGACATTTGTACAGTCATCGTTCTGGAATGCTGCAGTGGGCATAGTCAGGCTCGTGATGATTAGGAAGAATGGGTAAAAGCTCCAGGTTGTCCTGCAGGAATACAGGCAAGCTTTTGCCGTGTTCTATCTTCAGTGACGCTTGCGCGAAGAAGACAATCCTGCTTAAGCGTCCTTGCTGACCAAAAGATTCTCTCCCATGGCTCAGTGCATTTCTCTGCAGAATTGTCAAGCTTTTAAAGGTTCATTTCTCCTCACAGTTTTCGTGCCGGGATCGTTATCTTCCGCAGCACAACAAGCAACGTTTTTCAGGTAACACGTTGGAGCCAGCTTTATCTACCTGCAGTGAATCAAGTGAGTTTTTCATAAGGAATGGTAAAGCGGATTCAAGTGGAAGTTTACAACGGGGGGAGTTTACACTTAGAAACACATCGGTTCATTTGAAAGGGCGCTGGCAGGTCAGCTACTGAGACCACTGCCGCCATTTCCTTGCAGTATTTGTTGAGGACGAAGCATCATGCTTGCGTTTTCTACAGAGGCGAGATTCCCTATGACGTTCCAAACACAATATCTTGCATATACTTATCTTGTAGCTTCTGGAATGTCCAAATGCCGAAAACAATGCCATTATCTCTGGTGGCAGAACTTTCGCTCGAAGGCAGTAGAAAAGTTTGCAAGCGTGGCACACTACGACAGCAAAAAAGGGAGCCAAGCAACAGGGTTTCACATTCAAACACTACAGAGATCGAATGCAAGCAAAAAGAAGAAAGCATGCTATCTGTTTGTATGCCAGTGCGAGGTCTTAACAGGAAGTCGCGACAAAACGGAGAAATAATCTCAGCGCATGAGATCGAAAACACCAATACAAACTCGTAAGCACCTTCTTTGTAGCACTGATCGAGAAGAAGCATAGTTTTATAAAAGATGTAAAACCAAAAATGCGCGACGTCCTCCGATTGTCACCATTGCCACACGCAATGTTCTTTCCAGTCTTTATGTCCTTGTGGTTCGCATTTTTTGCAATAGTATATAAGCCGTAGCAAAAGCACCAATAAAATGGATAGTAAGTCATCACTCTAATTTGTCTTGTCTTCATGTACATGTCTTTGCGCTGTTCCGGTAGTGTCGCACCAACTCGCGCGAGTTTCACTTTGATCACATACACGTCTCAATAAAACAAAACGAAGACATGTTATGCCAGATATCCTCAATTAGAGCCTACAATGCATCGGTGTTCACGCGACTCCACGTGAAGCATCTAGCTTTAGCATGCATTCTTCGTCTTTATGGCGTACCTGTCAACGGGATGATATCGGGAAGGTTATCTATTTATATATATTATAAAAGCTGAAAGAATAAATGCTTATACAGGAGTGGGTCACTAGGCAAACCGTGCAAATGTCAAAGAACAGCAGAAAATACAATGCGTTTCAATAATTATTCTGAGCAAAAAGAAAAAAAACGAGCAGGCAAACAGCTCAGTGACGTAATTGCAAAGAAGGTAATGTTGTGTGAGAGAGTCATCGGCAAAAACTCAACTGACAAGAAATGCAACAGCGACAAGTGCATACCTGAAAGATTTGATGCTGAACAAAAAAAAGCATACAAATGCAATAGGAATATTATGCAAAGATATGGAGTGCGGATATCAGCCAGTTCTTTTTTGAACCGCGCCCAACACAGGCTGTGGAGGAAGAAGTCTTGAGGCTGAAAACAGCTTAACTTTAAATCTGCTTCTGGCGCCTACTCCTACATTCAAGTTGTGTTTGCACTGAAGGCTTGGAGGTTGAGGTGGCTGCTTAGTGAGTCTTACAAAATTCATACAATTACTGGTTTTGTAAGATATTGCGGTAAAAAATGGCACACGCTCGTTACCGCCTTCAAGTTCAAAGTCGTTGCTCAACACTGCGTTTTTCAAACGGCTATGCATTAAGCACTCATCCGCACTCAAAATTCAGTTTGGTGCGCAGGATCTGAACTTCTGATTGTCGCTAGGAGCAGCGACTGACTTTAAATAACACTTTCTTCACCTTTCCAGGAATTCAAAGGCCTTCAAGGCAAGGCCCCAACCAGAAGGACCATCATAGCGATCGGAACGTTTCGGTACAGCAAAGGCGCCACATGGACGAAGTACAAGGATCTATTCAAGACGGCCATCGCAAGAGAGTGAGTTCTCCAACTTTTGCCACATGCGAACCTGAACACAAAGGGGAGCTTTCGCAATGATTGCTACTTACCAAAGGCAGACAGCGCTCTGTGGTTTGGGATGAGTAATTTGGGGGGTATTTCAATGAAATCGGGTTAAGCGTCCTTTTGAGCGAAGGACTGCGGGATAATCGCAGTTTGGAGAAGTCCTTATTTGTCAGCGGGATGTCCCGTCACAAGTAGAGCCGCGCTATTGAAAACGGATTAAACCACTGAATAAATTGTAATTATAAGGTCGCAACATGACTCCAGCGTCACTATGACTTGTAAGAATGAAAATAAATTCTGCGAAAAGAAAATTCCAATCATTTGATGGGAATCAAAGCCGTGATCCTTGAGTCGCAAGCCGGACGCGCTACTCCTATGCCATCAAGGCACATTCCGTCCACTTAGATCCAGGGAGACCTTGTGTGTTTTGTAGTAACCAAAAAATAAGAATGAGAGTAAAAGTAGGAGAATGGACGAAAATTAAGCAAGCATATTAAGAGAGCACAAAAATAAAATAACTTTTAAATAAGGCGGCCGAGATGGGGTGAGTGATTGAGTACTATGTGATGGCGAAAGAAAAACAGTCTTCGTGTGCGTGAAAAAATATGCAAAGAGAAACCCAAGTCGCTGAACGGACACATTAACCCTATCGCGTCAAACACTTAACGCGGAGCGTACGCGTACCTCCGGTTATTAAAATTAAAGTGTTATATGGCTAATCGGCAAGAAAACCCGTGGTCGGGCGTGAGTTTTCAAGCAGAAATGGTCGCAAAAACCTAAGATGCCTTCACAGTCGTCTAGCATGACGCCAGGACTAGACCATAAGGTAAAGTGGCGTCCTAAAATTTTTTGACGGCATCAGCTAAGAAAGGTACACTAGGCGATCGAGGCGGTAATAGGTGCCTATGCCATCAAAGGAGAGAAGGCGGTCCCGCGCAGTAAGTAGCGCCAGGTGGCTGAAGTCGGACTTCAGAGCCGGCTGCCGGACAGTGAAACCACGGGTGCCGGCGTGAGCAACCGCTTTACCATCTAGCCCCGCGTGTGCAGGGGTTCAAAGAAAGTTGACACATTGGGATGGAGGGTGCCTTAGGAGGAGGAACGCGGAAGGACGGGATGTCCTACTCGCACATAAATTGTGGATGGCTGGTTTAGAATCACTGACAATGGCGGTAATGTCGGGAGTGGTCAGAGCAAGAGCAAGGGCCGTCTCGACCGCCTCCTCTGAAGAGGAGGTGCGTAAGGTGAAATCCGTTTTAGGGAAGCCGCTGACATCAATGGCTGAAAGGGCAAAGGAGAGGCCGGTGCGATATTCAGCTGTGTCGACATAGAGCCCTAACTTGGCATATGAAAGGCTTTTTTAAAGGGCTTCCGCCTGTTCTTGACCTCGTTGTTGACAGTGAACTGGGTGCATGTTCTTGGGTAGAGGTAAGTAGGTAGGTTCTTGGCTATGTGTAGGCTTTGGTGAATATGCTAGGCAATAATGTGTTTGCACTGCGTAGTCGAGATAAAAACGATTGGTAAGGGCTGAAGTATAGGGAGTAATCACTGACGCCACAGAGGCCGCTATTTTGGTGTCTGCAAAGCACTTCGATAGGCTGCAGGCGTGTCTAATAGGGTTATGGCCTCCGGCCCCCGCCTGCACTGTTGAAGCTACGCGCTAGACAACAAAACCGCGCATGTGATGTCACATGAATACTCTCTATATGCCGACCACTGGGGTGGGCGCTGTGCTGAGGAATGCCGCTTCGAAGAATACTTTCGATGCATGCATTAGACGGACACAAAGAGATTATTTATGGACACGATGGAGAAGGACGCCCACGGCGTCGATTTCCGCATGGCAGAGGTAAATGAACGGTAGTGAGCACTTCGCCCTGCTAAGGACAAACACCTGGAAAATACGAAGCTCCGACTCACGGAGACCTCCTTGCTTGTTGGATCGCTCCCTATGAGGCGGAGGTTGTGATCGACAGCTGTACAAAGGGCCTCAAAGAAAAAGCTGAGAACCCGAATTTTAGGCACCTTGTAAATGGCGTGATTAGAGTGTCGATAACGGCGGCGTGAGGGTAGAAGCAGGAGTTTAGATTTGTTAGTGGCACAGTGCAGGTTTATAGTGGCAATATGCTCTACTACCATGTTTTTAGCTATTTGGAGGGTATCTTGGATGTGACCACCAGAGCCTACGAATACCCATAGAGAGATGTCGTCAGCGTAGCGCAAGAAATTGAGGGAGGGGAGGAACGAAGAGAAGTAGGTACGGACAGCACAGCGAGAATAAAGAGGAGTGATGAAAGGACAGAGCCTTACGGAGTACCGAAACTTCTCATGGTGAAGGAGGGGCACTATATAAAACCGAAGATGAGGGTAGCGGTACAAGGTGAAAGGTAGCCGCTAAAGTAGGAATAGGTTTTGAAGCCGCAAGAAATATGATAAGACCAGCATAAGTGGCAGCAGAGGCCTCATTGTTAAATGCGCCATGTAGGTCGAGACCTAGTATGGCTCCTGTATCGATGCTGCCATTGGGGACAAGGTTGTCGAGCTTAAGACAGAACATGACATCTAGGCATAGAAGAGACTGGCAAAAATCAAGCATTTCAAAAGTATACAAGAAATTGTCCGCCATGTCTGGTAAGGCGTTGAGTATGACATGCTGAAACGTCCTGCCAAGGCCGAAGATGAGGCAAATAGGCCGAAAGCTGTGAAAATGAGGTGGTTTGTGAGTCCTGAGGATGGATAAAACGACCCTGCCGTCCTTCAACGATGGTGGCCGGTTGCCAGTGTCTAAGCAGTAGTTGAAATAGTGAGAACTTGGATAGAGGGGATATCGAGATTTCAGGTGATTTTATTGATAATGAGGTCAGTGCTGGGTGCAGATATAGTTTCTAAATTCGCGAGGGCGTATTAAACCTCTGCCTTTGGGCGGTTTCATCAAAAATCTCATTAGTGTCACCGGCGTAGGAAGGGATAGGGGTGTGATTTGTCAGGGGCAGGTGTTGTGTACGGAGGGTAGTGAAGAGATGATAGAGCCGATCAGTGTACTGGTGAAGAGTTTAGTGATGCGGTCATCCTTTACGCACTGTCTGGAATAATTTTTCTTTAGCTCTGGAAGCGCAACTAACACTGCTGAAAGAGCTCCGCTCGATCGCAAGACATTTTGTGCGGGCCAAAATTTTGTTGCATGTGTTGTCGCTCCAATGTGGGTACAGAAGCACGTTCCTTAACTTTAAGTAAATACACCTACATTTATTCCAACAGTGGTATTCCAGAGCGTAGTTAAAACAGATTGTGCGCGCTGCATCCTTTGCAGCTACGGTGCGGACGTTGTCATCGCGGTCACATCCACCCACATCCAAGAAAACATCACCAATTGCAAAGTGCTCCCGCCGGCTATTGTAACGGCTGACGACGAAAACTTCCCTTCATTCGTGAGTATACGCAAACTTCCCCTTGCTACCGTATGTAGCGCAACTAGCAAAGGTTCCGATATTGAAAGGGTATAATTCGAGAAACTTGTTGGTATTATTGAGAGAGTTCTTCAAGCTGGAAGACAAGCAAGTTCACACATTGATGCGAAACCGTATGTGAAAATATTTCTCCTTTCTGGCAAGAAGAAACTTTGTGTTACTTTGATGGGAAACTTATGCGTTCCTATCACCTTTAGAAAACAGTTGGCAGGCATTCATAATATACACGGGGCTCAGTGGTGGCGTCTAGGCCCTCTCATCACATGTATCAGGAAGCGCCACCATCGGAATAAGCAGGAAGCACGCATTAACGTAATGAAACATACCTCATGTGATCCAAATAATTTTTTTTCGGTTTGCTGTTTGTCGATGCAAAGGAGGTAAAGAATCTGAATTTACACATAGAGGCCTCCTGCAGAATTACGAAGCATCTATTTATTGGACCACCGGTGGTAGTGTTTGTTTAGACATGATCCGCTGAGCCCGGGCCTTGACGCCTAAACATAATAGCCCTCTTGAACAGGGATGCTGATAATGTTAGGTCCAAACACTTATTAGCGGAGCCACGCTTGCCTCCCTGTCTTTCGGCAACTCCCCTGGTTACTTCATAAGATCACATGGTGATAAACACCATGCTGGAGAAGAAACAGCAAGCTTAGAGAAAATCTGGCCACTCTTTTTTTGTTTTCCAAACATTTTCGGTTCCCGACCAGCTCATCTCATCAGTCTGCCGTTCTAGGAGCCTGGCGTCATCGCTGACTCTCTCCGGTGGCACGCTTCGCAGCAGCTGCCGCAAATTGACCGTGCTACATTCTACTATTCTCGCCATATTTCCCTTCCTGTTTCTATAATAACCACCCCCGAATGGTGTCTGTGGTAACCATCTTCCAGTTACGCATTCCTGCGCTGTCACTCTACTAGCCTCCTCCTTCCACGGTAACCACCCTACAGTCAAAGTTCCCTATGTCTTCTGTATACTACCCTTCCTCCACGGTGACGATCCCCCTCTATTTTCGCCACATTTTCTCCTTCCAATGTAACCATCTTTCGGACTGTTCCAATGGTAACCGCCCTCTGTTTGCGCCTTCGAACGTTCTCGCCATGCCCTTTTTTCTGTGTGTAATCTTCCTCCTCCTACAGAGTAACAATCATCAGGGTGATCACAAAGAGAACGAGGGATGGAAAACTTTATGGTTTTTTCCAAAGTTTCGATAAGATATTTCTTTGTCTGGGGAAGCTTTCATTATTTGGTCGTGAATTTGTAACGCATGCCCCCCAACGGAAGGCGAACGCTATTGGGTGCAGGTTCGAACAAGACAACAGATCAGACAAAACAAAACGAAACCGTATTTATAATTCAAAGGCAAAGAGCCAAAAAGAAACGAAAAAGACCCACTCAGCACGCATAAAACACTACAGATTAAAGGAAAATGTTCACCAGATATTGCGCGTCACAGGTGAAACGGGGATGCCTTGTAGACAGGACGGACGCGAGTGGATGAGCTGTAGGGCGTCACTGGCGTTGCGTCGAAGGAACCGACAGAAGAGAGCCAGGTGGAAGTAGGAGCGGAGAGGACCACGGAGAGGCGCCGGTGGACTCCAGTCAGCAGCCCTAGGAACCTGGCAGCAGTAGGAAACGGGAATCTAGGACCCGTCGACGGCGTCCCGAAACGCCGTAAGCTTAATGCAGGCTATCTAAAAGAGCCTCTCGGCAACACGGACTCTCTGTACATCGACTGCCACCTTCACGTTTGAAAGCAGCGCAGGAGGCTCGCGCCAGTGATGCAAGGGAAATCCACAGCAGCACGAACCCAACGTTCGACGGCTGCCGCCTGCACGCTTGAATAACCCGACCTCAGCTGCGCTGTCTCCTTCCGCACCTCGGTTTCCTGACACTCAGCTCTTCGCTCCTCGGGCTCGGCACGCTCCTCGTCGTCGTCACTTTGTCAGCACCATTCGCACGTGCACACGTGCAACGCAGGGGTGGCACGCGGAGCGCTCCGTTGTCGACGCACCACTGTCAACGCACTGCATTTAAAAAATCTCCCGATGATTTGGGACCTCACATATGCCACGCTTCGGAAAAGCTTCTTCGTAAAAAAAAAACTGCCGTAGGTCCACATAACACTAATCTTCACGTGGTAAGTGGACAAGTTACATGTCACCAATGTCATCCAAGAAACTTCACGCAAAGACGCATGGAGGCATATGGAGACACGCACAGATGGAACATGGGGCTAAAGACTATATATCAGGCAAAAAGGACAAACAATTCTTACGATTACACATGTCTGAGCCATAAAGGGTAAATTTTACACATGAGCATCTCATAACCGCGTAAACAGTCGTTTTGAATCACCTTCTTCGGTAACAACAAAAGACGGTCTCTTGGGACGCACGCTCTTCATATAGTTTAAGCATATGGATGAGGAGCAGGTTTTTAGTGTGACCCAACTCGATTCAGTAGTCCACGTCGTTATTTTTTTAAGAAACCACAAATAGACCCTTGCACTAAATAAAGAGTTTATTATGGCTACTCGGCAAATGAATAATGGCTCGATCTCGAACCTTTAAATACCCCTGCTTGCTCTTCTTCTCATAATATCTGCTCTGAGATTATTGGGAACCCAAAAAATTTTGGTCCTCCTCTCACAGTTTGCTCGAGACGTTCTCGTAGATTGGAGACATAACCATATGTCATTTTCGTGTCTCCTCCCAGCTCTTCCCTGGTACAGAGCTCTCTGAGGACTGCAAGTGGTCCTCGCACATGTCTTACAAATATCAACTCAACCGGAGAAAACACTACTCGCCTGCGGCATCTGTCTGTATGCAAAGAGAAACGGAGCGATATAATGATTCCATGCATTAGGCTGCTCCTGGCTGAGTTTCCGCAGCATCTGCTTGAGTGCGGCGTTAAATTTCTCCACCATCGCATTGCACATTGGATCGTAAGGAGTCGTCCTGAGATGTTTTACCCCCAAGAGATCATCAAGCTCTCTCATCATTTCGGAAATGAAACAGGAGCCCTGGAAAAAAAGGATCTCTCTCGGATATCCTATCTGTGCAAACATCACCAAACCTTCGACCACGGTTGCTGAATCTAACTTTCGCAAAGCTACGGTGTTTGGTTACCGCGTGGCAAATTCTACAAGCGTGAGAATGTATACTTTCCATCTTACCGATGTGAGCGACAGCAGACCGATAATATCGACAGTGACGCGATCAAATAGTGTGTCGAAAAGACGCTTGTATCCCAATGGCGCTTTCTCTACTTTGCCTTTCCTTTCTTCTTTTACTCCCTCCTTTATCCCTTCCCTTACGGTGCGGTTCAGGTGTCCAACGATATATGAGACAGATACTGCGCCATTTCCTTTCCCCTCAAAACCAATTATTATTATTATTATTCAGGCACCTCCTTTGGCAGATGTCGTACGACCTTACAAACCTCGTAATCTCCTCTTGCACCCCATGCCAGTATAATTCATCCCAAACTCCAAGTGTAGTCTTCTTAATGCACTGATTTACCGCCGACGGTTTATCGTGGTGCAAGCGTTAACACCTGCGATCTGCAAGACTTTGGAAGTACCACCTGTCGAACCTATCTGCCAGAGGAGAAATTATAGAAGCGGTACAGCATATATTTTTTGACGGAATACGAGTGAAAATTGCCGTGCTTGCCATGGAACACCTTTCCTACTTTCACCTAAGACGCCTTCTACGCGCCATCCTCTATTTGCTCTTTTTCTAGCAATTTCTTGGTGAACCGCATGGGACCGACGCTTAAAGCAGAATTTTCTCTACCTTGTCCGGAAACTTCCTTTCCAGCCAGCCCCACTTCAGCGCCCTGGCCTTCGCCATTTTCACTGGAAACCTCGTCATTTTTTAATGCCAGGACATAATTTAGCAGCGCGCTCCGATTTCTTTCAATTAATATCTCGATTTGACGGCTAACGGGCCTTCAGTATACTTCCAATTATGATATCATACAAAGGTGTCTCCTGGCATTTCACAAGGGCCATGCATGCCAGTGAAATAAGGGGAAGGGTAAAGACATCTGGCTCGGCAACTTCCAGACTACTGCCATAATCAAGGAATACCGTAGATCTCGAGCCGGTGAGACCTGTCAGGAACTAGGACCCCCCACACAACTACCCTATTGCTCCCCGTGTCCCGTAAAACACGTACGGGTAGGCCTCGGAGCTCTCCCGCTGGAACAAGCATGTGTTGTGCGTCTGCAGGCTTTTGCCGGACAAGTACGACCACCACTTTATTCTCAGCTGGTTCAAGCCTGCATGCTGTTGTGGACACCACTTCAGACGCAACACACTGGCTGAACACAACAAGACGACTGCTTCTGTTTTTCGTGCTTCCTTGAGCAGGAACTTACATTATGCCCTCCCTTTCGGCAATAAACGCGATAAAGTTGTTTTGGCTTAGTGCGACAGCCGGCAGCCCTATTTCCAGGTCGATTACAAATGAGACACCTTCCCGACTGTTTACTTGATCGAACATGCTTTTGTCTCAAGAGGTCCAGCTTAAACGCTTCTTTGAACGAAGACAAGCTTCTTTGCCGCTGGGCGTCTAGAAAATAATTTGCTGCCTCTGCCATTTTATCCAGCGCCTTGCACTATGTTTCGCGAAGGAATATCTTCCACACGGCTATGACACTTCCTCATTAACAGTTCGGCCACCTCCAAGTCACGTAAATCGTTGTACGTTCTGGCCGTATCCGACATCTCGACCCATCGATCAAAAAGACTGAGCAAGCGTGCGCTTATTGTTTGCCAGTTTCTTTATCAAGCAGCTAGCATTTACAGAACCTTTCGCGATAACCTTCCGCTGTTAAGCGAAAATGTTGGAGCAGGGCTAGTTTTTCCGTTCGTGATGCATTGGATCTGCTCGAGACAATTGACCGAACACACGGAAAGCCTCCCCAGTCAAAGACATACTGAGTGCACTAGCCTATTTTTTTCTTGTGCCTGCTGTGCCCTTCTGCTGTACACTCAAAACGTTTGTGCTATGTACCCAAGTCATTCCTACGATCGTCAAAAGGCGGGAGCAACTTGTGTGGGCTAACTGCTACTGAGGGCAACGGTGCGGGTTCTCGATTACCTCATCAGCTTCTGTGAGCCTTAATTGGATTTTCAGTCTACGCTGTTCAGCCTCTGCCTGAGTAATCTCAAGCTTCCGTTGTGCCTTGGCGTTCTCGCGTTCAGCTGCACGTACAACGCGTTATTTGTCCCGCTCATCGGCAACTCATGAATGCAGCTCGGCATCTCTCCACCCCACTCGTTCACCCCACTTGAAGAAATCCTTTATTGTTGCCATCGTATCTTTCAATGGACCCACGATAGGAAACAAAAAAAAAACACGGCCTCGTCCTGCATCGGACGCCAGTTGTTGGGAATTTGTTACGCGTCTCCAACTGCACAAGAGTACGCTATCGCGTGCACAAGACAACAAACATATCAGACAAAACAAAACGAAGTCGTATTTATAATTTATAGAAAAAGAGCCAAGAAGAAATGAAAACACACATAAAAACACACACCGAGCACGTGTACAACTCGACAGGCTAAACGAAAATGTTCTCTAGATAATGAGCGTCCCAGGTGCAGCGGGATGCCTTGTAGACAGGACGGACATCGGTGGATGAACTGCGACCCGTGGCTGGCGTTGCGTCGAAGGAAGCGGTGGGAGAGAGCCAGGTGTTAGAGGAACGAACAGGAGCACAGAGAGACACTGGTGGACTCCCGTCACGATCCCCAGGATCTTGGCTGCAGCAGGAGAAGCGTAGCCATGACCCGCCAACGGCTTCCGGAAACGCCATAAGCTTAATGCAGGCTATCCAATAGAGCTTCTCGGAGGCACGTACCCTCATTCCATCGGATGCCACCTCCACGCTTGAAAGGAAGACAAGAGGCTTGCGTCGTTGATCCAAGGGAGGTCCACGGCAACACGGACCCAACGTCCGACGGCTGCCACCGCCGCGCTTGAATGACCCGATCTGCACTGCACTGTCTCCCTACACACCTCTGTTTTCTGACACCTCCGCTCTCCGCTCCTCGTGCTCGCGACGCTCTTTGTGACCGTCGCCTTGCCAACGCAATTCGCACGCCCACACGCGCAACGCTGGGCTGGCACACGCAACTCTCCACTCTCGACGCACCGTACTCAAAAAATCTCCCGACGATTTGTTATGCACCTAACACATTGCCAGGGTTTAAACAGTTTCAGCCCTCCAAGGAGGAAGACCTTTTGAGGACGAGGAGGGTGTGGAATGAGAAGGGCGTTAGGATGGGGAGTGTGAACATTGTTCAGGCAAGCTGGCTGGTAAAGTTGATCAACCAGCCGACCTGCTAAACTGTGAAAAGAAAAAGGCCAGCTAAGCATGAAGGAATCCGGTGGTGTGGAGCGTGGAGAGATAGCGAGCGGGGGCTTGAAAGGCAGTGCGTCCGGCTGCGACATGCAGCTTGATGTGACTGGCTGCGTTGACTTAAATAACTAAGCAGAAAAGTTTGCCAGCATTGCAAAACGAAAAGCTGGAAAAATAAAAGTGCAGTAAAAAAGAGAAAACATAGGGAGTGCAGAGAAAGCCTGAGAGAGGCTGGAAAGGAATGCGGAAGTCATGTTCTGAGGAATGGCAGCAATGGAGCAGAGTAGAAGCTAAAAATAAAATTGAACAAAGAAAACAATAAATGACCGTCATTAAATCTGCTATCTAATACTCCACAACCGGAGTAAATTTTCTCGACCTTTCGTTTAGACCAGAAAGCTTAAAACCACCCTCTAAAGAACGCTTACAAACCGACAGCGCTACATGGATTTCAGTAGCCATCATCAAAGTCCCTGTAAGCAAGGCATATCTGAAGAATAGGCAGCGCGCCTGAGAATATGTACCGACGACAACTATTTGAAACACATCCACTCACTAAAAATTACCCTAATTCGTAAGAAGCTCCTTAGAAGTAACCTAATATTGTCCTCCAACGAGAAACTACTCTAAACGAATTGATGTGCTTAAAAACGAACAAAAGCAAATAGCGAGCGACCTCCAGCAGTTAAAACAAAATACTCGAACGTCCTTCCGAACGTAAACAATATTCTGCGGAAATACCACCCTATTCAACTGGCAGAGATCGTCTTAAGAAATTAATTGCCGACGCACCAAGGGTAAATACAGACGCTACGCAAAGCTGAAAGACATTGTCGTACACGCTAGGCTCGATATAAAACACCCGTAGACAGTAAGCCCATGCTGTTGAGGCAGAGGTAAGACATGTAAGCATTTACAATGTGACACTGCTGTTAGAAACACTGCAAGCGACTTCAGCTTCGTTATAAAGACTAGCTTAAACTGTGCGTTGTCTAATGTTTTCTATAGATTCAATGTTGCTCTTGTTAGAAAGAATATATTCGACAAGCCGGGTCATCAATGTGCGCCAAAATAAATTGTCATCGAGAACCTACAGAAGGCCGTGGCGGATAATTTTAATGAACGTGGTCACAACTTCGATGAGCTAAATTGTTTATAGTTCAATCAGGCTTCGAATCTGCAACACATACAAAATACAGAGAGGCTTTCCTAATCAACAAATTTAAATCCTAACCACCAGCAGGGATTACATATCCAGAGGAAACTTAGAACCTCTCAGGTACATTGAGACACTGGCGTGATTCTTTAAACATGTCTTGCACTTGATCAAATCATTTACCAGCACTTCATACCTCCGCTTTATCGTTGCTTTCACCCACTCTTCCGTTCCGACCGGTTCTTTGCCAATTCAAAGTCAATTTTTTTCTCTCTCTTTTGCTCAATTTTAACTTCAGTTTTTGCCTTGCTTCTCTGCCATCTTTTCTCGGGAACACTCGGCTGCCACATTGATTTCCGCCCCTTCCTTTTATGCTTTCTATGAACTCATCCTCATGTTCTGCCTTTTTCTTTTATTTTAATTTTTTTCACGGTGTTTATATTTGCAATGCTAATTGCTTATCTGAGGTCAACGCAGCCAGTCATACCAAGCCACGTGTCGCAGCTGAACACACAGCCTTTGAAGCTGATGCTCGCTATCTCTACGCATTCCACACCTCAGGATTCCTTTCTGCTGAGCAGTCTTTTACTTTTCACAGTTTTGCATGTCACAGGGTTGATCGACTTAAGCAGCCATCATGCCTGGACAAGATCCACCTTCCCCATCCCAGTACCATTTCCACTTCACACCCTCCTCCCCCTCACCGGGCTTTCTTCCTCGGAGGGATGACCGTATTTATTCCCCGCCAATGATGAACGCTTTGACCAGACGGACACAAGTCCCGTTGTCGAAACCTATGCAAGCACCCTGAGGTTTTCCCTTTATTGTTCAGTTTGTGATTATCAAGCACCATCTGACCAATTTTTCTCTGCCATGAACTTCTCTCAGCAACCATCGGTGCGTTTTCTTACGCTCTCCCCTTAAACCTCTCCTTCCGTGGTAACCATTGTCGATTGTCTGTGGCAAACACCCTCGTTGTGGCTACCGTGGCAAATACCAACTGGTAGCGCTCTCTTACGCTCCCACAATACCCTAATGAAAGCTTAGTAACCAGCCTCCTCCTTTTAGGGTGAGTGCCCTTCAGGTGTTTCCTATGGGGGCCACCCTACCGGTAGTGCCTTCTTACGTTATCTTCATATCGCCCTCCTTCCCAGGTAACCATCATCGTCTCTACAAGGTAGCAAACCTCCTGGTGGCTCCAGTGACAACAATCAAAACTGGTAGCGCTTTTTTAACGCGAAAGCGTTAAGGCCCCCTTTATGCAGATAATCCGGAATCGTCGGTGTTGTGAGCGAAAAATCTCTGGAGAGACTACCTAGGTAGACCACCTAGGTCATGTGACCTTGTGGCGTCAGCCGAGTTCGCCCACCGGACTGTGAGCAAAGCGACGACCATCGCAGGTGCCAGTTAAAGGGAATATGCAATGAATAATATGTGGTTTGTAAATGTTTTCAATCCTTAGAAATGATGCTAAGAAGCATTCACACCAAGTATGAGTCTTCAGAACTGAGCCGGTAATTTATTGTGCATTTTTAAAACCGTGTTTTTTAAATTTCGCGGGCCAATTGGTGTGCTCGTGGTGACCGATTTTGAAATTAAAATCGTGAAAAAAGACGTCACTGTACCCATGACGTCACCAGGCCACCACACGCTGTCATTCGCTGGAGCCACGAAAGCCACGACGTCACGGGCACACTTCCAGTAGCCGTGAAAATCGTCTGCTCGTGCCGCCGCGCGACCCTCTCTGGCAAGCGCGAGCTAGGGCATTGCTTTCGCGCATATGGTTTCAATTTTCCTCTGCCGCCTCCTTCTGTCGGGAGTTTCGAAGCCACTCGCGGTGGCTCGCCGAGTCACTACTGTTGTCGCTGGCGTTCAGCCGGTACGGCGTGAACACGTAGGGCTCGATGCCCATCGCGGCCGTAAGAGCGAGCAATCGCGCCTCGAGGTCCGGGTTCATTACTGCTAATTACAAAAGACGACAAGCAAAGAAACCCGACGCGCGCCGCAATCACGCCACCGACGCTGCTGCTGGGGTGCTAGGAGCGACAACCGGAAGTTGCAAAAGGAACGTCAGCGGATGACGTATTCATGGGCGGGGCCCAGTCCCAGAGCTGTTTTCTTTATTTTTTTCTGGTGCCTCGCGTGGGCGCGTTCAGGGGAGAGAGGAGGAGCGTAATTTTTAATCGTCTATATCTTCGTTGTTATTGATGCTAGCTTAACAATTCTTGCATGGGGTGACGAGTGATGAAATGCCCATCTCTCGTCTGCTTTACGTAATCTCAATGAATTTATTGCATAGTCCCTTTAATGACTGGTGAGCGAGAGTTAGCAGTCTGGTTTGCATAAGCCCCACCGGTGGCAGCACCAGCAATCGCAGGGCAGTCGCGCCTCATGTAACCACTCGACTACTCTGCCAGAAGTGGTGTGATGACTTCCAGGTATTTATGAATTGAAATTCGAGAATGACCAATGCCGCAATATGGGTTTTAACCTATTAACGCTATCGCGTATTACCTTTAAAGCGGACCTCAAGCGTTCCCTCAACTTTTCATTGCGATCTCCCTCTTCCTTCCGCGGTAACAAGTGTCCTTTCTGGTTAAACAACCACCACGTCGGTCCCGTGGCAAGCACCCACCTTCTTCGGTTCTCGTCATATCCTCCTTTTTTTCAGGGTTGTAATTTTCGGGGTCCCACCGTAAGTGACTTCTTACGCTTTCGCCATGCCGTCCTCGTTCCATTGTAACATCTTTCGGTTCAGGATTCCTCCGCTTCGCCCGTACCATTCACCTGGTGCAGTAACAATCGCCTCCGGGTAGCTACTCTTCGACTGTTTCCCGTGGCAACCACACACCACTTGCGCTTTTTCATTTTTCGTGCTCTTGCTATACCTTTCTGTTTTCACGGTAAGCATTCTCCAAATGATAGATGCCGCCCTCTCCCGATACAGTCTTCTTTACCGGTAACAACGCTACTGTTGATTATAAGGCAACGCAGCCAAACAGCGCACTACAACTACGACGCGAAACCCAGGAACGCGTGCTAGCAGCTTTCGCTATAAATAATCCAATACTTTTTAGAATATAAAGTTTAACCTGTTGTATGCGTTTCCTTACGACTGTATGCTAATGAGTTTTTGTGTCATCTCATTAAAAAGGAAGCAATCTTTAATGAACTTTCGCAATGCAGCTCCAGGGAATCCTTTCGCATTCAAGCCGCGTAAGAAGTCTTCAGTGCCTTCTGCAATTTTTAAAAGCGTTCGCTCCTACTTCTCGCATTCGAATGTTTTTTGTTCGTCCGAGATTTGATAATAGCGGCTGGTTATGTCCTCAAACATGACAACCACCACGTGACAGCGCGAGAGGTTGTCGGGCCGGCACGGCGGCCGGTTTCCCCGCTCTGCTGGCGTTTCGCTATAAGATTTATGAACGATCTGAGTGGGTGCCAAAACTAGCACCACTTAAAGACACCAATTCTGAAAAATTGTGTCCAACGCGTTTGGCGCTGAGGGTTCGGAGTGGCGGAAAATGAATCGGCGCACAAAGGTGTTATTCGAGTTGAAGCCTGGAATCTGCGAGGGATGCGTACCTACAACATTTGGTCCTCGAAACCATAATGGGGGCAGATCTTCCGAGGGCCGTGGCGGCGAACCAGGGGCCGCAGAGGGATGCGGGTTGGTATAAAACGTATCGACATTTCGTGACGTACACTTTGGTATTCGAATTGCGGACCTGCGAGGAAAATTCGAATATGACAAGTTTGCGCCTCGGATATAACGAAGGTGCACTGCAATAATCGTCGTTAATAATCACGAAAGCCTAGTTGAAAGCATAGGGGAAAACAACTTATCTAACGCTCTTCATTTGAGTTGCATTCGCGAATCATTCTTTAATATTTTAGGTAGTGTATGACATCTGATTATACCCACCTCGATTACACTTTGTTTTTGTATGTGTGATTAATTTAAAAGAATGTATGCTGTGGAAGCCGAGTATATACGTTTAATGAAGTGTTTATTAGAGGTGAGCATACCGTTGCATGTTTTATGTTCTGATCAGAAATATTATGCAAGCGGTCTTCGCTGACTGACAACACCTGTACTGAAAGTCATGAGCGTATCATAAGTAGGCTGCTCATGACGCTGTTTTCTGATCTGCAAACACTTGTGACGGTCTCCAAATTGTGTAGAAGTGAGAAAGAGAGTGACTCGTGGATTGTGTCCTGGTCTAATCAGGCGGCAACCAATGGTTTCTATATTGTTTCCAGGTCTTCGCACTTCAAGTAACTCTCACCTTTATGTTTTTACCTTGTCAGTGAGAATTAAAGCTCAAAACTTCAGCTACAAATTCGTGCAGTTATTTATCCTCCGCGCTAGGACAGCTGTAGTTTCGTGTTACAGCTATAACGGCGGCTGCTTACTAAAAAGAGAAACATTAGGATTCAGAGAAGACATAGCTAGAGTATTAAAGGTTCGCCTCCTCGTTTCATGTTTTATCCTTGCAGGCCCAAATTAGGGAGTTTGTGACGGAATCTTATCCTCACAGCAACGCACACATTATCGTCGGCGTGTCGGTGGAGAGCAGCGCTTTGTCATACAAGCACACCGAAAAGATAAGCCACGTCAAAGATATACAGCTGTACAAGAACTGCGACGAGTTTACGTTGACAACCCTTGACGTGGTAAGCAATGGTCGCCTCATCTGGGTTGTAACCATTGAATCATGAAAACATATTTGATATTGATTGAACAGCATATAACCTCGTATATAAAATTTACATGAAAGAGCGCTCATATTGCAGTAATTCTTTTGGAAAATAAGAGCCACCTTTGCAAGGAAGTGCATGCCTGTTAACCTAATGTCGCTTGTGAGCCTAAAATGAATGCATGCATACCTTCCCTGCCGCTCTAAGCAGAGCGGCAAACCCTGACAAGAGACGGCCGAGTTCGAAAATCCGAATGGGGGCCATGGCTTACGGAGTTGGCAATGGGGAGAAGTGGGCGGAGTGAGCTTTAAATTTATCGGGCACGTCATCAGGAAGGTTAACATTCCGCAAGATTCAACTAGTCCTATTAAAAACAACCCGATCGAAAACAGTAACAAAACCGTTAGCAATAAAGACAGTGTCAAGGCGTGAGACACAAGCTCGAAGTTCCTTTTCGCTGCTTGTCTGCAGGAAGAACTCTTGAACTTTAAGTCCGCGATGTGAGCAAGAACAATTTATGGAACATTCTCATCTCTGTCTCGATAATATGCTCTTCATTAACTACACAGAACAATTTGCTACAACGTGTGTGGAGGACTCGGCCGCCCGAAGTGAAACGCTAATGGGCATGAAGGTTACACTGAATAAAATCAAATTTTGAATGCTCTCGTAAAGGAAAACCAATGAGTGGTGTGTTACAACGCGCTATAAGCCGTTACCTCTTCCGAACTCCTCTAGCTCTACCTTCTTAAAACAATACCTTCTCGTCAAAAGGCCATGCAAGCCTCAAAAAAGCCGATTTAGTTTGTTTATTTTTCGTAAGGCGAAACGATAACACTTACTATTCGAGAACATATAAACAATTTTTACAGTGTGTCCCAATGAGTGAGATTTGTAATGTTGAGATACCAATGCCTGTACGATTAATCCTCGAAGTATAGGGGGATGAGATCTCCCTCCACCTTTGTGGTTAGGGCAATGCGGGGAAATTATTGAATAAATAATAAAGAACCAATAAAGAAATGATGGCAGTGGAGTGTAGCGGATCAGTAAGGCTAATTTTAACAACTCCCTCTTGCCTAAGGCTGCCACCAATATATTGGAGAAATGCTAAGTTGCATCTTACAAACAGTTTGTATTAGAAGCGTTGGTGCACTACGAAGTGGCATGTGTAGCGGCGAAGTTTCTTGGTAGCTCCTGCCTCTTTTTCAGATTGCTACGCTCTTAGAAATGCAAAAGTTCTGGCAGCGGCTTTCGATGTTGTATACGCTTGTCTCTTGCTACACTTCCTTTTCCAGAATCACTGCACTTTAACAAAGTGCACTCTCTCTGCAGGAGTGGATATACTTCTATTACGGAAATTGTAAAAAAAAATTTCACCTGCGCGACGAATCGTGCCGCAGAATTCGGTGTCGCTATACGGTGACACTACTTCTTAACAGCGCTGGAACGAGCGCAGTTCAGTTTGAACATTTATACCCCTCATTTTATTCCGCGAGAGTTTCTTGTCTGCATTCAGCGACATCTTTCTGTTCAACACAAAAATCGCTACCGCGTTAGAGTTCGCACAGCTCATTAAACGATAAAGTCCAGGCAAGAGCTCCACACAACTGAATATCTTCGCTTGGAAGAAATTTCATGGTGCACGATATGATGAAGGTTCACCCTTCATGAGCCAGATAACTTAAGTCCTGTTGCTTAATGCTTCACACCGTTTAAGCAATGCAATATGAATAATTTAAATTGTTTCGCGGCCAATCGCGATGGAATATAAATATCTAACAAAAGTGTCTTCCTTGAACCAAAGCGTCGCTCGTTTCTGGGATGCGTTCTTCGTCACAAGTTTGCTGTTTGCAAAATAGATGCACGAAAATGTGACACCTCGGGAGGGCATAAAATATTGTCACTTGGCAATAGGGCTGTAGTTATTTCGTACAAATTCCGAGACATTAACAACAAAGCCCCTTCTCATGCAAACGTGCAGAAGTGTATGCTTTACATGAATGGTACTTACTGAGAACCATCGCACAGGCGTGTCGCTTGTTCCCACTCAAAATAAAGGTACGTTCGGTGGAATGAGCGACCGAGTTAGTTTACCTAAGTTGCGGGCCACAAGTAGCCCTACAGCTCTGCTGCATTACTCAGATAAAAATTAACGTCCTTAATCGCGTACTGGCTAAAAGGGGAGTGGAATGGCAGTTTTACTTTTCGGCGATGAAGACATTTCACGCTTTAGAGAATTCGGGCGCTGTAAGCTTCTGCTAGGCAGCATAGCAACCAGTATACCCTAACTGATAGAGTACCAGATCTAGAGTTTACCATGGCCACGAAATGAAGCAACCGCACGTTTTCGAGAGGTAATCATTTCCCCTATCCCTGCCGGCCGATACTGACCGGTTTCCTAAATTGGGTACAAGTCATCGCACGGCCTGGTACTCGGCTTCTCGCTGTTCATAGTTTGCAAAGTAGCCTGCTCGTTCAGATTCAGTTTCCCCTGGGGGTTCTTCTCGTAGGAACCACCACCAGGCTTCACCATCCTGTCCCGCACAAGTGGAGAGAGAAAATTCCATCTCCACTTAGCCCATCACCATTTTGGGAGGTGGTTCTTCCGTGCACACAACTTTACACACATCATCACTAGGGGTACTGACAAAATTGGGCTTCTAATGCGAACGCATTGAATGCATATGCTTATCTATTGTTTCCACATTGAGCGCGAATGTTATTGTTTCTACTACATGGGGGTATTCACGTGATTTCAAGGACAGCATTTTGTTTTATTGCGTTTGGTAAAGTGGTGCAGGGCCGAGCAGGTGATCTTAAGGATATTCGACACGGTCCCGAACATTGCACTGGTTTTTTGCGTTCAACAAAATGACGACCGTGGGGACTTCAGTGAAATATCTCATTTCCCGCATGTGGCGCGGTCTGCGTCATTCCACGCTTTTAATTTTTTCAGGCCTGCGGCGTGGAGAAGACAGACTCGACGTCGGGATATCTCGCCGAGCAAATTGCGGTCGGCTTGCAGAAACTTTCCGACCGGTATTTCGTTCTGTCCGAGACAGATGAAAGCTTGACTGCTAAAGTAAGGACATCCAAACATTAGCGTCATCGGCTGTGTCATCTGTTTGCATCAGCAGCTATTCTGGACCGAAAGGCCCTTTGCAGCAATCCTTTGTTTGCGTTTGCTTGAAAAAAATACAGGAACCGCCACGCAGTTTCTTCCACTCACATAGGCAGCACAGCCTGACACTGGGATCTTTCGTCTTAACATTGCAATGCATAGAAGCAGGAGCTCCTTACAGATTCGCCAATGAATTACTGAAATTTTTAATGTTCTCATGATATTGTAATGTTAAAATGTGCCCCATGGAAATAGATGGAAACGTCTGTTCATTTAAATAATTATGCTAATTTCGTTCTCTCTTTCGCAAAAAGGTTTCTTATTTTTGCCGCTATTTTTTATTTTTTGCCGTCAGTGAAATTCGCTACATCTTGGTACCTTGAAAAAATAGAGTGTCGCCGATCAGTACGATGGCCTCAATTACAAGGAGTACAAATAATGACATTTGCAACAATATTACTTATCGTCTGCCGATCTTCTGTGACAAAGTAGCCAATTAACACTATGGCTTCAGTTTTTCGCCACAGCCTGACTACTCAAACGCTTTCAGTGTTTATTTTGAAATAGAAACACTTCCCACAAATGGTCGCAGAAATCTACCTTGCATTCTCTTAAGCAATTGTGGAAAGTTGGTTGTGCGCGTTGTTTTCTCCAGAAAAAGATTTCTGAAACTAACTTCCCGGGCGGAATTATTTCTGCGTTCTTGAATTCAATTTACCGTCTGCCTTGACATGCGAGCCGTGAATTGCACAAATTGCCAACACCGTAACTGGGTGCAGATCTTGACCACCAAGCGTTATTTTCTTGCTGCAATCGTTATTCGTATTGAATCTGATGTTTTGCGTTAAAGCGGTGCAAGTAGCTTGACTTCCCTGTGTTAAGAGCGGAATCCTGTATGCTATGGCTTAACATCTACCGTCACTATGGGACCTGGGCAGCGCTTAGCAGTGCAGGAGGGAGACAGTTAGACGAGAAAGAACAGCTCTAAATTTTATGCAAAGTGAAGACTGCACACTCCACATCTAAATAAAGATGGAGCTCGGACACGCAAAAGAAAAATTAGAAGGAGCTATATTCTCCAAATAAGAAAATGTAATTGAAAGAGAAAACATGGGAAGTAGAAAACTAAAAACAAAAATCGAATAACCAAAGCCACAGTACCGTCATAAACAAAGTCATAGTCATAGTCAGTCAAAGCGCAGTGCGCGGGCCACAACGGAAAGCAGGAAAGGAGTAGAAATTAGAAAACCATTGTCACAGCACAGTCAAAGTCTGCGCAAAGCTTCTAGGGGCGCTGTTGCACTGGTATTTTAATACGAAATGAACCTTCAGACGGTCTTCCTTTGGTGGAACAGACATTTACAATCTTTCATTTCTCACCAGAGGCTCAGGCCTGCCTGTAGCAAAAATATTGTTACCCAGACTAATTTAGATATCAGTTTATTGCCATCAAGGCATGTATGCAGCTTTCCAAGACGCCAGTGCTCGGCAACTTTTCCAACGCATTTGAAGCAAGTTTTTTGTGCACATATGCGCGTTTGCGAAGCGGTAGAAGGATGTAATTCAAAGAAGTAAGAAGAAGGATCAAATTTTCTTTTTTGCTGTCTAGGAAAGGAACACCAGTTTACAATTGCTACCGAAGTGCGGCAAGTGGTAAGCGAATACGTCTACTTAGGGCAGGTAGTGGCTGCAAGTCAGGACCACGAGAGCTTAGTAACCGGAAGAATAAGAACGGGGTGGAATGCCTTTGGCACGTTCTCCCAGATCCTCAATTTCAGTTTACCAGTATTCAATAGAAAAGCATATAACAGCTGTAGCTTTCCGGTACTGACCTAAGGGGCAGGAGCTTCGAGGCTAACAAACAAGGGTCCAGCTTAAGTTGGGCACCACGCAGTGAGGCACGAAAAAAATTTATAGCCGCAACGTTAAGGGACAGGAAGAGGGGGTTAGGTATCAAGCACTTGTTAAGGACACCCTAGTCCAAACCAAGAGGAAGGAACTGGCTCGCGCTGCGCATGTGATGCGAATGCAGTAGAATGCGGTGGTCTATAACGATAGCAGACTAAATTCCGGGAAGGGCAGCGTAGCAGGGGGCGGCAGAATGTTAGATGGCCGCATGAGACAAAAGGTTTCGAGGATAGGGTGGCCGCAGCTGGCACAGGTCAGTGTAATTTGAGAGATATGGAAGATGCCTTTGTCCTGTGGTGGGCGTAGTCAGGCAGTGCAAGCTTGGAAGGCTCGTGGACGTGGAACTGTTTTTCTCTTTATGGGTAGGTCTCAAATATGCAGTTTTGTGCATTTAAGGAGCTCTCGCCGAAATGAGAAAAATCCACTTGGACAGAAACCGATAGAAGCGCGGAGATTGCTTATTTCCAGCTGCCCATTCAAAGCTTTTACATGATAATCTTCAAACACTTTATATGTCCTCTGTGGTACCTTTTCGAAGGAAATATGTTTGGGTGAAATTCCAGTTACGCCCCAACTTCACTGAAATTGGTTGTCTGCATTTAGCTCAATTCTAAAGAAACTGCCTGCCAATTTTAAGTTTTCTGTATGCCATTCGAACTAAGAAACGCAATCGCACATTCGCAGGTGGACTTCATCAAGTCGCTGCCTCCCTGGCATCGCTTCGCTTGGCTTGCATACAATGTGCACATGGTCGACGCCCGATTGATGTGCAGTGGGTCTGATACGGATAAGCACAGGATGCTCAGCAATCTCAAAAGACTATACGGAATTGACGCTGCTGTAGAGGCCATTTAGATAGTAAAACGTGGCCCAAAGTATGTAGGGCTTCATTTCAACAGGGTCTGAATTCTTGCGTCAAATTCGCGCCTCAATTACTACTTTCGCATGGGCCAGTCATGTTTCATTTGTCTTTACACCTAAAGCATCTTTATCTGCTGTAATACTGTTAAATGACCACGAAGTACTGCTAAAGTGTCTATACTGTACCTACCTATTCATTGCGAAGTTCACTGCGAGACAAGTGTTAATAGGACGTTCTTGCGGGCTAATTGGGGATTGTTCGAGGACGGTTAGAAAGTGCGCAAAAAGGTGGTGGTGTGGTGATATGTTTCTATCTCTATCTCCTGTATACATCCTCAAGCGCACTTTCTAACCATCCCCTCAGTGTAGAGATTGATGGAGGTGAGGAGGATGTAGTAGTCCATCATATGTCAGGGTGCGGTGAAGGGCACTGTGGTAACCTCCTACCCACGTAGCACAAGACATTGGCCCAATGCAAGAATTCTACTGGCAAAACAGCGTGGCCCTAAGTAGGCCCAGACTTGCCAATCTGTATCTGATATGGACACTGCCAGTCGTTACCGCACTGAGTATTCGCCCAAGTTGGCTGTTTCTTCCCCAGTATTGCCTGTACCATCGTAAAATCATAGACCATGATATACTAGTGTCACAGCTCTAAAATTTAATGAAAATCTTCGCAATCCAGAAACTCGACGTAAATTAGCCTGGCTCCTTCTCTACCACAAGTTCTATCATTTTCCAATTGATAAGTGCGTTATATATATCTCCCGCTCACCGCCATGCATCCCGGACCAATCATTCCCAGTGCGTATTCCCGCCGCACGTGTGCACATCATCGCATGTTCATTCGTTTTTACCTCAAACAGCGAAAGACTGGAATGATCTGCCTGAAGAACCGGTTCACAACACCAGTGCAACATATATCAAGACAGCCATTGAAATTTTTTTTTTGTGAAGCCGCCCACCTTTGAAATCGTGTGTGAAGCCGCCCACCTCTCATGTAAAACCTCCGTCAAAGGGGCATATGTGGATTAAATAATTAAATAAATAAAAAAACTGCCAATCATGCGCAAAGTAAGCCCGAGTTCCTCCACTCTTTGCCAGAACTGGCTGTGCCACTCAAAAAATGTTGCCAAGGTTGTCTCTATAACGTCTTTATAAGTTGAATCTATATTGTCTACCATAGGTGGACATTGGGGTGCCTGTTAAATTTCCATGCCAACATTCCATATTGTGATAGCAAAGAAAACCAATTTTATTCATATGAATACCATGTTAGCTTTTAACTTTCGAGATCGTATGAAATTAACCAGCTCTCTAAAAAGTGTGTCCCTTGTATAGGCCTGTGTATTCTACAGAGTTCTATATTAAGCGGTAGATGTCTCTTAACCGACTAAGTGTCAATTTGTCTCTTTTACATGTAAAAGCAAGCCATCTCTGTTTAATTATTCTTTAGACGCTGTACAGCTGTCGCGAGTGAGCGAGTGCAATTATTTGTGGGTTTATTTTTCATCTAAACTAACCTGGAATAAACACGTCGAATACATATCAGCAAGGGCTTGCAAAATGCTGAATTTCATCAAACGTAATTTCACAAAAGCGCCTGCCAAAATTACAGAAATACTTTACCAACGTAAAATCTATTTTGAAGTACGCCTGTACGGTTTAGAATCCCCATACTAAACTTCTTTCCGACATGCTTGAAAGGATACAAAACAATGCAGCTCGATTTGTCTGCAATTATTCTAACTTGACGTGTAGCGTTACATTACGTAGGGATGGGTTGGAATGGGAACTGTTAAGCAGACGCAGAAAAAATTAGCGGTTAGAAATGCTCTACAGAATGTATTTCAGAACAGTTCGAGTAGACAGAAAAGCTTAGTTTTTGCCTCCTCATTTTGTGTCGTAAGAGGTGCGATCATCAACCCAAAATAAGAGAATTTTATTCTCCGACCAATGTTTTTCGTTATACATTCTCTCGACACACTGTCAGCGAATGGAACAGTCTTCCACAGAAAATTGCCGAATGTCACAGCGAAACAGTGCCAGTCGTTACCACATTCAGTATTCGCCCAGGTTGGCTCTTTCTTTCCCAGTATTGCCTGTACAATAATAAATTCATAGACCATGATATACTAGTGTCACAGCTCTAAAATGTAATGCAAATCTTCGCAATCCAGAAACTCGACGTAAATTAGCCTGGTGTAGCTGCTTGCGCGGTGCCTTCGTTTAACTTGCTCGTTCATTCCTTTCAATTTTTTTCTCGTTGGTTATTGTGGCGTCATTCTGCTATTTTCTCGTCTCTTCTTTTTCTTTCTTTCCCACACAACGGCTTCTCGCAAACAGAACAACATGTACTTCCGCCCTGTAATATTGCTTTCGGGCGCTGCAGTTATTTATATACATAAATTAATTATTAGGAAACTATACACGGCCGCAACTAACTTCTTAAATATCTGAAAATCTCCCTTGAATTCAGCAATAATTAATACGTGCTGGCGTTGCTCAGCTAAAGTGATTCATGTAATTATACAGAGTATTTCACATAAGACTTTCAGCAATATTTAAAAACGGGATTTTAAATTGGAAGAGTGCTTTTCTCGGATTAGCATTATCAGCGATGTAGCCTATCACCGCGAGGCTTATCAATTATTTAGAGGCGTGTAGCTCATCATAAGGGAAAGCGATATATCTTTATTTTAGAAACGCGGTCAGCCTTGGCGCTCTGGCCCAACAAATTTGGCTACATCGCGCCAGAATACACATGCTTTTGAGAAGCTTCAAGGCAAAGCAACCTGTCCAGTTCACTTAACTCGTCGAAATGGCAAACGTTTGTTGTAACACAGCGCCGAGGGTGACCGCATTTACTAAATTACAAAATAATATATGAATATTACTCACCGTGTGCTAAACGCCCCTCAATAAGTAAGGAGGCTAAGAATAATTGCTAAAATAAACTATTCAATACTTGTGCAACCACCTAGCAGTTCCATATCTCAGCTCTATTCTCATGTACTACTCCGCTGACAATGCTACGCCGAAAACTGCGCTCTTGTAAATCAAAAGTGCTATTTCTAAAAATTGAGTAAAGTCTTATGTTAAACAGCCTGTATATGGCACAACCAGTCTGGCAACAAAAAAAAATTATTCCTAGAGGTGCACAGACACATCTCCAGCTAACGCTGTTGCCCTTGTCCAATTTTTGGGTATAATGACCCTTCTACATTTTTGATGGAAGGTTATGCTTTGAAAGAGTTTTTGGAAGCTCTGCACACGCGCGTATATGGAGACCTGCCCAAAGGCTCTTCCTTTTTAGCCTGAAATAAGTTTCATTTTATTAATGTTTTTACTAACACAATTTTTTTTGCTTAATTCTAGAGAATTCACTTCTACGCTGCCCAGCGGGAACCTGTGTAAGGGAAGTCCTGAGTCAAACGTGGTAGCTGCAGGTGCATTGGCTCAACCGACTGTGAGCAGTATCAGCAATGGCCAGAAAAGAAGCATTGGCCTCCTAATATACCAATATTCATTGCCCACTGCAAAATATTAGGCCAATGTCGTAAGGGAGTTTTTGAAGAGCGTCGATTTGGGCTCGATGGTGCATACTACTTGTGATGGCGCTTGTCCAGCGTCGTTCTTCCGTTGTGGCTTCATAAATTTACGCTGCCACTTGCTACTATGGGATTCCTGCGCTGTCGCGCGTCGTGCCCTGATGACACCAGTGTTCTTCAACCATAGCATAGGACGTAATCTCAATGTCCTACTTTAGAATAATTTAAGGACTGTCCCATAAAAACCCGGCATCACGACAAACACAAAGCAATGATAAACAATTTCTGGCGGCTGACACAGGAGACAGTTCACGAATCAAGGTGCAAAATTTCCCATTTGAATAAAGCCAAGCTTTGACAGGTAAGGTTGACGGCGAAGTCGTTGTGGCCGATTGAACACACATCATTTCCACCCGCTTTAATACACGGTTCTCTAGAAAGGGGAGATAAGGTTGCCACTACATCGGTGCTCGAAGGGTAGTTTGTTCAAGCGAAGGGCACCTAGAGAATGCGTTGCGGTGTGCATGGCTTAGTAACGTAACGTGTGTTTGGGACGTGTAGTGAAGTTATACTAAATTTAAAAATACAACCAGTTATAAATATGCTGATGAGGCGTTATAATTTTTGTGGAACGAAAAGGAAGTGTTATGGTTCTTCATTGTATGGAAACAAATCGTACGTATATATATGACTATGTAGTGGCGTAGTACAACGTGAAATGTAGCCTAGATGGTGATTGGGTATTGTTAATCTGCAACGTGGTCGGTAATTTTGATTGTAATCTATGACCGTGATCGGTAATGTAATTGTGGATTGGGAATCATTGAGAAATAAAAAGAAAAGGAATGAACACACAGAGAAGGCGCTATCCAGTCTACTCTCACGGCGAAGCTTAAGCGTCGCCCTACTGTTTCGTTCTTATTTGTTTTATGTGCGTTAAACTTCCAGACTAGACAACTGCATCTCGTCATTAGGAACTAGCTCTTGTGCGCAGGCGTACTTGATCACAATGGCACTGTGCAACCTATCTAGCGTGTTGTGTAGGAAATGATTTATGGTTTATGGGAGTTTAACGTCCCAAAGCGACTTAGGCTACGAGGGACGCCGTAGTGAAAAGATCCGGAAATTTCTACCACCTGGGGTTCTTTAACGTGCACTCATATATTGTGTAAAAAATAAGCAAATGATTCATGGCTGTACTTGAGAATGAATCTGATTACGACTAGTGTGTTGGACGTGTGTTACTCTCATAGTGCCACGGGTGGGAACTTAGCGGGCAGGGTATGTTACTTTTGCCCACGGTAGTACATACATACATTCGTCTACGTAAAAAAAAAAGCGGCGCTTTATCTCGAATGCATGCGTTGCTTGTGCAGCAGCTCATATCTACTTCAGGAGGGTTCCGCAGCAGATTTCGCTTGTCATGATCGGTGGCGACTGAACTTATAGCCGGTTTAGAAGCGTCCCGCATATAGCCTCCAACCGGAACTACCCAAATTTTAAGATGACGGGTTAATGCTAACTTCTTCCTCCCATTTTCTAACACGAGCTGCCGCCGCTCCAACGCAAGCATAATCTGGGTTTCTGGCCATAAGGATCTAGGAGGTAATGAGGCCGCTGACACAGCTGCCCAAGCGCTTAAACACCGGGATCTTCATCTTTGCTTGCTCTCCTTGTTCAGAACACCATCAACCGCTCCTACGGCTCGGCAAAATTTTAATCCATTACTGCAACAGCCACCACCTCTACCCTGCCCCTGGCAAGGGGCTGAGTGAGGCGGAGGAGCGAACTCTGCGGCGCCTGCAGACAAGCACTCCTCTCTGCCCTGCCTTAGTGAAACACTTCGTCGCGAACAGGTAACGCGTCCCCGACTCTCCGAAGGGGAACGGTATCGCGTGCAGGCTCGAACAAGAGGACAAGAGAACAAAAAAAAATCAAGGAAAACAAAATGGAGCCGTTTATATAATTTCAACGAAAAGCAACCGATAGGAAACGCACACGCCAACAAGAAAAACACACACTCAAAAAGCGTACAACACTACAGACTATAAGGAAAGAGTTCGCGAGGTATTGAAAGTCCCAGGTGAAGCGGGGATGCCTTGCAGACAGGGACGCGGGTCGACATAGTGCGACGCGTCGCTGGCGATGCGTAGAAGGAAGCGGCGGAAGGGAGCCAGGTGATAGTTGGAGCGGAGAGGAACACAGGGAGACTCCGCTGATCTCCCGCCAACAGCCCGAAGAACTTGGCAGCAGCAGGAAAAACGTAGCCAGGTCCCGTCGACGGCGTCACGAAACGCCAGAGGCTGGAATCAGGCTATCCAAGAGTGCCTTTCGGCAACACGGACCCTCAGTCCATCGGCTGCCACCTCCACGCTTGCAAATAACGCAGGAGGCTTACTTCAGTGATCCAAGGGATGTCACAACAGCATGGTCCCAACGTCCGACGGCTGCCACCTCCACGCTTGAATAACACGACCTCATCTGCGCTGTCTCCCTTCACACCTCGGTTTTCTGACACGTCAGCTCTCCGCTCCTCGGGCTCGGCGCCGTCGCCTCGTGCACACCATTCGCACGCGCACACGCGCAACGCTGAGCTGGCACGGGCAGCGCTACGCTGCCCGACGCACCACTGTCGACGCGCCGCGTTCACAAATCCTCCGGGGATCTTTTGTGCACCTGACACGCTTTGATTCCAACATAGACAGGCGTTACCCGCACTGTGCAAAGATCTGCGATATCTTTCACGTGGTGTGGGCATGTATTCAGAATCCTCACCTTCCCCCTTCCCCTACCCGAGAGGCATGGGAGACTTCCCTCCTCAACTGCCCCAAACTCGAGTCCCAAATGGCTCTGCTAAAGCGGGCGCGTGACGGGGCCTCCTCGTACGGTGTCCCGGACTAAGGATAGGAAACAACCTGTTTCTACTGCAGCACCGCAGATCGCATTGTTCATCGTGAAAGTAAACGAAAGCACTGCTCAATACTAATGCAGCCAAAAATGCTCGATACAAACTCAAGGAAAACTGGTTGCACCTTAGCAAGCTCCAGTCAGCTGCAGATAGAAAAGCGAGGATAAGACATACATAGGTACAATAGCATCTTCTTGTCTGTAACATCTCCAGAACTTAAAACTGTACAGCTTTTCTTGTAAAGGCCTCAAACAGCTTTCGCTACCATCGCTTCGTTTACGTTCGCGCCAGCGTTATTAATAATAGTAATAATTGGCTTTGGGGGAAGGAAATGGCGCAGTATCTGTCTCATATATCGTTGAACACCTGAACCGCGCCGTAAGGGAAGGGATAAAGGAGGGAGTGAGAAAAGAAAGGAAGAAAGAAGTGCCGTAGTGGAAGGCTCCGGAATAATTTCGACCATCTGGGGATCTTTAACGTACACTGACATCCCACAGCACACAGGTGCCTTAGCGTTTTGCCTCCATAAAAACGCAGCCGCCGCGGTCGGGTTCGAACCCACGGCAGCATTACGATGGACCCGGTTCCGACGACGAAGTTCTCGCAAAGAACTGCAGCCTGCTCTTCACCGACATGAACCCCACACAGCGTGCGATAATTTGAAGACTGAGGCGGCGAGTGTAGCAGGATAGTCTGAGCGCCGGTAGCGAGCCAAGCTACTGGAGCGGTACCTGTCACCGCCGAGCTAGCGTCAAGATTCTTCAGTAAAGACTGGCACGTAAGGATATACCTAATTTCCGTAATAATAATACTTGTAGTGCTGATTATGCAGCCTAGGGACCTGGTACGGTGAAGAAGCAAACACGCCGGGCGGTGGGTTTGCCAACGAGGCTCGTGCAACAATAGCTAGCCACAGGTGTTTTCTTCTTTTCAGGTGCATGCTGTGGCATGAACTTCATCCCCAGGGCGCTGAGAGGGGAGCTCCTTTGCCGCTCCGCACTTGTAAATTGGGGCGCGCCTAAAACGAAGCCACGCGGATACGAAACGTGCTTGACGAAACGCGCTTGCCGCGGCGCACCCATACCACTACGAATACCCACAGAAACTCGGCTGGCTGCCTGTTGCGGAGCCAAGTATAGGTTTTGAAGCGGAAAGCTTTACATCGCAGCGGGGCCGCAAGTTTCACCTTGAATGTAGCTAGAGCATAACCATGAGCATAACTAGTGGTTGTCAGGTTCAACCCCAAAGTGGTCCATAAGGTCAAAGTCAAAGTGGAGACAGTTGGAGCAATAGCCGCTGGTGTCGCTGCTGTAGCTGGCGTCATATAAAAGGGGAGTAAGAAGGGGAGGTGTATATAAGCGCGTGTGCGCGCGCTTACTGCCAGGCGCCTGGGCGATGGAGGAAGATGAGCATCCTAGCTGCCATAGCCGCGCGCCGAGAAGCCATGGTCGCGAAGTTTATGTCGTTTCGAAGAGAGCAAGATAGCTAAAAAATAAAATGACGTCTACTACTGTGTGTGTTTCAGTATGGCTATCTATAGGAACAGCCAGTCGCTCGACCAAAAGCGTAGTCAGGAAAATGCAGCTTTTCGCTTTCGACCAGGGTTAACCAGAGCTAAACCACCAGCAATTTTTGAAGCGTAAAGCTTCACTGCGCTAGCCAACACCACGCTTCGTGCGAGCCGGCGTATGTCGAAGCACGAGTGACGTCACGCACGGCGCAAGTGGCCACCGCTGACTCTTTCTCTCTCTCTCTCTCTCTCTCTCGCGCGCGCGCTCTAGTCACAACTGCGCGTGCGCCACTATTAGCACCGAGCCACAGGTGTTCCGCCGCAGCGCCGAGCCTTTCCTCAAAATCCAACTTTCAATTTTCAGTTTTCTCTTTCTTCTTTCCCTCCCTCCTTTATCTCTTCCTTTACGGCGCGGTTCGGGTGTCACCGAGATATGTGAGACGGTTACTGTGCCATTTACTTTTCTCAAAAACCAAACAACACAAGTGAGCCGAGAGCGTTCATAGAATTTATTGACGTTGACAACTTTGCAAAGGCCGTTCATTTTCACGAAAAGAAAGGCGCACAACCGGCTCCATAGCTTAGTGGAGACCTCAATCTCGTGATCACTTTTTATATCCTGGATTAGCTGAGCTAATCGACATTATTTTTCTTCCAATATTCAGGTTGTCTTCTTCTGCCGCCTTCCTCATGTGATAAGAGTGCACTAGCGGTTTCAAAGCGAAACACATGTACACTTCAATGCCCATACGTGTGGCCTCCAGGCACTTTTCACAGCCTCAGAGATGTGCAGCTTTCGGTTATTTCGTCATCGCCCTTGCACTCGTGCAATTGACTTGGGGCGACGATACCCGTATTTTAGTACTTGCTTATTTCTACCTTAGCAGGGTCTCGTTTTCAGTAGGAGTGGTCTTTTTGTGGTTAGGAGCTGGTATTCTAATGATATATGCCAACTTCAATTTCTCATCATTCTTCCTTTAGGCTGCCTGATACACGCTACTATATATACACAACCCTGACGCAGATGCTGCGAACGCCAACGCGGCTCCTCAAAATGCTGAAAGGTCTAGTCTAACAGGAGACGCTAAAATAAGATATTTTACAGAGAGACGCGGTGGCTCAGTGGTTAGGGCGCTCGACTACTGATCCGGAGTTCTCGGGTTCGAACCCTACCGCGGCGGCTGCGTTTTTATGGAGGTAAAACGGTAAGGCGCCCGTGTGCTGTGCGATGTCAGCGCACGTTAAAGATCCCCAGGTGGTCGAAATTATTCCGGAGCCCTCCACTACGGCACCTCTTTATTCCTTTCTTCTTTCACTCCCTCCTTTATCCCTTCCCTTACGGCGCGGTTCAGGTGTCCAACGATGTATGAGACAGATACTGCGCCATTTACTTTACCCAAAAACCAATTATATACAGAGAGACTTCGCGCTGCATCTGAAAGATGGCGCCACAACTATGATACTTCGGAAATTTTGCCGTTCGTAGAGCTCTGGCGGTTACGGCGTGCGTAACGAAGATTATTGTAATGCCAAGAATTAAGTGGGAGGATTGGATGCTGCGCATTTATTACTGACTGATTGAGGCGTTGTGTTCATCCGAGCAAACTGTAGCGCCGACAGCCAACCAAATTTAAAACATGTCATGTGTCCTGGATGTCGGATCCCAGAGGAAATTACGCAGAAAATCAAGACAGGCGGGCACTGGCGATTGGAACTGAGAAAAACAACGACGCTTAGGACAAGTTATTCTGCTTAGCCATTGAGAATACAAGCACAAACAAGGTATATATGACTTTCCATTGTTTTCTCGTTTGAATCAGTCATTCCCATACTTTCAGAAAAGAACTCTACCAGAGAAAAACCACACAGCACAGCGATACACTTTCTAAACAAGTATGTAAGCGAGTCTCACACGACTCATGCACTCTTTCGTCATGAGCCATATTGCATACGTCGCGGCATTCCACAACTGGTACAAGGGAGAAGAAGCCAAGATCAACGTCCTCATCCGCAGGGTGTACAAGATAGCACTGGGTCTACCCGAGTCCACGAGCACGCAACGCTTGCTCCAGCTCAGGATTCACAACACGCTTACCGAAATCGCCGATGCGGACCGCACTTCACAGCTAGAAAGATTAGCGGACACGAGGCAGGACGCCATATCATGGAAAGTGTCGGCATTCGTTACCATGCACAACAAGGCCAGAAAGTCGCTGTTCCGGACGCGATCAGACTTACTCTAAGAGTCGATCCGATTCCACGAAACGTCCACAAAAACTCAACCGGGGAAGAAGAGTGGCCAGGGCCACAGCTCTCCTACACAGCCACGGAAACGAAACTGGGACAAGGTTCGTTGACGCCGCGGAATACGCAGAACGCTCGCGATTCGCGGTTGCGGTCGTCGATTCGAGTGGCGAAGCGCGCATAACGGCAAGTGTAGCGTGCGAGCGGGCAGAAGAAGCGGAGGAAGCGGAGGAAGCGGCGGTGGCCCTCGCCCTCACGCATCCGACGTGCACCACAGTTCTCGGCGACTCGCGACAAACGGTCAGAATTTTCGCCAAAGAATGGATCTCACAGACAGCGGCCCGAATTCTGAGCAATCGAAAAGTCCAGTGGGAGGAAGCTTTTCACACCAGAATCCAGTGGTTCCCGGCGCACATGGGAGAAGTATCGAACACATATTGCAACCGAATCGAGACGGCACACTCCAAGGCGCGCGAGCTCGCGAACCGCGCCGGCGACCGTCGTCCCTGGGACAGCACCAAAGACTGTTTGACCACCTACAACGAAATTACCAAGGCCCTCTGCCTGGCCCGCCGAACTTTCCCTCCTCACAACGACAAGTTGGACAGGGCGCACGCGGTGCCCCTCAGACAACTGCAACGCTCACGTACCCCAACCCGGCACAATACCACAGACTCTACCCCGGAACATACCCGACAAATATATGCAAGGTCTGCCACACTGATATAGCAACTTTACCCCACATGCTCTCGGACTGTAGCAAAAACCCTTATGGTGCTAACTCCAGAACCCTCCCGCCGCGGTGAGCCACTGCCTTGCGCAGCCCCAGCCTCGGTGACCAACTATGGGCCGTCCAGCAGGCCCGCGAGGCAACAACGAGGCAACACTTCGACGTCCCTACATAATCTGGGACTGTAGCAAAAACCCTGACGGTGCTAACTTCAGAACCCTCCCACCGCGGAGGGCCGCTGCCTTGCGCAGCCCCAGCCTCGGTGACCAACTATGGGCCGTCCAGCAGGCCCGCGAGGCGACGGCGAGGCAACACCTCGACGTCTCCACGTGGGAGACCTAAGGCCCCGTCGACGAAAGCTCTGCAGGACATTTAAATAAAGTTGTTACCAACCAACCAACAGCGATACACTGAGCTGCATGGCGTGCGGTACTGCGCACATAGTGCAATACCGGCAGGCTTTTCACATTTTCTATCGAAACGACGATATCATTTTTGTAGAGTAACGGTTAAGTTCTTTAGGGGACATGTTCAGGCTGTATACATAGGCAGTTCGGATACGGGCTGCCTTTGAAGCACATTGTTCACGCTCCTCGCACGACGCGCCGACATTATCGACGAGTACTGCGAGCTGCACGTGGACTGCGGTGTCCACTGGCGCGTGGCATTGGTTTCAGAGACTCTTGAATTAAAAATATCGGATCCTTCCTCTGCTCTATGTTTGGGTGTTCTTTGCGTCGAAAGCTTGTCTCCGGCGGTCTCAGAATAAATACTAGGCAGACAAATACCGCGCTACCGACGATGGCAATGCCCACATCCTCACGCCTGTACGCCTTGAGCAGTCGGAGCGAAGAGGCGACAATCCCCACTACGCGACCACAGGCATACGCTGCGGACATGACCGCACATCGAGCGGTCGTCGGGAACAGTTCCGCTGTGAAGACCAAATGCGCAATCATGGTCAGTATGGAGCACTGCTTGGCGATGGACATGAGGACGTACGGGAAGTACCAGGGACGCACGTACACAGCCGCGCTGCACATACTGCGCAGACCTCCGAGCAGAGGCAGCATGAACAAGAGAATCTGCTTCCTGCCAGCGACATTGATGGCGATGTAGAGGGCTGTGTAGCAGGGTATCCCCACTCACAAGTCCGTGACCATTACCATCTCGGAGTCTTGGTGCTCCAACATGGCCCCCACCATGCGGTAGAAGGCGAGCATGACGACGAAGTTCAGAAAGAAGACGATAGCGGCTCGCTCGCGAAGTTGCCCAGCGCTCACGACAACAGCCGTTGAGACGGCGGTGTGACTGCCCTCCCGACCTTTTAGCTGCGACCGCAGTCTGCGCACCGACTGCTGGGCTGCTTCGAGCTTCACGCCGTTTACCTTGGCAGCTCGCTTCACGACTTCCTCCGCTTCGCGGAATCGGGACATCGTGATGAGCCAAAGGGGTGACTCGCTGATGACGCCGAAAGCGGAGAGCAGGAGGAGCGTGAGACTCAAGACGACTGTCTGCAGCCAAAACCAGGGCAAATCAAGGCGGACCATGACGAAGATGAACATATTGGTGCACACAAACGGGATGTTCATGAGGACTATGTACGATGCCTGGTACATGAACGGAGTCACCTCGTAGATGAGGATAGACGTGATTACAAAGATGGTGCTCGCACCTCCTGAGCTGACGAACCGTGTGGCCACGTAGACTAAGTACGCGTCCACGCAACAGCTTCCCAGTGCGCTGAAGAGCACAGCCATCACAGCTGCGGTGATTATGGGCTGCCGGCCCAACATGTCAGCCACGTACCCAGTAAATGGAACGAGTACCAGTGCTCCACACATGTAAACAGCGTCGGCTAAAGCCCGCAGCCACGACCGGTGGCAGACCATGTTCCAGAAGCTGCGGACTGTCTGCCTGACCAGTCTTTGATCGTAGTCCCACGCATCGCATGCGAATGTCTCCGTGGGGCAGCTGCCGTTACCGACTGGGGGATGGACTTAGGCTTAGCACTGGCTATAGCCGCCTCTTTCGTCCAGGGGTATGCGCACGTTTTTCCAGGTCTCGACCAACAGATGGGAGAACTGCGGTGGGGGCTTGCACCAGTGGTCCACGGGGCCCGAGATGAGGGCGAATGACTGGCTGTGGCATAGCAGGGCCACCATGGCGGCGATGCCGAAGGAGAGCGTGCGCCGTTGTTAGCTTCCGTGGACGTACGGTCCGCCAGTCTGCACTTCGTCGGTCGATGCTACGCCGGTGTCGGGTACCATGGAGAAACTGACGGACGCGGCGGATGACATGCCCGACCTCGGACTGCCGGAGCGTGACATGACGGTGGAGACCAAGGTGCTGGGTTGGCCGAAGAGACTCGCGAAGGCTAAGGTAAGGGCATACGAAGAGCAAGAGGCCGTTCTGAGCCTTTGTATGGCGGACGTGGAAGGGCGTGCTGCCTCGTGCCACGGTTCTTTGTGAGAACGTGAACTCGTGGCTTCCTCGGAGATGGTGATAGTGGCAGTAAAGAAGGTGAAGACAGCAGTTGTGTTTCTAAAGGACGAATGAACTGAACAGAAAAAGAGTGAAGGCATACCAAATAAACCCCCGTAACCAATATGCCAGCCGCCGTTCATTGCCTTATGTTGTAGTGAAATAGTGTTTTTTGACCAGTGGGATGCATGCATCTGTGCTTAAGTGGTTGTGAGCTGTCTTAGCCAAGGTGTATATGACCTTACTTAATTGCTGTCCTTTTACCGAAAGCGCGTAGCTAAGCAAATATGTAGCAAAACTAGAACCTTCAACACCCATATGTGATCTATCAAATGCCCTAGGGAAAAAACGCGCGTTAAATGATTCGTTATGTTTCTACAGGAATAAGACTAGTCTAATTTACTTTGGGTGAGGAACACTGCCATGAGTTACTCCAGGAGTCATAGCGAGAAGAGTCAGAGGATGGAGGGAAAATACGCTCATCTGCACAATCGCAGGAATACTAAGCGATGGCCAGAAACGTAATATGTGCGCTAAAGGTTATCAAGAAATCAGGCAACAAAGTCTTCCAAATGTAGGAGTGCATGAGTTGTGGTCTGTTTCAAAAAGTATCGCAAATATTTTCAACCTATGAAGTTCTGCAACGCAGTAAAAGCGCGCCTGAAATTTGAGTAAGACACCGATAGCCACATGTGCGTGAATATTTAGTACAAGCATTCATAGTAAGTATGATTGCATACGCAACTCCATCCCTGAATCTTAGTCGCAAGAGGAGGAGAAAATAGACAAGTTAATACGAAGTGCATACAAAAGAGCTCTCGGCATCCAACTGAACTCCTCAACGGAGAAACTGCTTACTATGGAAGTCCACAATACCTGTGCGGAGATCATTAGGGCAGTAAGAGAAGCGCAAATTTGGAGGCTTAGCTACTCAACAGCAGGCAGGCAGATCCTAAATGACCCAGGGGAGAGCGAGAGGAAACCCATATATACTGCAGAGCTAATACCCTTAGACATACGGAAGCATCTCAAAATTGCCAGTATACCTAAAAACATGCACCCGGAGCATGATAAACAAAGGAGAAGACATAGAGCTTGAAGAATAATAATCTTCCCCGGGACCCGCCGGGGGACATAGCCTCCTTTGACACAGCCTGCAGGTCTGATGGCGCCTTGGTCATTGCCGCCATTGATGGTAATGGGGAGAAAGTAACTGTAGCATCCTTTAATACTGGGAATGCGTTAGTGGCAGAGGAGGCAATTGCCCTAGCGACTGTCACTACCAAAGCCAATATCATCTTGTCTGACAATAAGGCAGCTGTTCACAACTTTCCAAAGGAGTGCAGGGCCTGGAGGAGGCTTCAGGTCAACAGATTCTTTCCATACTTTATGCTACACGAAGAAGACACTGGTGAGCGTGAGCTCTGCAGTAGCTGCCACCAAATGACTTCAAATAATCACGTAATTTTGGAGTGTCGGGGTTTTCCTGGGGCTAAATCGCAAAGCGTCCCAGACCTTTATGATGGAAGTAAAGTTCATTCGTTCATTTATTCATTCATGTGCCTGAATATTCTGAGGCTTGTGCATATGGAAATAGGTAACACTATAAACCACGTCAAAAGTTTTAACAAATCTCCGCTTCTTCTATATTTTTGTAATTCTCTCCTTCTCGTCTCGTTCTTGTTCCGCTCTGCAGGAACAATTAACTGATAATGTATTCCGCAGCTCAGAGATAGGGAAGTGCGGAATCATATTGGAATCTTTTTAATTAGCGGCCGCTCCATGGAACACACTAAACACGAATGTACCTAAATGGGAGTATCAAACTGGCACATACCATTTCAATCTCCATGCTCTGGACATTTATTACATCACTGTTCCAATGGGCACGTCGGCTGGCTGCGTGTCAGCATCATGTCAAACCCGCTCGTATTTTACATGCAGATGTTCCTCCTTGTCTCGACACTGACGGCCAGCACACTGCAAGCTTCAGCATGCTCGGTCATCGACGCACCGTCCCCTTACGGAGACTGCGCATACCAGCCACCCTGTCAAGCTTCTGTGTACCCGGTCATCCAAGCGCCCTTCTCCCGCGGAGCCTGCGCACAAGAACCACCGTGCTATGACGATCGCTGGGCACTATCACGGCCAGTCTCATCGACATCAACAACTCCGGCTATAAAAAGAACGCTGCCTACAAGTTCCTTCAGTGGGCACGTCGGCTGGCTGCGTGTCAGCATCATGTCAAACCCGCTCGTATTTTACATGCAGATGTTCCTCCTTGTCTCGGCACTGACGGCCAGCACACTGCAAGCATCAGCATGCTCGGTCATCGACGCACCGTCCCCTTACGGAGACTGCGCATACCAGTCACCCTGTCAAACTTGTGTGTACCCGGTCATCCAAGCGCCCTTCTCCCGCGGAGCCTGCGCACAAGAAGCACCGTGCTATGACGATCGCTGGGCACTATCACGGCCAGCTTCATCGACATCAACAACTCCGGCTATAAAAAGAACGCTGCCTACAAGTTCCTTCAGTGGGCACGTCGGCTGGCTGCGTGTCAGCATCATGTCAAACCCGCTCGTATTTTACATGCAGATGTTCCTCCTTGTCTCGACACTGACGGCCAGCACACTGCAAGCATCAGCATGCTCGGTCATCGACGCACCGTCCCCTTACGGAGACTGCGCATACCAGCCACCCTGTCAAACTTCTGTGTACCCGGTCATCCAAGCGCCCTTCTCCCGCGGAGCCTGCGCACAAGAACCACCGTGCTATGACGATCGCTGGGCACTATCACGGCCAGCTTCATCGACATCAACAACTCCGGCTATAAAAAGAACGCTGCCTACAAGTTCCTTCAGTGGGCACGTCGGCTGGCTGCGTGTCAGCATCATGTCAAACCCGCTCGTATTTTACATGCAGGTCAGTAACACATTTTCTACTGTTAAAACAAGCGAACGATGTTTCATTCAGCTGACGTGCCCACATAGTGTCGCTATGGTTCTCCTTGATTTAAATGATTTTGTTTTATCTTTGTTGATGCTTTGCGGCGACGTAGAGCCCAACCCCGGGCCCCCGACTGAACAAATGCTAGCTGAACTACTCGAAGGTCAAAAGAACATCCAGAGGCGCCTAAATGAAATTGAATCTAAACTAGAATTAGTAGAAGCCTCAGTAACAGCCATCAAGGAAATGAATGTAAAAATATGTAGCCTTGAGAAGACTATACGAAATTTAGAAGGCAAACTGACTGATTTAGAAGACCGCTCAAGGCGGAACAACATCCTGGTTTATGGCATTCCCGAGAAAGTCGAAGAAACACTTGATGACCTAATTAAAAGTGTAGTCGAGGACCTATTTGATACCACGCTTGGTGTGCGAGTAACGTACGCTGAACGAATACACAGGGTAGGCCGGATTCAGCCAGATAAATCACGGCCAATTATAATAAAACTGATGGTCCACCGTGAAAAAGTTGATGTACTGAAGAATTGCTTCAAGTTGAAAGGCAAAAAAATCTCAGTCTCGGAGGATTTTTCAGTGCCCACTAGGCAAAAGCTAAAGAAATTATGGGACAGCACAAGCGAAATTAGAGCAAGTGGAGAGAAAGTTAAGCTGCTCTACGACAAAATCAAGATAAATAATGAGCTGTTTCAATGGGACGAGGACAGCAATAGAAGGGTTCCTGTCGGCAAACAAGCAAGCAGGCATAGCCGTCAAAGCTGAACCGAAACTTGCAATAAAAAGCCTCTTAGATGCATCAACCTTAATGCTCGGAGCATCATAAATAAATCCGAAGACCTGGAGAGCATAGTATCAGCGTACAAACCGCACATAATAATTGTAACAGAAACTTGGTTAAACTCTAGCATTCGCGACGACGAGATTGCACCGCCAGGTTACAGTATGTTTCGAAAAGACAGGAATTCCCGAGGGGTGGTGTGGCAATTATATTTCAAGAAGCGCTAAATGTAACACGTCTACCTGACATACCTGCGATTGAATGTGTTATCGCGAAAGTACATCTAAAAGAATTAAACTTCATCGTAGGCGGATTCTGCAGGCCCCCAAATAGCGATAGTACGTTTTTTGATGAACTAAACGAATTTCTATGTTCTACCAAAAGTCTTTCTTCAAACATGTTACTTGGCGGCGACTTCAATATTCCTTCTATTTGCTGGGACGGCCCATTTCCCGATCCCCTGTCTGGGGCAGCTGAACCACTTGTTGACCTAATAATTTTGCACGGCTTAACACAACTGGTAAAGCCACCAACCCGCATCCTGAACGACACTTCTTCGATATTAGATCTTTTCCTGGTCAGCAGTAGCCTACTTCAGCGTGATCCAAAAATACTTGTTACTGAGGGCATATCTGACCACAGAATGATATGCTTAATCTTGGAACTCAAATATGTGACAGAAAACAAAAAGGAAGAACGTTTGGTGCCAATCTTTTCATGTGCTAGTGACGTCGACATATTAAATGCCTTAGATAGTTCATTCTCTAACTTTGTCCTTCTTGCTGAATCAACTGAATGCTGCGTGGATGACCTGTGGTGCTTTTTCAAAGAACTTGTTCTGAGGTGCATCAAGCGCTTCATTCCCGTGCGGCTGAAGAGAACGCAACAAATGAATCCCTGGAAAAGAAAAGAAATTGTACGCCTGGGAAGAAAAGCGAAAAAAATTAGAAAGCAGCATCGCAGGTGCCCTTCGGCAACTAATGCAGACAAGCTTTGGGCATTACGTTTGCAGTTGAAAGACAGTATCAGTAAAGCCAAAAAACACTTCTACACTGTTTCTATGAAGAATTTTCTTCTTTCTTCCCCGGCAAAGTTTTGGCGCCACTTCTCTTCAAAACAGGAGCCCTTGCCCAGTTTTTGCATAAATAATGAAACAGTGACCGATAAAGCATTGATAGCAGTGTCATTTAATGAGTTGTTTTGCTCTGTATTTACAAACGACGATGGTATAAGACCAAGTTTCAACCGACCCGCTAATTGTCCTCCTATCGATAATGTCTGCATATCAGAAGAAGGCGTTCTGTCAATATTGCTTAACTTAGATACTAAAAAATCCCCGGGAATTGATGGCATACCAAACGCCTTCCTTGTAAGGTATGCCGAGTGGTGTTCAAAATACTTGTGTTTACTATTTAGCAAATCCTTGTCGCGAGCAGAGTTACCAAATGATTGGAAATATGTCAAGATTACACCAATACCCAAAACAGGAGACCGCTCATTAATTACTTCATACAGGCCCATCTCAATACTCTGCACATGCGCTAAGACATTCGAGCATAATATCTTCAAGCATATTATGACGTTTGTTGAAATTAATAACATCATAGATGATAGGCAGCACGGGTTCCGTAAAGGGCTATCGACTACAACGCAGCTAGTCGAAACTGTTCACGACATCGCAGCAGTTCTAGATAGGCAAGGCCAAGTTGATATGATTTTCTTAGATTTCGAAAAGGCATTTGACCGCGTGTGTCACCAAAAGTTGCTTCTAAAATTAAAACCGATATTAAAAAATGAGTCACTGCTACAATGGATAGAGGCATATCTTTCATCAAGGAAACAAAGCGTGTTCATTGATGGAATGTGTTCAAGGCCGGCACTTGTTCGTTCCGGCATCCCACAGGGATCTGTTCTCGGCCCGTTATTTTTTCTTATCTTTATTAACGACATAGTAACGAATATACCGGTGAAAATCAGGTTGTTTGCAGACAACTGCATTCTTTATAATGAAATTAACAGCCCAAGAGACCAGGCCGTATTAAATTCTTCACTTACCGCTATCGAAACATGGTGCTTGACATGGCAAATGAAGATAAATACAAAGAAAACAGTAGCAATGACAGTCACCAGGAAACGGCAACCATTACCCTTGAAAGACTGCATCAATGGACAGGTTCTCCCTTCTGTACTAAGTTACAAATACTTAGGTGTAATTCTAACATCCGACCTCAGATGGAATGAACACGTAACCTACATCACAAAAAAGTCCATGCAGAAACTGGGATATCTGAGGAGATGTTTGCGACAGTCAACACAAGAAATAAAACTTCTAGCGTATAAAACCTACATTAGACCAATCCTTGAATATTGCTGTATTGTATGGGATCCATGGACCCAGCAAAATATCAATAAGTTGGAGAGCATCCAAAGAAAATCGGTAAGATTTATATTCAGTTCCTATAGCTGGCGCACTTCACCAAGCATACTTGTTAAACAGGCTGGCTTAGACCCACTACGAATCAGACGCTATCGGGAAAGGTTGAAGATCATGTATTTACTGTACCATGACAAACTAGGAGTAGAAAAGAATAAGTACATTGAACAAGTCACTAGACGCCCAACGCGATCACGTCACTCAAAAAAATTAAGGGAATATTGTAGTAAAACCGATGGTTTCAAAAATTCATATTTCCCACGAACGGTACGAGATTGGAACTTGCTGTCTCCAAACACAGTGGAAAGTCGATCCGCCGAGTCATTCTGCAGCGCGCTAAAGAAAAACATAGGTATATAAATTTTTCATTGGAAACAGATGAAGTGTAACCAGTCTTATTTGTTTGTTGTGATTTTCCCTATCACAGCGATGGTCTGAAATTAGCATTCATGTGCCTACATTTTTTTTACTTTTTTATGCGAAAAGTGTGCTAAATATGTTTTGCAGTGATTTTTATGCTGTGTTATGTTTGTTTCTATCTTATTTCCCACTCCTGCCTAAGGCCTCAAATAAGGCTGGCAGTATCTTCGAAATAAATAAATAAATCGGTTGATTCCTTCATTGTATATTGATCCCCATGCATATACCCTCATACGCTTCGGGCCCTGTCGGGCGACACCAGAAACGAACAGCTGGGGCAGCTTACGCTTAAATACGTCGCAAATGTCAGGTGAGCTGCCGCTCCCCGTCCCGTCCGTCAGTGCAATCTCCTCGATGAGCGCGGGTCCATCCTCCTAAAGAACTCCTCAGCAAACCTGCCGAAGTCTGGTACCGGCAGACCTTGGACGAGCGCCCCGCTAGCCTCAAAATTCATGGCGAGACACCTTTTGCAACCGTGTACCGTGTTTCTGTTACGGTTACTTGTATACCGGGAGCCTACCCATTGCCAGTACGCCCGCGCTGATTGGTCACGATTAGGCAGGGGCGTGGATAGCTACCGGGTATCTGGCGCCATCTGGCGCCCTCAAGGCTATCTGCATATGCGCACTGACGACGCGTGGGCTCGCGGTACTCCGGTAACGCTAATGGTAGCACGGCATGCGGTATGCTAAAGGTATCTATTGTCGCCGTGTACTGTGAAGCAAGCCGGACGCTCGGCAACTCTAAAGCATTTGGATCCTCAATTCGACGGGCGGTGCTCACACTGTGGGGAGGTGTCTGACATCTACCACATGGTGTGGGACTGCCAGCACATCCCATCCGTACTCCCTGTCCGAAACCCCACCCGAGAGGACTAGGAGACGACCCTGTCCGGCTGCTGCACCCTCGAGGCCCAAACGGCCTTAACGCAGTGCGCCCGGGCTGCGGCAACTGCAAATGGGGTGCCTGACTAGGCGTCCCAACTAGTGGTTGTAATGGCGTTACCCGACCCCAACACGTCTCTCTATGATTACATGTTTTCATCGCCACCACCGTCCAAAGTCGGCCGGTTCCAGACCCCATGGTACTTCGGCAGATTCCTTGAGGAAGACAACCCGCGCTAATTGAGGAGGTCTCACGTATAGCACCCCTCAAATATCTGATCACCAAACTTTGTCAGCCCGCCATGGTGTCAAAGTGGTTAAGGCTCTCGTCTACTGAGCCATTGTACCCGGGTTTGAATCCGGCGTCAAAACGCTAAGGCGCCCGTGTGCTATGCGGTGTCAGTGCACGTTAAAGATCCCCAGGTGGTCGAAATTATTCCGGAGCCCTCCACTACGACACCTCTTCCTTCCTTTATTTCATTACCTCCTTTATCCCTCTCCGTTCAGGTGTCCAACGATATATTAGAAAGATACAGCGCCATTTCCTTTCCCCGAAAAACCAATTATAATTATTACCCGACCGCGGCGGCCGCGTTTCGATGTAGGCGAAACGTTAAAGGCGTCCCTGTGCTGTGCGATGTCAGTGCACGTTAAAAATCCCCAGGAGGTCGAAATTATTCTCGATACCTTCACAACGGCACCTCTTCCTTTCTTCTTTCACTCCCTCCTTTATCCCTTCTCTGACAGCGCGGTTCGGATGTCCACGGAGATATTTGAGACAATTACTTCGTCCTTTCTTTTCCTCAAAACCAATTTTATTTTTAACTCTGTCAGTCGTGCTGTATTTTGGCGGGGGCGTTCCACGTTGTTACAGCTGCCTTCTCCCGAGTGGTGGGACGCCATGCTGGTCAGTTCGGACTCCAAGATTCAAGTACGGGCAATCGACAAGGCAGTGAGGTTGCAGTCAGCCATGGGCTAGCGGCCAGTTATAGTGTGTCTCCTGCAACCTGCTCTCGACGCAATGTCTTACAATCCACTTCCACGTTGTTAGGGGTAAAGGATGGTTTCCAGCCTGCTGACGGATTGGTAAGGTGTCGCCACGACTGAGCGTGTGTGCTTCGGGTGGAAGCGACGGAGCTTCTGTGACCTGGGATTAACAGGAGGAGACGTTTGCTGCTCCTTAGGGAAGCCCTCCAGACCGGGGCGCGCGTCACGCGTGAGCTGAATGCGACACCTGACCACAGATATCCCAATAGTACATCTCTGTCATCGGATGTTGTTGCGACTGGAGAATGGATGAATAGAAAATTGCACAGGCCAAAAAAAATGAAAATTGGCTTTTGGGGAAAGGAAATTGCACAGTATCTGTCTCACATCTCGGCGGACATATGAATCGCACCGTAAGGGAAGGGATAAAGCAGGGAGTGAGAAGAAAGGAAGAAAGGCGTGCCGTAGTGGAGGGCTCCAGAATAATTTCGAGCACCTGGGGATCTTTAGCGTGCACTGACAATGCACAGCACACGGCCACCTTAGCGTTTCGCCTCCATAGAAACGCGGCCGCCGCGGTCGGGTTCAAAACCTGGGTACTCAGAATCAGGAGCCGAGCGCACTAACCACTGAGCCACCGTGGCGGCCGCGCGTCACATGCGCAGCATTGCGTATAAAAGGCGATGTAATTGGCGGCTGCATCACAATGTTTGATATGGATGCACATAAGGAGAGTCCAACCGCTGCTAAATGGCGGTACAGACAAGAGATGAACTCTTCCGATCCAGAGCTTGTTGCCTGGCACTTGGCTACTGAACAGAGAGAATGAGCGCAAGAAGGTGGGGAGAGCAGCGGAGGCGCCCGAACAGAGAGACGAACAGCTTGCCAAACGAAGATGCAAGACTGGCAAGCGTAAAAGACGCCGCATAGCCGCCGAGATGGAGCCCAATGTATCTCAATGCTAAACATACAGTGACCACAACAAGCTCAGCCAGGGAAAAGAACCTTTCGCTACGCATATCCTGGCATGGCCGAGCTAAGCCACTGCGTTTTTTTTTTCCACTGAGCAAATAACACGTTCAGAACAAGGCACCCTTCCTAAGGGTGGGAAAGGCAGCGGCAACGGCAAGAACATGCTTCTAACCAGGCAATTTTTCACACTGCCATTGCTGCTCTCCGTCATTGGTGACAACGGCATGCTTTCGGTAATAAGGACACACACTCCTCAAGATAGCACCCATGGAATTCGCCGCCTTCATTACAACCGCAAGTATCATGGTTTGATTACCCATATCATCCATCTACGGGGACACCACATGACAGTCTACAAGACGTTTAGCATGAAAGGCTCCATCCGTACCGTTTTTACTTCAATGGGAAAGGCAGCGGCAATGGCACGAACATGCTTCTAAGGGGGCAATTTTTCACACTGCGGGTAAGACTTACATTCTCTTGCTATAGAAACGATGATCGCTGTTTGCTGCTGCTGCCTTTCCCACAAAGGATGTGCGAGCTAGTTATGTCATTGAAGGCGTTCTTCGCCAAACTGTTGTTGCTGTCGGGTGACATTGAACAAAACCCCTGGCCTGAAACGGCTATTATCCTTCAAAGTTTGCAAGAGGGTCAGGCGGCAACAATTCTTAATAGGCTAAGTGACATATTTGAAAGAAAAAGCACGCTTGAAAACATAACGGGTGGTTTCATGGTAAGGTTAGGTTCACAAGAATCAAAGAATCCCATTCTCGAAACCAAAGAACGCGAGACTGTTAGTATAAATTGCGGTACGAAAATATGTTCGGAAACAGTCGATATGACTGCAAAAAATATACCACTTAGAAATAACAGCAGAAGGATGAGCCTAGTTTTCTATGGCTTCAAAGACAATGAACCACACGAAAGCTGGCAAACTACTGAAGACGTTGTTAGGAACCTTTGTCAGGACAGGTTAAAAGTGAACATAGGGGAGATTCAGCGGGCCCATAAGATAGGCAAACACACTATTGAGCGTAAACGACTAATAATGGCAAACTCTGCATCATACAAGGATATCGAACTTATCCTAAGCAACGGCAATAAACTAAAAAGCTCTGATTACGTTTTCTCACGGAACTACACTCCGCGTGTCAGAGAAATTCGTCAGAAGCTCTGGGCTGTTGGTAAGCCAAGAAACCTTAGTGGTAAGGACAATGTGTCCCTGGCATATGATAAACTAACCATAAATAGAGAGGCTTTTGGGTGACATGAGGATACCCAGTCTAAATCAATTAAAGGAAGCTTTATTTCATAATTCAAAAAAAATTGTACAAAATATTTGGACCGATAGCCTACATGGCTAGTGTCCGGTCCAATAGAAATCAAGTCATTTAGGCATTTAGGCAACCACATAAATATGTAAAGTGAGAAAAAAATGAAAACAGCGAATTAACACAGCAAAAGCATCCAGTGTCCGATCGCATGCAAAAACAAGGCATTTTTGCTAACGTACAAGGAAGGTATACACCGGCATTTTAAGAAACACAGAAACACAAAAAGGAAATACCATGATTACTTGATTATGCAAGAAATATAATTTAGAAGATAGTTTAAAATTTCTGGCAAGCTTTATTTCCAATGGCAATGTATTCCAGACTTTCGTCCCAATGAACTCAATTAATCTCTCACCGTATGTGTTGTGATGGATCGGAAGATTAAAATTACCATTGGCAGCATGTCTTGTGTTGCGAACAGGCAAAGTGAATAAGCTCATCGGGAGTGGAGAGTTAGTTGTTAACATGCAGTTTACTAGAAGGGAGATTTTGTAGTCGCGTAGGGTGGAAAATTTTAGTACTCGAACTTCTTCAAACAGATTGTTACTTGGATGATGCAATGGAGAATATGTTATAATCCTTAGTGCTCGCTTCTGTAACCGTTGCAGAGGTGTGAGATAAGTTGAGTATGTGTGGCCCCATGATTCGCAGCAATAACTCATATGACAATGAACGAATGAGAAGTACAAGCTTCGTAATATGTTGCGAGGAAAGTATTGTCTAGCCTTAATAAGGACGTAGCAACCAAACGCAGCTATATTACAAACGCTGTTCACTTGATTCTTCCAGTTAAGGTTATTGTCAAAGATAACACCAAGATATTTAAATGAAGGAACTGATTCGATTATACAATTGTTCAAGGAAATCCTAATGTGGTTAAAATCAACGTTTCTTCTTCTTGTATGGAAGACGACATATTTAGTTTTCGCAACGTTCAATGTTAATCTATTGTTACTGAACCAGTTGGAAACAGTCATTAAATCCTGCTTCATGTCGTCTTGCATCGCAGAAACCGATTTACCTGTGAATATGAGGGCGGTGTCGTCTGCATACATGAGAACCTGCGAAAGCGAGACTGAACCTGGAAGATCATTTATATAAATGGAAAACAGTAGAGGCCCCAGGACAGATCCTTGGGGTACTCCGCATTTTATATAGCTATATGTAGATTCAAGGTTGTTAATTACCACTTTCTATTGTCGACCTGATAAGTAACTGGTGAAAAATTGCAGTGTGTCATCAACAATCCCATAGGCGGCTAGTTTCCTCAGTAATATTGGATGTGATACAGTGTCGAACGCCTTCTTCAGGTCTAAAAATATACCAATTGCGATTTCGTTTTTATTAAGAGCTGAATTTATCAACTGGGAAAGCGTTAGAACGGCTGTAGAGGTCGACCTGTTTGGGACGAAACCGTGCTGCTGGTGACAGATGATGTTATACTGACTAAGGAATATTTTTAGTTGAATGGCAATTAGTTTCTCAAAAAGAGTATTTAGAATGCTTAGTACAGATATTGGACGATAACTACTTGGGTTGTTTTCGTCTCCAGATTTATAAATAGGCACAACTTTCGCGATTTTTAGAATGTTTGGGTTGCAACTAGTCTCTATAGCATGGTTAAATATATGGCATAGTGGGTTGGACAGAATGTCGATATTATGCTTTAAAACTGCAGTCTGAATACTGTCGTGCCCAGCCGCTTTATTAACTGGCAGTGCGCTTATTACAGATGTAATTTCCTCGACAGTGACTGCATTTAGATTAAAATCGGTGTGGACAACTCTGGGTAGGGTAGTAGAGGCGGACTGAAAAGAGAACTGGTTTGCAAGAGATTCACCAACATTGGAGAAGTAGCTATTAAAGTTATTGACTACCTGTACGGAGGGGTCGTTAGGGGTAACGCGTTTCTTCGGTCCAAGTCCTGTGACGTCCTTAACAATTTTCCAAACTTGTTTCGAGTCAAGGCCAGGTTTCGTGACTAAATTACTGTAATACATTTTTTTCGCTCTCCTCATCATCGTAACAGACTTATTCCTATAAAGCTTGAATTGACCGTGATAATAATTGTTTGTTTTGTTTTGCTTCCATTTGTGATAGAAGGAGTCTTTTTTCTTTAGAACCGCAAGTATATGATCAGTTATCCACGGGCACACAGCTTCTTCGTAGTTACGACGTGTGCATTCGCGCTTGGATTTCATGACGGCATTTGATACGCAGCGGATAAAATTTTCACACTCTATATTCACATCACTGTCGTACAATTGCACAAAATCAATGCTCTGCAAGAAGTTTCGAACGCAGGCGTAATTTACTCGAGTTCTTTTGTCTCTAGAATACGTTTTGCAATGCGGATATAAGTAAGTGCGTGGTAAACACATGAAAGTCGGACAGTGATCAGCAATAGCTATATCACAAACGCCAGCGCGTACAGTCATTTCATTGTTGCAGAACATATGATCAATAAGGGATGCAGATGTCTGTGTTATACGAGTAGGTGAGGAAATAACGTTTTTAAGGTTAAATGACTGCATGAGAAGCAGGTAGTCGCACTCGGAACATCCATCTTTTAAAAGATCGATGTTGAAATCACCGCATATAACAAGTGGAGTATTGGTTGTCATTAGTGGGTTGAAGATAGTTTCCATATCCGAGAGAAAGTCCTTTACGCTTGCGTTGGGAGGCCGGTATACCACACCAATGTTAAGACCACAGCCGAGGTGTACAAAAAGAGATTCGACAGACTGCTTACTACATGAGCTATCTTTTACAACCTGGTAATCAACACTATTCTTTATGAAAAGCGATACACCCCCACCGCGTGATTGGCGGCACCTTGGTAAAGATATCGTGGCATATCCGGGTATTTCAGCGGTTTCATTTTCCTTTAACCATGTTTCTGTAATTGCAATAATGTCATAATGAAAGGAGAATTGTGATAAATAGGAAAGAAGAAGGTCTAAGTTTTTATGTATGCTGCGGATATTACAATGCAAAATAGATATGTTTTCCCTTTCTATCCAGGTTTGCTCGATTTGCTTTACACAAACAGCCATTGTGTTAGAGAACTTCTCCCAAGTCTTCTGCACTTGTCACGTGAAGAACATGTGAGTTTTCAACTTTGCTCATCAAAATTTTTCCGTCTGACACCCACGTGAACTTCCATTTTTTCTCTTTCTTTGCTTTCACCGCCATTCCCAGCAATACTTTATTAGCAGTACATAAGTGCTCATTCACAAAAACGGGCGTATTGCCTTCAAAACCCAACTGAGAAACATTAAGCCTTTGCTTCTTTGCAACTTTCAGAATTTTATCCCGCACTGTACGGGAAAGAAATTTGACAATTATGTTCTGTTCATCTTTTTTCTTTGTAGGTACACGATGAATAACTTCAATGTCAGACTCGACCACTTCAGTGTTCAGGCATCCAGAAATCGTTTTCATGGTGGAGATGAGGTTCTCGTCCGCAACCACAGGAACACCCTTTATCTCCAGGTTATTTCGGCGACTGTATTGTTGCATATCAGTCAACTCTCTCCTGACTTTCTTTGATTCTGATGTCAAATGGGCGTTAGTACTCCTTATTGCCTCATTTTCTGCTTTAGTGACAGCAAGTTCTTTCCTCATCTCCACCATTTCCGATCTGAAACCCTCGAACTTTTCATTGATCAAGCTCATAGATTCTTTCAGCGATTGTAACTCTGTTTCAATCACCGTTTTCACCGTATCTTTCAGTTCTACATGCTTGGCATCAAAAAGAGCGGATAACTCATTCAGGGCCTTTGCTAGTTCCTTGATCGTTGACGGCGCTTTATCAGATATGATTCTCGCCAAAAGTGGAGCAATCCAGCAGCCAGAGATACGCTCTTTAACCTAACAGGAAAAGACTTCCAGCACGTACCTGCACAGAAGGAACGGGGGGTTAACCGCTGCCCAGACTCGCGGCTGCCTGGATTGCTCCAAAATGACGACCCCCGTCGACCAACGCAGTCTTTTATAGCTGAGCGGGGACGTCAGACCAGGCCAGACGCGTCAAGGGGGAGTTTCCGCAGGAACATCTTGCGCCGACACGTGTGTACCGCCGCAACAGCACAGTGATGTGGCAGGGATGAGGTGACGATGGTCCAGCCGCAAAAACACTTGATCGCCGTCGAAGCTCTGCACAGAAGGAACGGGGGGTTAACCGCTGCCCAGTCTCGCGGCTGCCTGGATTGCTCCAAAATGACGACCCCCGTCGACCAACGCAGTCTTTTATAGCTGAGCGGTGACGTCAGACCAGGCCAGACGCGTCAAGGGGGAGTTTCCGCAGGAACATCTTGCGCCGACACGTGTGTACCGCCGCAACAGCACAGTGATGTGGCAGGGATGAGGTGACGATGGTCCAGCCGCCAAAACACTTGATCGCCGTCGAAGCTCTGCACAGAAGGAACGGGGGGTTAACCGCTGCCCAGTCTCGCGGCTGCCTGGATTGCTCCAAAATGACTAAACTGACTAAATAAACTAAATAATGAATGACCAGTTTCAAGTAATAGGAAGTCCCAATATTCTGAATGCTCTGTTCTCTTAATAAGCTGCCAAAGTATTAAAACAATCGATTAGCTTTATGGTTAATTAGTGCAGATGCTCAACGCAGACATTTTTGTTACAGAATCTTAGCTACACGACTCTGTAAGAGACGGTGAAGTGTTTCCTTCGGGTTATCAGACCTTTAGAAAAGACAGGAACTCTAGAGGCCCCGGAGTTTTTATCTTAGTTAAGAAAATCTTTGAGGGTACTGCAATGGATGTGAAAAACAGCTATCACGATTCAGTTTGGTGCAGGCTCCTCACTCCTGATAAAGGGATGATAGCGTTGGGAGTAGTTTACCGTTCACTCAGCGCGCGACCACAAGTTATCGCACACTAGATGATACACTGGCTTCACTTTCTAATAATCGCATTGTGTTAGCAGGTGACTAACTTTCCAGACTGAAACTGGGACAAGAGCATGCACTAAGAAAGAACCCGTTCAGCATTTTTTGACAAGGTTTGTGTAACATAGCCACGGCCTGCAGCCCAGACAGTTACGAGGCACAGACAGCTCGAACATAGAAATAGAAAGGTGAAATAAAATTCCAAAAAGCAATGGAAAGGTGATGGATGTAAATGCGAAATATGCAATGAATTGTCCTAGCTCAGATTTACTACACCACACTATACAATTGCCTATACACTATAAGCAATTTTTCCTCCTGTCGAGAGAAGCGACAGCCGTTTTTTACCCGAGATGAAGCTTGCCGAGCGAAACTACTAACTGCGAGATGAAACAACCCTATGAAAGTTATGTGAAAGGCATGTGAAGCATTTTATCTCATGAAACTCAGCACTCAGGCATGTCTCAAGCACCTAAGTGACTTACCTTCTCCTCAGATATAAAGCTAGGGCACTGTTATCACTTGTCAACTATACAGCTAAAGAGTCTGCAGACATGGGGCTGCGGCACTGTTATCACTTGTCAACTATACAGCTAAAGAGTCTGCAGACATGGGGCTGCATGTTGTAGGGCCCACAAAAATAAGGCATGATAGCTCTATAAAAACCTAGTATTTTGGCCAGTATGTCAAAGGAATGCCGATTTGGGATGTTCCTTAGTGCAGTGCAAACTTTCCAATTAAGAGTAGTAGTTCCAACTCACATCTGCTGTGGAAAGTTTCATTGACACATCACTTACGAAACTACCCATGTCTAACTACCTGAAACTGTAGGCTGCCCATGACTATCCACGAGAGAAAATACAAGTGAATTGGGCTGACATTTAAAAATCAGAAGACAATCTTGCCCTGTATGGCAGTCAGGCAGAACAGTTCAGGAGTACTCATCAATGTGAAAAGTTGCAGGGCACCACAAAAGCCAACGCACACTTCATAACTGGTGTCTCTCTGTGAAGCTCCCAACGCTGGGCATAAAATATTCCCAGATACTAAGCCCAAGTTTGGAGACTGGAATGCTTGCCCCACTTCTGTAGTAGCAATGGTACTAAAACAAAATTTCAAAGGCCGTAGAAACAGTTTAGCTGCTGCTACTACTACATGTTACTGGTGCAAAAAAAAGAAGTGTTAAATACAAACTGCAGCTCTTTGCAGCAAAGCAGTTTTTGCACAAGTAGTATAATTGCGATCCGCTTTGTCTTCAAGGTAGATCAGTTCAGTGTCAAATCATAACACTTACAAGAGTTTTCACTTATCTCTGTGTACAACAAACTTCAAAACAAGCACAAGCCAGCGCCAGCAGCCACATGAAAAACACAGATGGCAGGCCCACGAAGAGGGACTGGTGTGCAATAAGGTGACGACTCAAGCTCCACCTTTTCAGCTGAGACCTACAAAAATAATTTTAAAAAGACAAAATAATCTTGGTAAATACACAGAGCTCAGCCAAACTCACTATGACAGAGTACACAAAATTTTAAGCACTACTCTGCCTCCAGTGACTAAACTTGGAACCACACATCAACTACATGCACTATAAGGGATAAAACTCTTTAGGAATGGCAGTCCAGGTGTACAGGTATGATGCGTAGGAATGAATGCTTGATTAACTAGTCACTTTTAAATCATAATGATGCTGAATTTTAATGGCACAAGTGAAGCTATGCAAAAGAGTGCCATGGCGCAAGGTATTTTTGTCCCTACAAGGTGGGATCAAAGACTGATTTTCCACACATTCAGAAGCCAAGCAGCAAGTCAGGGGAACGCTTGTGAACTTTGTATCACCAGTGTGTACCAGGCAGCACTGGGGATCAAACCCCACAGCTGCCACATGCAAGGCGGATGCTCAGCCCACTAGGCCACCGCCGCTGTACATTAGTCTCCTTGCTAGCTGGTGAAGGAAAGATGCTAAAATGTAGGTGATAAAGAATAATATTTGCTCCTCAACTAAAGCAGCTTTTGTTTTTGTTTGCACCGTCCATGCTTTGCGCACATGCATACGATCTTTGTCACAAGCATATTAAGGGGCGTATAAACACAGCCGGTATCAGCACCAGTCCTGTGATGAGTGTCTTGTGTTCATAATTAAAAAAACAATGAATTTTTTCTCCTTTTAGCCACAGCGAAGCAGCTACACAGCAACATGTATTGCTGAATGATGCATGCACTGCCTTTGTCAAAAACTAGGCATTCAGCCATGAACAAAGCTGGAGTGGGCTCACAGCCAAGCAGCGGTGCTACAGTATATCGCCCTCGTCGGTGCTTGCAAGCTACCAGAATAACCATAATGACACGCGTTTGCGCCTTCATTTTCTTCCTGTGGATGTTAAATGTCCCCCGATCATGCGATCTCATGCTTTCCAAGTGCAGTAATGCTGCGCGAGGGAATTGTACGCTGAAAAAGGTGACATTTGACTGCTCTCAGGCTAGCACTGCTAAGCTTAAAAGCTTCGCGTTCTAGCTACAAAATTGCACATTCAATTTCTGTCCACTGCTCCTGTCATTAAAGAAATGGGCAAGGAACTGCTTTTCTGCATATATGGAGTGTCTGCAAAATAAAATGAGGACCGGCTGCCGAAAATTCAGTGCACTTTTCTCTATGACTGCTTCTGTTCTGCCCATCCACTTAATGCAGCTGCGGTGTACGGCAATGAAGCAGGCTATTAACCAATTTCAGCACGCTTCTAACGCTTCATGTCTGCTTATCACTTTTCTGTGAGGTACTGGCTGAACAGATTAGTGACACCATGTTGCCTAAAAATGAAGGGCAGTGTTTGCTGCACTAAGCAAAACCAAACGAGTTTTGCGGCGACAGTGAGAAACTGTTCCTCCTGAAATTATCAGTTCACTTAATGTGACAGTGCAAAGCAAAAAATAGCAGAAATATTATGCAGCTTTAGCCAGTGTGAAATTTAAAAAATTCGGAAGACAAGACCGTGATTGGAAGACACATACAATAGGAAGGGCAGACAAAAACAATTGCGGAGATATAAATAAACTATGCCCAGCCTGGCTTGGGGATAGCACAAGAACCTCATCGGGCTTCCCAAGCATGACCTAGCACGACCACACATGTTCCACACATAAATCAATATTAATTATTTGTGATGTTTCATGCCTCAACGCTTCAATTTGATTGGTGCCACTAGTTCATGCAGGGCCCACTAAGCTTCTGGTGGCGTCACCATGCCCGGTAAACTTAGCGGCAGAGCACTGATGCAGCTGTTATACGTTGCCAGGCCAGCGACACTAGCCCAAGCGCTACGGCGCACATCAACTTGACGAGCCAATGAGCTTCCTAAGCTGTTGTTCAATAATAATAATGCCTTGCCTACAACACCTGTTGTCAATGAGAAGCACACTCCAAATGATCTAAAGTCTGCTTCATTTCTGTGCACTCGGGCTGCAAAACAGAATGGACAGAGTAGGCGTTGTGGAGAGAAGTGCTTTGTAATATCAGCAGCCACACCCAATTTTACTCCAAAGACAGCCTCAATGCACAGAAAAAGCAACATGCTGCACATTTTGGGGGGAGGGCTGAAAAGAAATGCACTAGGTATTGTAGCCAAGAACGTAATGTGCTCTAACTTCAAGGTGTCGGACCGAGGGAGTGAAGAAGCACCCTTTGCACTGCACAGTGCCATCGTCCAACTGTGCTATGCTCTCAATGCGTGAAAGTGGATGCCGTCCATGCTACCAGGCAACTTTTTATCACGCAGAGAAATAAGCTGAGGGTGCGGGCTCAGGTTACCCTGGCAGCCGACAAGTACCGGTGAATGCTGCCGAACACACCACCATTGTTATGCTACAAGCCTGCCCCACCTGTGTTCATGGCGGCCTGGTTACTTTTGCTGTAGAGGGTACACACGTGGTATTAGTGCAGCAAGAACACTTACAGTAACCTTTCTGCTCATGTTAGTAACCTGAAGGATTAATTTTACAAAGCAAACAGGTTACCAGAGGCAAGAAGTATTGGCTAATGCTTAACTAGCTAGGCACGTGCAAATGGAATGAAAAAGTATTTGCTGACAGTCCCTGGGTAAAACTAGGTATACCAAGCCCGAAGCCCAGCACCCAGTGCAGTAGTTTGTGTAGGCCTACAATTAGAAAAGCTGGTCAGTTATAATTGGGTTTACTGGTGAACAAGCAACTAAGCGTATCATGCGCCAAATGGTGAGTATATATATATATATATATATATATATATATATATATATATATATATATAGATATATATATATATCGGTCCTCCGATCGAAATGTCGAGTAAAATAAAAATGTTTCTTTAAATGAAGCGTATACTTCGATGTATATATATATATATATATATATATATATATATATATATATATATATATATATATATATATATATATAAGCAGATAAGTTAAAGGAAATGAGGGGCCCGTGTGACAAACTTATGAAGGGAGCCAACAGTCACCGAAAGCAAGGTGCATAGGGGATTGTTTTTTTATGTGTTGTGCTTATTAGTGGGATATTATAGTACTTAGATTAATAAATTGAATAAATTGCCTGGATTTCATGGCATGAACAAAATAAATAAAAAATCTAGAACACAGCTGGAAGGTTTACCAAAATCTCATACAGCTTACTTTGCTGTAGCCATAATCGAATTGACTAAAGTACCTCTTGTCCGTTTTTTTCATTTATCAGAGTTGTAGCAATAAGAGACTTGATGAGATGACAGGATGGCACCGCTAGCCTAGTTCACCTCCAGCTATACTGAGGTCCATGGCACATCTGCCCTCAAATGTGTGATCGTAAAAATGTGTAAAAGGTAAATGACTAGGCACTGAGCGAGGCAAATCAATAGAGTACTCACGATGCATGATGCATCGACCCGAGTACCCACAATCTTCAGCCTGATCTCGTCATCTTGCTGGATGATGATGTCCTGAAAGCAGGAAGAGCAAAACGTAAGTCAATACAAAAGTTTGATGTTGAAGAAAAAAGTCTCCTCTCTAGGACTCCAGTTCTAGAGTAAACCAGAGTGAAAAGCAGTACAGGACCACGGAGGGGTTGAAAAGAGAGTAAAGGATACGGAAATGCATGTTGAAAGCAAAGAACATCACAAGGTTGAAATGTGCAGCAAATATGCAACACGTGAGAGAAGTTCTGCATGCTCCAGATGTGCTTGAGTGCTTTGTCCACATTACTCAAAATCTTGCCGCTTCAAATATTCGGTGCTGCAGGCGCTTATGACAACAATGAGCAGCAGACTAATCTCGCCGTTTCAAGAACTGTGGCACAGTTCGGTGCGGAGAGCTGTGATAGCGATGACCCCCGTAGGGAGCAGCGAGCTTTTTGGCCCGTCCAGATAAAACGATAATCGGTTATAACCATCGGATTTCGCGTTTTCTCAGTATCGTTTTAAGTGGACTGTACTGTACATAGCAACAAATTACAGTAACCGACGGGTAATTCGGACTCCAATATTTACGACTTGTAGGATATTTCGACCCCGACGGGGCACCGTCAGTCTCCCCATAGAAGCCCATACATATTCACCACGGAAATTTCAGACTAGTTTCAGTCGCCTGCGGGCCAAAGTCAGCCATCCTATTGGCTTTTCGGCGGTGCAAAAGGCGCCATTTTGGATTCAGATGGATTTATGCTGCAGTTAGCTTGGCTTGACACACTTTTGGTACCTCGTTGTTGCCAGTAGAGGTCCCTGCGAGCTCTGACACTTCGAGGGGACAGCCGGATTGTCATCGCTGCCAACTTGCTTTTGTCGCCTTGTCGCGGGCAGTTATCGCTTGTCCCATACGTTGAAAATTGGTTGTTGGGAAGGAAATTGTGCAGGAGCTATCTCACATCTCGGTAGGAAAGGATAAAGGAGGGACTGATAGAAGAAAGGAAAAAAAGAGGTGCCGTAATGGAGGGCTCCGGAATAATTTCGACCACCTGAGGATCTTTAACGTGCACTGACTTCACACATTACACGGGCGCCTTTGCGTTTCGCCTCCATCGAAATGCGCCCACCGCGGTCGGGTTTTAACCCGGGTACTCCGGATCAGTAGCCGAGCGCCCTAACCACTGAGCCACCGTGGCGGGTCTCATACGTTTGCCATTCGCCGTTTCGTCTCTTGGGTTTCTCTGACCGCGTTGACCGAGTGGCGCTCAGTCCTTACGAAGTTACATCTGTTCGCCGTTTTGTGACTGCGTCCGGCGGTTCCACCACTTTGAAAGAAAAGTGCCTTATCTTTGCGTGTGTTTAACGAGCGGTGTGGTGCACACTCAGACTGTGGACAACATGGCTCCGCTGGGTCGTTCAGACAAGCACGGGAAGTATTCCAACTAAATGCGGTGACCTTGCATGTACAGTGAAAGAACCTTGGCGCAAATACAGGCGCAAATCGTCGCCAACAAGAGAAATATGCCGCAAAGTAAAATCAGTGACATTTCTAAGCCGATTTAGTCTCAATAAAGTGATTCTTTGTACTTCACGGATTTTTTGGACTGTTCGATTATTCGGATCATTTTTCGGGTCCCTTTGAGTCCGAAAAATCGGTCGGCGACTGCATGTACTTTCTATAACTATAATACCTAACCGTGCTACTATCTTTCACTCATCATATGCAATAACTGCACACAGCAGTAAGCAAAAGCAATTCATGCAGTGCAATTAGATACAGAACTCTGTTATGCTGTGAGCATACTAGAAGAATTGGAAGTGAGAGATCATGATAAATGATGACAGAGCAGTGCTTGCCAATAGTGTTGGGCCCCGAGAATACTATCACATTTAAGACATCCAGTTTATCCACATGGTGAACATATATGTAGCATGAGACACATGCCATAACAGCCTCCTTGTAACAGTGTAAAAAAGATTGCTGGATACTACAAATTTTGGACTTGCTTCACATCAGAGTATCATGCGCCAAGCACATGGTTAATCCAAAGCATGTTTGTGTTGTGTTCGGTTTTATGGCACATAGGCAGCTAAAGGCCATCATGCGCCAAGCTCAAGGTAGTCCAAAGCCATTTTCTGCAAGCACTTCATGCTATGGAATCTAGCACAGCCTCAAACAGTTTTGGTTTGAGTATAACACAAGTCCAAAGCAGTGCACATTTTCATAGCAGCCCGTGATCAAACAGAACACAAATCCATGAACTTCAAGAAACCCCTTTATTGACATTCTTTATTAACGTTCGTCTTAAATCTGCCCATGAGCTATGTGGAAGGCTTCGGATTAACTGAGACCACCTCGGGTTCCTTAACGTACACTGACGTTGCACAGCGCTTGGGACCCTTTTGTTTTTCGCCTCCATCGAAGTGGTGCTGCCGTGGCTGGGATTCGGCCCTGCCACCATGGGCTCACCAACCGAGTGCCAACGCCCCTGACCATCACACATGGTAGTCCGGCACTAACGTGCCAGAGTGCATTGTCCCCCCTCCACCCACTTCCTACAGGCACATATTTTTTGCAATTTAAGCAGATGCATGCTGTGCGACGCAAGAATAGAGTATTTCCAGTGCAACTATGGCTGGGAGGACCAAGACCAGCAAAATTCACAAATTGGATGACTCTGACAGCAACCCCCTCCTCCCCATTCTCTGTGGCAGCATCTGAGCCACAATGGATGCCTCCACTATCACATTATCAGCATGAACAAGCACTTGGCTTCATAGGCTGTTTCTTGCATCGCTGTTGCTATAAAGGACCATGGTGCAAAATGCCTCATAAAGAATAGCATGCCCTGTTTCCTCCAGTGGCAGCAACGCAGCACTAAAATTGTCATGCCCATTCAAGCCAACCAATTTTGCACACCGAATACACAATGGTGCATTCCTTGATGGCAAAAAGTCAACTCGATAGTGGCAGCGATGCCCGCTCACAACCTGGAAATCGAACCGTCGCGCTCTACAGAGTGTGATATATCAGGAATATGTACATGGTTCTCTGAGGTGTGTGGTGAAATTCTGGAACATTGTGTACGCCCGAATTATCACCAAAAAAATAAGTCAATTACTGCTTTCTGGTCTCACCACCCAGATTGAACGATCAAACAGCTGTGCAGTTCTGGCACATAAATATTTGCTATTCAGGAAAGCATAACGCCGTGATTAAGGAGCTTGATTCTAGAATGTAGGCAAAGCTAAAGCTGTTCACGAACTGTGTCAAGTGTGGTACATGCGTCCCAAGTCACTAAGCTGCACCTGATCTATGAGAGTCACCGTCGTAAAGGGCTCTGGAGCGATTTTGACCACATGGGGTTCATTAACATGTGCTAACCTCCCACAACACATGCATGCTTATGCATTACACCTCCATCGGAATGCACCTGCTGTTGTCAGGAGTAGATCTAGAACTTTGGGCTCAGCATTAACTGTGCTACAACAGCTCACCAATGTTTGGAGTTTACTGAAGCGCCAAACAAATTTCAGCATACTGATAACCCATTGCCGAAATTTAAGCTACATACGCAGCCCTATTTTTCTAGAAAAGCCACACTATGCAAACAACGCACTTCAATTATATTAAGGGGGGACACCCCTCTTAGAACTATTTTTCTTATTTCTTGATAAATATTCATAAAACTTACCTTGTTTATGTATATCTATATGCTGATTTCAAATATGCTTTTAGTTTTTCTGTGAAACAAGTTGTTCTCAAAATATTTTTTAATCCTTGTTTGAAAATTGCAGGTAATTTAAATATGTAACACTAAAGGCCACAGTGAAGTTTAACATACAGGCATGCTCTAGAATGTCCATTGTGTGAAAAAAGGTAATATGAATGTTTGAGGCCCATTTGAGCAGAAGTTACAGCACTATAAACTTTACCAAAGAAAATTCAATATGACGGCTCAGGCGAAATGTATTGTTTTAAAATTATGCTGATTGGCAACTGGTCTTGATTTAAATTTATTTCACTCTTCGTGAGTTCATCTTTCCAACAAAACAAAAGAATTATGAAGCTAGCCCACCCAGAACCAGAGATATCATCCCTCCACTATTGCAAATGTGTCAAAATTGGTGTTTTGAGAAAACGACAAAAAACGTTTCCATCTTTATGCCACAAGAACAACTTCAACCTCAGAGGAATGCACCAGGGGCATAATCAGGGTGCATTTCATTCTCTGCCGCCTTTTTGCCATCATAATGATGCCCACAGGTAACTTTTGCCTCTTGGTGGGGCCTCAGAAACAGACGCGACGAAATGCTCGTCTTTCGAGTTGTCGCTGGCGTAAATTCAAAACTAAGTATCACTCGTTCACGGGCACTGGTTTCCACCACATCGCTATCGGTCATAATTCCAGCATCGATGCTACGATGGCACTGGCGATGCGTCGTTGTTGACGGCGCGCGTCGGCGGCGCGCTTTCACGGCCGTTCAGGATGCGCTTGGCAGCGCACCAATAACACTTCCACCTTCGCCCTGATGAGGCTGTGTCAATTCAAACAGCGTTTTCTTCGTTTTTGCTCGAGAGCAGAGCCGGTAATAGCACTAGCGATGCGTCGTTGTTGACGGCGCGGGTCTGCGACGCGCTTCACGATCGTTCACGGTGCGGTTGGCAGCGCGCCATCCGCATTTTGACCTTCGCTCCGGGGAGGCTGCGATAGTCCAGAATCCTTGTGCCTTTTGCGTTTTCGCCGTTTCCGGGGACCGAACCGATGAAACGAGTGATACTCCATCCACACGCGCCGCGCGGCACTCTCCAAATGACGCCGCACTTCTGGAGCAGACAAGCCTAACCCTACACTGCAAAACATTTCCGTAACTTTTTGGCAGAATCGTCCTTAAATAGGTTGCAACGTCTGCCGCTGGGCGAAAACGGCCGATTCTTCCGTATTTTGTCCGTATTTTCTCCTTCCACAGTCTAGCAACGCTGATACGAGCAGTAAAAGAGCGTAGAAGCATTTGCGACCACCCCACATCGAAGGAGATGCTTTTACCCTCCTTCTATTTATCCACGTGCGCTTTAGCATTTGGTGACTTGACTTGGCTATAGCCATGAAGGAAGGAAAAATTTGGCAACAGTGTACTTGGCGTCACTGCGTCACCAATATAAAGCGCGTTGTTTGATGAGCACGTTTCTTCGTTCCCCGGCCGCATCAAAGCAACGCAGTCTTTGCTCTGCTCACCTGGAACGACCTTCCCTCCTCAACGAGCAGCCCGGCGTGAGCTTGCTCCCTTTTGGGGCATTCTGTTCTTCGCGACAAGGTAAGTGTCAGTTTCCTAGCGTTATCAAATGTGGTGTACGGTGCTGCATCGCCTTCATAGCGCCGGTTGTTGTTGTTGTTGTTGTCGCCTCAAATACGATGGCACATACCCACGGTAGGGGATTGGCCAGGGAGCGTGAGGAAATAGGAATGAAAATCGAGGAAACAAAGCGGTTCGCGGAAACATGTTGGCTTCGCGACCTGTTGCGCTAACTTGCTATTTGTTCATGTAGTAAATGCACACAGAATCCATAAGGTCGTCCACCCATCAGATCGAGCCACGCACATCGCCCCAGCGCGCGTCTCTTATTACCCGCCGCTTTGTGTGGACGTCGCTCCTTCGCGGATACATAAAGCCGCGGTTGCCGTGTCGGCTGGTCGTCGCGTCTTCGCGATTCACGCGATCCAAGTGAGACAGCTCAGGCAGCGGTGATAAGCGCAGTCGATGGCCGCCGCGAGAGTATGTAGTGTGCGGAGGTGAAAAAGAAATAAAAATCATGGTGCCCATCTCGCATCGGATGTAAACAGGCCTAACACCAAATATAGGCACATGGCTCGGCTGTCTTCTCGTCACGGGATTGCAGTTGGCGAGAAATCGCGGCGTCATTCAGAAGTGGCCACGAACCCGATCGGAGGGAACAAAAGCAAGATTCCGCATAGACATCGCACCGCCGTACATGGCACGTCCGCGGTGAATTCGAGACGGATCCTGCGCTAGACGAACTCGAGAAGGGGGGGAAGAGGCTGTTGCCGACGAGGAGAGGAAGACGACGAAGACAGCTTACAAGCGTCGAGTCAGGTCAGAAGAGAATTGTAGACCGCTCTCTAAAGACCTTTCATGCACTCAGTTCTGTAATACAGTTTTGTATTTCTTTGTTTGCGCTTAAAAAATGTCTCTCAATTGTTCAAGAACCAGTCCATAGTTTTCCCACTACATGCAACAACGTCGGTGGGCTCTGCGCACGGAGCTCTTCACTACAGTATCCTTCATAGCTATCTGTTGGGCTTTTCAAAAAGCTTTATGAGAATTTGGCATACTTTTTTCGATGTTTATTCCAGAACGCAAATATTTTTTCTTCGGTGAATATTATTTTTCGATTAATGAATTTTTGTTGATTTAATGCGGCAGTTCATTGTGGTCAGAGGTCACTTTGAGTCTGTCTCGGCATTTTGGCCAGCATGAACAATTTATTCACCAGTAATGAAGCTGACAATGTTAGTACATGGAGCGGTGCTTATAGGAGGAATTTCTGTCGTCATTAAAAATGTAACACAGTTTAAATGAGAGCTGAGAGACGAAAACAGATGTGGAGGTATACTTCTAAGAGTTAGTTTGAGATGCTATCATTGGGTTGTCACACTGGTTTGAACGAGTATGGTCTGCGCGTTGATGGCAGCAGTGGAACTGCTGCTCAGCCGGAACATTACAGTTTTTCATGACGGCCATGCACGGTTCTGTGTCACTGTCCTAGATGCAGTAGAAAAAAAACTACTTAACTGACTGAGAGCTCTGAGGTGGTGAAAATGAACAAACATCACCTAGCTAGCAGGTGGGTAGAGGGAATAGGTGGGGCTTCCCGGGTCCATAGAGGCATCTAAGCAAGCGGAGCAATACATCAAATCGCACACCTAGGGAGCGTATATAATGATACTGCGGTCGCATCACACCCCTGGCTTCCCTATTTACTTGTAAAATTTGACAGATTGTAACTTACTTAAGTCATCTATAGTTGCATACAATTTAGAGGGCCTCAGAAAGGGACTCTCACTAAAGTTGCGGATATCTGCTTCACAGATATCCTCCAGCTAGAATTTTCAATGCATTTTGTGGAAGCTGAGTTATATGTAGTCAATATTTGGACTTCGGCATCTTTGTGCCTTTTCCTCAAGAAAAAAATTATAAGCTCTAGAACTACGGTATCCCGCTTTTCTGAAAGTCATACATTGAGAAGCTGATTTTGTTCACTGTTGGAGTTGTCCGGCGGAATAATACAGGGCACTGCAGACCGAGGCCCGGTGTTACCAACTGCACCCTACCATAGCCGTACCCTGCATGCCAATACTGACCTTTTTCGGTTCTAACCAAAAAGTCCAACTTCTACTCATAGCCCATGTGTCACTTAAGAACGTTGAATTCCACATACTACCACTTCATGAGCGGTAACAATCTAACGGTGAACCGATTCCCAAAGTATGTACACTGTCATGCGAATAACGCTCATCGAAAAACTGAGTTGAATGCCTTTGTGTGTTAAAAGTCGTCATGAGCATGGAAATGATGACTGTGGCTACCTGTTACACATGGCTTATGGTGAAAGATATGCGACCGCAGAAAAAAAAAACTTACAGCCCACAGATGCTTTTCGATTTGCTGCACTCGATCAGGCATGGTCCCAATTCTTGTTTTGTAGCCTATGTTCAAATAGCGCTGTTGTAAGCACATTGTGCGACCTTCGTCATCATCTGCACATGTTCATCATGATCATTCATGATTTACTAGCATGTGTTTGTTTAAAAAAATAGGAATGTATGGAAGGTAGCTTTGTAGCAACAGCTCCCACTGACGACCAACAAATGGTTCCTTCAGAGTGCGAGGTTCGCGTTCTAGCTTCAGTATGGGAGCACAGTGACATGAGCCTCCTTAGGCACTTTCGGCCTGCCCCCCTGCAATCGCTTTTTTCAGGCGTCTGGGCAAAGTACAGTTCAAAGCAAGCAATAGAGTTTTTGCTGTGGAAGTTAACGTGCTATGTGCACTGCACTATGAGAAATGACTACTCGCCCTAATCTGCTATTTTTTTTTATTCCCAAGCCCGTGTTTAGAACCCCTGGGGACTGAAGCTTCGACTGTGATCCCGAGCATCATACTGAGGGGCTGTTTGGATGACCAGTTGCTACCAGAAACTTCAATCAGTGCTTCTGTACAAAGCTATCAAAGACATTTCATGTGGTGATTCTGGCTCTTGTGGAGCACACCAGCAATCACAGTGGAACTGCTTTGTGTGAGTGTGACCGTATTGCTTCATGATGTATATTTTTTCTGTGTTTATGCGTTTAGTGCTCATCACTAATCAAATATGCCCTCTTGTAATGTTTGTAGTCAAAGTTTTCAGTCCCTGTCACGCTACTTTGACCATTTTAAGTTTCATAGTAGCATAGTGACTGGTGCACCTTGCCCAGTCGGTTCATGTGGTGCTGTGTTTAGTAATTATGGAAGCTTTAGGAGCCATCTCTCGAGGCACCATAAGAGACCACTCCTTGACTCTGATAGCGCCCTTTTCCAGTGTCCTGTCTCATCATGCGGGACTTTGGAACCTAACCGCTCTCAATTTCTGTGTCATGTAGCCAGCCACTTGAGCAACTCAGCTGAATCAGTTGTGTGCCCCTTTACTGGGTGCGTTAGTGTGTTGAGAACAGCTGGTTCATTCAGAACATATGTCTTAAGGTACCACCAAAAGGGCAGAGACGTTTTAGAAAGCACTGAGCTCTCTACTGCTCACCTGGAATTGGGGCCAGAGAGCATGGCAGAAGCTGACGACAGTCGACAGTTATCAGCCACTGATAGTATATGTAGCATGGGGGCCAGTGCTAGCAACCCCTCAAGTAGCAACCTCTTCACTACCAACCTTGCCCAGTTTCTGCTTAAGCTGCAAACACAACATCATTTGCCAGCAAGCACAGTACAAACTATAGTTAAGGAGATCGATACATTGCACAGCTTGAGCAATCAGATTTCACTGGAGGGCATGGTTGACATTCCAGAAGACGTACTCGCGAAAACTGAATCAGTGTTTGCAAAAGACGCGCGTCATACTGGGTTGTCTACAACTCTGAGGTCATCGTACTGCCGCCACAACTTCTATAAAAAAAACTTCAACTTTATAGAACCCGTGGAAGTGTCTCTAGGCCTCAACAGACAGAATAATGAGTCTGTATATCACTATGTGCCTGTTGAAAGTCTTATAAAATTCTTGATGTCTCAGGTAAACAGTGAGGAGAATAGGACTTCTGAAGAGTGGTTTGAGCATTACGTTTCATGTGAGCCTTTTAAAAACAGTCATAGTAAATTAATACGAATTTTGTTATATCAAGATGAATTTGAAATTGCAAACCCTCTAGGTTCTGCGAAGGAAGATTTTAAGCTGCTGGGAGTTTACCTGACACTTGGAAATGTGCCTTTGTACTGTAGGTCTCATGTGGAAGCGATGCAGATGGTTTTGCTTTGCCGCCAGAAAGATACAAAAGAATTTGGGTTGGCAAAAGTGCTTCAGCCACTGATAGAGGACATGGTCGGTCTTGAGAGGTCAGGAGTATTGATCAGTGGAGCCCATCATGATGTGCGGTTAGACTTCATAATGGGAGACAACCTTGGCAGTCATGGCATTGGTGGCTTTGCACAGAATTTTAGCACAAGCGCTTACTTTTGCCGGTTCTGCCTTGTTACTCGCTCTGATTTTGAGCAGGACCCTCTTGCGACTGGGGAAAAGCGAACGCCTCAGCATTATGATGAATGCGTCGAGCGCATTGCAGGTTGTTCAACTAACAGTGACTGTGGTATTATTGAACAGTCTCCGTTCCATGCCCTGAAGTTTTTTCATGTATGTAATTCCGGACTGCCGCCATGCATTGCACATGACCTCTTTGAGGGAGTGGTTAAGCGTGATGTGGCATTGTACATTCATTATTTTGTGAAAAGAAAGTGCTGGTTCACATATGATTACTTGAACAACAGGATATCAGCAATGAAATACACCAACCTTGACTAGCGCAATAAGCCTGCAAAAGTGCTCAGCCAGGGGTTTAAGCTTTCTGGGCATGCTATGCAAAATTCCACTCTACTTAAGCTGCTGCCTCTGTACATTGGCACCAAAGTGGCAGACATGGATGATCCAGTTTGGCACCTTGTGCTTACATTAATGCGAATAAGTGATCTTCTTGCACCGAAAGTAACACCTGCCCAGGTTGCATACCTCAGAGTTTTAATTGAGGACTACATTTCGTCTCGAAGTGCTCTCTTCCCACAACAAAAGCTGAGGCCCAAACATCATTACATGATTCATTACAGCACTCTTATTGAAGAATTTGGCCCACTATGTTATGTATGGACATTGCGTTTCGAAAGCAAACATCAGTATTTCAAGAACTGTATTCGACACGCCAGGAACTTCAAGAATGTCACAAAGTCACTGTCTGAGAAGCATCAGTTGTCGCAAGCTTTTCTTTCAGCGCATGGCTTATTTGAGACAAAACGCCAATTTGTTGAGATGAGCCATTTTGAGCAGTCTCAAGTGCAGAATAAGATGCAAGGCATTCCAATTCCTCCAAACTGTGTGCTTTTAAGAAAAGTTTGTGCACAAGGCTATTGTTATACTGTTGGAAACTATGTGCTTATTTCAGGGACACACTATGATGTTGTATTTGGTATTGTTACGGCCATTGTCAAAAGTAATGATCATGAAGTGATGTTCCTAGTTGAGTGTGTGCCCGGTACACTTGTACCATCATTGTCCCTTTATGCTTTGGAAAAAGAAACTAAGGGAAATGCAATACTGTCTCTCCATACGCTTCCGGACAAAACACCATATGAGCCATATTTCTTCAATGGCACCCCTGTAATCAGGTTGGCCCATTCATTTCCGGAGAAACTGTAAATGGTTGCAGTTGAAATTGTATCGTGTTATTGAGTGCAGCTTGTGTTGTCAAATTCTGGGATTTCATCAGTTCAGAGGTTGACTTACCGTATAAACGGTATATAGGTCGACCCCCTTACCTTGAAGTGAAGAAAACAGAAAAAAATAGAGAAGAAGCAAATATTGCCGAAACACATTTATTTGCAACGTCGGCTGCGACTTCACTCCGAACTTTTATCAGTGTCGTCGGAAGACGATTCCTTGTCACTCACCGGCTCCCACAGTGCGTCGTCCTCAGTTCCATCCAGCGTGTTGCTTATGCAGCACTTCTTGAAAGCCTTTTGCACCATGGCATCTGGCAAAGAACGCCAGGCCGACAACACCCAGCTGCAGACTGTCGCAAGCGGAGGCCTTTGCAGGCGACTCGTCGGCGTCTTCGGATTGTCGCCGGACATCCACTCTTTGTACTCCTGTCGCACTCTGTCCTTAAAGGGCTTGTTGAGTACCACGTCGAGTGGCTGAAGGGTAGACGTCATTCCACCAGTAATGACGACGAGGTCGGTCCTAGCTTCCGTGAGCGCGCGCTTTACTGATTCAGTCAGGTGGCCGCAAAAAGCATCCAAAACCAGCATGCTCCGATGACGCAGCAGTGCACCGGGCCGACAATTCCACACCACGCGAATCCATTCAATCATCATAGACTTGTCCATGTACCCTTTCTCATTCACGCGCACAACAACACTTGAAGGGAAGGCTTCCTTCGGCATGGTTTTCCTTTTGAATATGACAAAAGGAGGCAACTTTCTGCCATCTGCTGTGCACGCAAGCATGACAGTAAAGCGCGAGTGCTCACTTCCTGTCGACAGAAGTTTTACTTCTTTGGCGCCGCGTTCGCTGACCGTGGTAGCCGAAGGCATATCAAACCAGACAGGGGTCTCCTCGGCGTTCGCAATTTGTCCGAGCATGTAGTCGTGCTCCTCTCGAAGCCGAATCACATACCGCTGCAAGCTGACGAGCTTATCGGCGAACTCCTCTGGCAGCTTCTGGCATATGGATGTGCGGCGACGGAGAGAAAATCCCTTGCGCCTCATAAAACGACGCACCCATGACTTCGGTGCGTTGAACTCTTCTCAGCGTAGTCCAGCTTCACGCGCAAGCTCCAAAGCTTTGCATTGAATGGAATGCACAGTCACGGGTAGTGACCGCGCACGAAGGTGCCACACAAAGTCCGCAAGTGCGTCCTCAAATTTTGGATGTGCTGCACGACGTCCGCGGAAGGACATTTTGCTCGGATTGCACACGAACAACTTATCTTTCTGTCCGCGCCAATACTGCACGCTCTTCTCCGAAACGCCGAACATGCGCTCAGCGGCCATGTTCCCGTTCGCTTCGGCGAACTCTATAACTTTCTTCTTGAAAGCCGCTGTGAACTGCCTCCGCGTGCCGCTGGCACTCATTGCTAACGGGGAATTGCGCACGCGAAGACCAACAGTCCGGCGGCTCCGAACGAACAAAAAACAAAGGCACTCTCGTTTGGATGTCGATACGGCTTTGGCTATCCGTTCGCGAACAGGCTTCGTGGGTTGCCAGACTGCGACTCACATTCTGCTAAGGCCGCTTTATAAGACGAGGGGCGACTTTCGCTCGCTGTTTTTAAGAAAAAATCTCGACCTATATTTCGGTTTATACGGTACATTGCTCATCAAGTAAACAAAGTTTCGATGTGTTGTAGGATATTCTGTTCAGTGTATTGTTTGCACCTGTGGTTTGTGCTGGATAGAACTGGAAGGTGATGGAAGGCTGTTACTAGAAAAACCAACTAGGCTGCAAGAAGTAGCCAGCCTAAGGGCCCATTCACACTTGTGAGTCGCAGAGGTCGCGCGACTGTTTTGGTCGAAAAGCAACAGTCGCAAACGTTCGCGTTGGTCGAAAAGCGACAGTCGCGGGCCAGTCGCTCGCTGCTCGATTTTTCAGCCTCGCGACTGCGACTCGCAAACGGCTGAACCAATCAGCGAGCGTGCCGAGCTTTCGGCAACGACGCCGCTCGGTGAACTGTGCTGTCTGCTCCTTGGCTGCCGAAGTCGTCGCTAAGCCTAGCCGGTTTCACATCGATGCCGCAACTGAGGGCATTTCGGAACTGTCCAGCGCTGTAACCAAGATGCTACTTTCGTCACGGCTATATTGGGAACCTCGTCTCATGATAATATTGTCACGGGTCGTTCAGGCGACGCGGGTCGAGGGCACGCTGGGGAACCAGGACTACAGGAGCAGGGGCCACAGACAAGCTCAGCGGTCGCGGTCCGGCTCACGAGCGAGATCTGCCGAGCCTCATCTCCTTTTCCGTCGATCGGCACCCCGCTGGTTGAAGAAGACGTTAAGTTCACAAGGAGAACGTTGAGAACAGTAACACACACGACACTGCTGTCCTCCCGAAAGGCGCATCGTCCCGATGCGCAAAGAGACAAACGTAAGCCTGAAAAACGTGTGCAGAGCGCGAAGAGTTAGGCCACGTGCTTCGAGCGGTCACAGTACGGTTTCAGGCGAGCTACGTGAACAACTTCGGAGGCAGGCGGACGGCGGAAGAAAAATATGCTCGATTTCCGCGATGCCTTCAGCAGCAGAGAAAGCAGACGCCAGGCAATCGAGCCGCTTTGGGCAACAGCAGCAGAGCGGCTATGAGAAGAAATTAGCTTGTATCCAGCAGCTCGGTATTGGCCAACGACCCTCAAATTTAATTCATTTTTGAAATTCGACTTCCGAGAGCATGGTATGAACGCGAGCAAACAGCATACTAGCGTATTTTTTCTGACGCGCTAGCGGCCGGCATCCAGGCTGGCTGGCAGGCTTGCTGGTACAGTACGACCGCGGTGCACATGCATTGCCGCTATATCTTCCTCGATCGCTCAGGTCGTAGTAGTACATTACTAATATCGAGGGACCAGAGCACTTTCGAGGGCCAAGCTCTAGCGCAGGAGACGCGGCCAAAGCAGACGAAACTCTCGAAAGCACGCGAACGGCGTCATTCCCAAGAACTCTCACTTCAAACAAGAATCGAACAAGAAGGTGGCCCGCAGGTCGCCCTTGCAAGTGTGAACATCGGTGTTGTCGAGCTGTGGTGTAGTCGCAGGCGACTGCTGGTCGCGCGACCTCTGCGACTCTCAAGTGTGAATGGGCCCTAAGTTGATTGCAAAAAAAAAATGTTGACAGCAAACCCTTTTTGTGTGGGCACAGCAAATAATTTTAGAACCACTCCTTTAAATTTGTAATGCTGCTTTAATGCTTATTATTCTTGTGCATAAAGTGATGCTTTTTCGAATAAACAGGCGTGTGAGAACAAACCTTATTCAGTTTTTTTTCTCAATTTAATTGATCCTATTACATGTGTGTAGGCTGTGGTAGAATATTATGCCAAGTTCACCAGCTTGCCATCACTACATATCAAAGGCCAGTGCCTATGGTATCTATTAGATGCATAGTTTTTCACTGGAAGTTTCTCATACAGCATTGGAGATTGTGTGCAAATTGATTGAAATGAATTGAGCATGCATGTAAAATTCATGATGTCTGATTTCAGTGCACAACACTTTAATACAGTGCAGCTGTTACAGAATTTTTTCTTCCTCAGTACTGTAGGTTTCGAAAGCAGCGATGCCACTAGTGAAAATATGGAATGCGGATCACTCCGTAAGAAGAGTTGGACATGCAAACACCATTGATGAAGTTTTGGTACAAGCCCGTGAAAAGGGTGTGTGCATGTGTGAACATGCAAAGGTAAATTTTTCAACCTTGCATTGCAGCTTGGTCAACTAGGAGTAGCCACTAGCACTAGTGCATCATACTGTGTCTGTGGTTTTTGATAACTTCTGTTTTTAATTTAAGTTTGGCTTGCCCAAGTGCATAAGCATCCAGTGTATCTGCTTGGATTTTACTATGTAATCACAACAAACCATTGTTATTCAATGGGAAGGAGAAAGCATGACATATTTACAGCACAAAAAAAACTGAACAAAGGGGCGCGGGGGGAGTCTCGGCCTGCTAGCAATGTTTCAACAATAGGACTTATCTGCCTCTGGCAAGCGTTACCACAGGTTCAGGTTTTATAGGGCCTTTATTCAAGGAGCAAGGACTGGTCTGGTGTGGGGGGGGGATATGTGAAGAGAAGGGCAAGGTGGCAAAAGGGAACTTGGGCATCTTTTCCATGCTAGAACAAGTGGCATGGTGAAGAGAAAGTTCGGGTTGGCCTGAAAAATTGAGAAAAGGCACAGCAGAAGTATATAAGGGGAGCAGATAGTTGGGCAAGTTGGTTGCTATGCATACTGAAGAAGTTGACGCGGAAAAACGAGGACACAGGCACAGGCAGCAACTCATGCGTGAACTCATGGAAGCCTTCCATATGCGCATCAGTGAAGATAAGTGCATTAGTCAGACTTCCGTTCGCTTCACTTATAGGGAGTATCTGTTCCTGTCCAAATCATTGGGATTCACGGGGTGACATGTGTTGTTCATGACGTTTTTTTGTTTTTTTTTGTTCTTGTTGGTTTCACTATTTATTCGAGCATTGTCTGGAATAAACTTTCAGTTGTGAGTAGCGCTCGTCCTTGTTCGTCTCGCTTGTCCTCGTTCCGCGCCAACTTCTTCAGTATGTATATAAGGGGCACATGGTTAAAAAGAGGGAGAGGGTGTATTAGGGGAAGAGAGAACAGAAAGGCTTGTTTCTGTGGGAATGCTAAAGAAAGAAAAATGGGAGGGAGTGGAAATTAAGGGAGGTTGACAAGATAGCTGCAGGTGCGCAGGAGATGTTGAAATCAGAGAGGAATAAAAACTAAAACACTGGGAAAAAGGAGATACAGGTGGTATAAATTACGTAAAAGTACTTGTGTTTTTTTTTTCTTGTGTTATTTTTGCCCTTAATCTGGCTAGGTGCAAGACCTTAAAGCATTATATTAGTGCTATAATATACACCTGAGAGACTGTAGGTTTCCTTTGGAGACGTTTATTCCTGCTGGTCATAATTTTTTAATTTATGGTTTAGGAATGCTTCTGTATTTTCTATGCCATGCAGTTGTGAACTTAATTCCATGACCACAGCACGATGAACGGGACATAGAAGAACGATATTCGCAGGGACAACGCAGCGTTCGTCGTGCTCTAGTCGTGGAATATCATAACCAACTCGCCCAACAACTTACCATGTTGAACCATAATTGGAGACTGATTAGCTAAGTTCATCAAAGATTTGAGTACGATTATAATGTTCGAGACTGCCCTTGTGTGGTTGTTGTATTAGCACATTTACCAATTATTCTCACGCTCATGCATTGTCCTGCCTCAAATATCGTTTCTGACAGAAGGAACATAGCATGCAGACATTAGGTGACGAGCAGTTAAAGCTAGTCTTTACGTTGAAACAAAATCGCTTGCTGTGCTTCGACTTGTGTTCTTTTAAGCCCGATTCGCCATATATAGTATGAGCAGGGCAATTTATTATCATTCCTTAGTCGTCCACCAAATGATTGTATGTTGCTGTGTAGATAATTTCAAGTCTTGCATCTAGGTCGAGAGCCTGCGCTCATTGTCGGCAACAGTTGTTTATCAAGCCTATACTTGTGGACTGCATTTCGTGGCAATGCAGCGGAGGCTCAGAAGGAAAAGGAAGGAAACAGGCCTTTGTCTCATGGAGAGTGGGTAGTTAATTCAGGCTAGAGGTAGAGGGTTGGGGGGGGGGGTGGAAGGGAGAATTTAGAGGCACATTGCAGGGTCGGTAGGGCAAATATCTTGTTGAGACGGTCTTTGCTAGTTTGCGTGGTGTCGTATTTCCAGAGCATTGTTTATGTTGATAAGGGCATTCTAGTATCTTGTCATAAAAGCAGAGGTCACCTCTTAAGTATGTCGGCTACATTCAGGCTTCAAATCTGCAAGAGAGAAGAAAATACAAAGAATGCATTCCTAATTCACGAATTTAAAGAGGTTTCAACGAGCAGAAATAAACCTTTTTATCGCTAGCATAGTTCTTACGGTTTTGAGCCTAGCCAGGGTCGGGGCGAGAATAACATCTCAAGAAAAAAAACTACACATGCCTTCCAGGGAATTCCTATCTTTACTTTCTCCTGCCTGTTATATTTGTTTTCTTTTTTGTTGCTGTGTACCATCTCCTATGCACGTGCTGCTATCTTGTCAACGATCCCTTACTTCCTCCCTTTTTCCTCTCTGCATTCTTTGGGCTTCTTTCACATGAAGCTCGCTTTTGCATCCTGCTGTCTTCTCCCCTTCTATCTTCTCTACACCTGTTTATTTTTAAATATGTGCTCTAGATCTGGTTTCGCTCTTCCTCCTCTTTGCAATTTTTCAGGTTTCCTCATGCCACCTGCTGCAGCCTCCATGAGTGGGCAACATCTTCAAGTTCACTTTTGCCGCCTTGCCCTCCTTCTACACTGTGCCCTCACCAGTCCTTTCTCCTCAGAGTGAATGCCTTATAAACCCATGTTATTAGTGGCAGCGCTTGCCCAGAAGAAGACAAGTTCTCTTGTCAAAATGTTGGCTATATAGTGAGCTGAGTGTACTCGCAAACTCTTGTTCATTTTCTTTTGTGCTTGTTATTCAATGGGAGAGAGCCCCTCTTGGAGCTTCCTGGGAAATATGGAGCATTAGGACATTTTTATGATATCCAGGAAAATTGAGTTCAATGTAGGAGTAACATCATCATTATTAGCCTAACTACATCCTCTGAAGACTAAAGTCTCTCCCATATCTTCCCATCTAACCCTGTCCTACGCCAGCCGCGACCGCCTTACTCTTCAAAACTTTCTATTCTCATCTGCCCAATTAACTCACTGCTACCCCATGCTGCACGTGCTGTCTCTTTCATTCCATTTTTTTACTCTTTAGTGTCACCAGTTATATTGCCTTCTTCACATCATGTACCTTGCCCATTCCCATTTCTTCTAAATTTTAGTTACCAGATGCGCTGTTCTGTTCCTGTCTATTAACATCGTTTATCATTTTCATTTCAATAGCTCACTCCGTTAACAGCAGCGAACAAGCCAGCAGCTGCGAACAACTACTCTAAACGCTCATGCCTATTAGGCATTTCCATGCTGCCCTTGTGAGTATACCACACGTGGCCACAGCAATGTGTTACATTTTCAGTTAGCTTTAACGCCCTTTTCAGGTCTCTGGCTTAACAGTACCAAGCCGAACCACCTTGACTAAGTTGAATAAAAGTGAAATAATTAACTTTAATTTTTTATTCGTAATGAAGTACAGTCGTGCCTCGTTAACATGGACGCTGGTTGCCGAACAAAACTGTCCATAAAGCGAGTCGTCCGTAATAACGAATCGTGAAGAAAAACAAACATGTTGTGATTAAGGCCTGCTTCTGTGCATACTGTTGTCCTGCAAAGTTTAGGCATGATTTTAGGAGCTGCAGACTCATTAATTATTGACACCAGTGTGCTTAAAATAATGTCGTGCAGCTTTACACGCCTAGTGGTGTGTGGTATGCTTGAAGGCGTCTCGGGAACTACTACTGCGACTGCTCACATCTCACGAGCCGATACTACAACATATCAGTACACATTCGGCTGACGACTGCTGAATGCAGCTTAGTATGTGACGGAACAAACTGTAGAGTTCATTGCAGTCATTCATGCAGTATGGACAATAGTGAGGTGCGTCATTTGGGCAACTTTGTACTGTAAAGTACGAAACCACCAAAAAAAGGGTCATCACTCAGTCATTCACATTTTTTCATTGCATTCCACTGATGTCCTACGTTCAAAATGCAGAAATCGAAACGCCTCGTCGGTACAGTATAGATTTTGTTCTCATCTCCGTCCATATTACCGGAACAAAAATACATGGGCCCTATTGGGCACTGTGCATTTTCGCCTTGTCCACCGTCCGGACAGCGAGTTTTCCATTTTAATGAGGCAGAAATACAGTGAAAAAGTTTGGTCCCCAGAAAAACTGTCCATAATTCGAGTCATTGGTATTAACGGGGGTTGTATTAACGAGGCACAACTGTAAACATCCACTCTGTGCAGGCGAATTTTGATTGGCCTGTGCATCTGAAAGAATGGTCCTCTCTTGTGTTAGGTCTTTCTTCGTGACTGGACCCAACTTGATGAAGCAATTTTCAGCGATGTTGTGGCTGAACTTCCTTTGGATGAGAGGATCCTCGTTGTATGCGAAACTGTGCCCAGAGCAGAAGCTCCCATCTCAGGTAGGCTGTGTTGCATTCTGCCCGCGTTGTTTTTGTGGTGTTCTTTGTTGCTCGACTATATATGTGCATGTCACTTTGAAGCAGAATAATTTGTAATATTGTGACAAAGAAGACGAAGCTGGTGGTGGTGCAGGACAGAGCGCTCCGTCCTGCACCACTGCCAGCTTCGTCTTGTTCATCACATTATGAATAATTTTTATCACCATGCTTAGCTACAATGGCCGTTGCTCACAGCAACATAATTATTGCCATTTTCAAGACGAGGTAAAATTATCATATCCTTACAAGGTGGTCATTGGAGCAGAATGAGGCGTTTTTTAAATTGGCTCTAAACTACTTTCTTGAAAGCATCGCCTGAGTATATGCCCATTTTTGGTGACGAGGAAGCAATGTGAGTAAAAGTAGCATTAAAACTAACTGGATTCACTAATTTTCTGAAAACGGCTCTTTCATGCTGCTAAAGCAACATGGTTGATATGAGTGCCAGCATTACAAATGCACCATGCTGTATTTATTCCTTAAAATGTGCGGCTAAAAAAGCCTGATATAAAGAATTTTGGTTTTCTGACTGCACTTGTGTGACTAAATATCATATGACATATTACAATCCCTTTAAATAGGTGAAGCACAAGTACAAGCAAGCAGTTCTAGTCGCACAGAGTACAGAAAATTCGGACTGCATATCGACACGCTGCCGGGACACCTTCAAGCAGCTCTTGGAGCAGACCCACCACGCCTTTCCCCTCCAGAGAGGCGAGAGCTGGTCCGACATGTTGCACGAGAAATGATGGAATTGTCTTCACGGCCAAACCGGGAATTTATAAGAAGTGTGGCAGATGAGCTAGTGAAGGCATTTCCCGAAGCCCTTGAGGACAGGGGCCTGAATGGCAGCATACTAGGTCGCGGTTATGACTCTCTCTTCCAGCAGCTGGAGAGCAGAGCGGAAAATGTGCTTCGTGGGAAGCAGCAGGCATTGCTCTCGAAAGGAGTACCTTGCAAAAGAAATAGACAATTTTCGTATGGGTGCCCCAATTGGCAACCCCCCCAGTGACCAAGAAATCACAAATATCGAAAACAAAATGGAGTTCTTGAAGCGAGAGGGCCGCAAAACCACACGGGAGATTGACATGCCTCTGGCCATGAGGTACATGGCAGAAACATACTCCCGGCAGCGAGCTTTTATAAACTCGTTGGAGCCTATACACCACACTCAAGAAGTGAAAAATGAATGGCCACTGTCATTTCGGAAGCCCTTCTTCTACCAGCATGCAAATGAGCTCCTCGGAAAAGACGTAAAGGTAAGCCATACCTCGCTTTCCTAATGACAAAATACTGGCACATGGCTATAGCAGGCCTATTGATGGCTAGGTTGATTAATCGTTTGCCGAATGTCTAGTCCAAGTCTTCTAAAAACTTCTCTTTTTATACTCATCATACTATTCCTTTTGAAGTTGTGATTCGAAATACATTTAGCAGTGGAACTTAAGGCATGCATTTTTAGCTGATATAGCTATTCTTAAAGGAGCGTAGGCACCAATTTTTTGGGAGCATATTTTATTCTTTTTAATGATGTGTAAGGCATTGCTGTGCATGGACTACCACGTGGTATTCACCTACTACCGTTGCATAATCTATAAGCTACTTTCTCGCACAGTTTCGCTTTCTGGCTGAACAGCCAAATGATGGCGGTGACGTTACAGTTCATTTAGATCACACGAAGTATGAAACAGGTGTGATATAATACTGCTTTGTCATTTTAATTCACTACAACCTTAAAGCCAGCTTGCCACAGAACAGGAGTGGCATGGAATGAAGGAGCAGCAGTTATATTGCAGCTTTTTTTTATGCCTCACAGGTTCTATATGGAACTGTGATGTTACTGAGCTATTGAAACTGAAATATCTTGAGAAAAAATTTAATTATAAATTATTTATTGATCATAGCTGAACATCACATTGTCATCCTTGTGCAGTAATGTCTTATGCAACATGGAAAAAAAATATGCCACCAAAATTAGGTGTAGATACTCCTATTATACAACGTCATCTCTTGGCAAGCACTATATGAATGTGTGTCAGCTAGAATGTTATATGTTTATTTTTGTGTATACCTATGTTTTGTGGGGTAAGAATGCAGCAACATGTCAGGTCTCGCAGCTTTGTTTAACAAAGCCCAAATGATATTCTATTTCAGAGCACATTTGAAAAGAATTTGCAGCAGTGCTGTTCTCGATTACTGACCCATCTGAAGTCATCGTTAAAGAGAGAGATCGTCTATATGCTCCTTCGTGAACAACTCGAAGAGGAGAAAGGCAATGACAGAGGAAAAGAACATGTGACAATGCCACTTTTGGCTACTGTTTTCAATGACAAAAGTGACCTCCTTTTCAAGGTTTTAGAAGTGAGTGTGACTCCCTTTAAATAATTTAATATGCTCTGCACTTCTTTGTGGTATCGGTATACATGGTCAATATTGTACAGCAGATAACTATTTCTCTAATTACCTATGATAGAAATTTGACACTCGGGTGCCAAACTCATTTCTTTCATTGCTTCTGACATCCCAAGCTTAATAATCTATTGCTGCTCTTGCGATTGTGTTCCTGTCCTGCATTAAGTGTTGGCTAAGTGAATACGCTTCTAGTGGTAAAATTTCTTTCTGGGCACACACCTCAAGGCAGACGCCATAAGCGTTGGTGTGTGTGTGTCATCTTTTTGTAGCGATAGCTGCACTACGCCACCTCTTCGAGCCTTCAGAGTGGCCACCCCTGGTCATGTAGTGCACAGCAGCTGCTGCTGCCGACGGTGCACCAGTGAAACCGAGCTGCAACAGCTCGAATGGCGAAGAAGTGAATGGGGCGCAGATGAAGAAGGACCGCCCAGCGAAACAGACTTTGCAATTCGACTGAGCGAGTTCCACTCAGCCAGATGTAGCTATCGCGTCACTCCAGGTTTATCGAAAGCTAAACTACAGCCATTTTTTGTGGTATGACTGGCTTCACGTTAGGTTTCACAGGTGCTTCTAGGAACTGGATTGTACAGAGCTCTTTGGTGCATGGAAGTTTAATGATTTGCAGTTGTCTATATTTTGTCACATATTTACAGTGAGGAGGAGATTTTCTTGATTTTTAACCTTTCTTTGTAAAACACTGCAATGGCTGCTATGTAGTTGCCTGCAGTGTAGTAACATTTTACATTTTCATTTCAAAATACATGGAATTTTAATTTTTTATCTTCCCCCAGGAAGGAACAAGCATCAACAATTGCCTGACTGAACTTCCTTCAACGCCCATTGTTGTGGCTCTACGTAGGCTTCATTGCACAGCGGTAATAGTTATGCATGCACCCTATACTTTGTGCTGGCTGTAACATGAAGCCTCTAACATAAAATGTGCTTCGAGGCTGTTCACCAAGAGACCCATGCGGATGCTACTGTTTTTAGGCGCTAAAAGCCTACTTTTGTATTATGTTACTGCCGGAAAGGAGCAGATCTTTGCATTACCTGTAGCTTTTAACGAGAGGCACATCTGTGTAGACTACATATTCTAAGTATCACTGTTACCTTGAAAATGGCTAGACTAATGCCTTGGCTTATTTTAGTAGGCCTGTTTCGGTCATTAGTGAATAGTAGCATGCAACCACATTTCTTTCCAATAATGACTGGCAAGGTAAAATTCTAGCATGGGCCTTATCCTGTGTTTAACCCACTACTATGTAATTAATATATACTATCGTAAGGACGTTCTCTCCCGACCAATGCAGTCTAATCTTATTTTCTTCTGTATTGAAATTGGCTTGTTTGACTTTTATTTAAAAATAAATGATGATTCAGGAGTTAGCAGAAAAAGAATAAGCACTGCATGGATTAAAAATTTTCAAGTCTTAACTGTGGCTCTTTCTTTTCCAGGAAGCATATACAGCGAACAGTGCTTCGTTTGTTGTGAGAACCGAATCGTTTTCTCAGAAGCAAGTGACTTCACTGAAGCAGCATGTACTGCCTTCATATTGTACTATGTAATGAATCTGGAGTACCCAGAGGGTGCTGCCATAACCCTCGAATTTGTACAAAGGTGAGTGCCCCATGTTAAAAGGCTTTGGGACCAACTTCTTTTCCTAATAATTCTGACAATATAATGCTTGCAGATCTTGCAGCCATTTTAATAAGAAGCGTTTTGCGTTCTAGGATATTTTTCTGCACTGCAAATGTATTTAATGCACTGACCACTGACTAGCTTATTTTGTTTTTTCTACACCTCACCTGGTGCAGGTTGCAGTACCCAATGCATAGTTTTGCTGTGCGCCTCCACGTGTGCATTGTTGCTGAACCTGATGTACACATGGCCAGTTCTTAAACAGTACCACAACAGTGCTGAACCACAGTCGTACGGTACTGTGCGACAAGGCAGAGCGGAAAAAGGGGATGAAAATGACAAGCACTTTGAGTGCACGTGTATATTTTTGGCTCTCTGCAGCCTCACTGCATCACAGGCTGCTGTACGACCATCTATTTTGCACCATTGTGATACTGCTAAAAAAGTGACCAAGTGTTCTAGGGACAGGACGAACAGCTTGATTTGGGTTAATTGTTTCTCATAGGTCCTCGGTGCAAAAATCCGGCCACTACTTTTCGTACTATACCTGATTGCTGACATATAACAGAGGAGGTCACTGCAGCCTTCGACAGCATATTTTTTTGGCATGTGAAGCTTCTCATGCACACAGTACTTTACTTCATTTGTCTACTGCTGCATCTGCCATTTGGCTCCCGCAGCGCCTTCAGCAACGATGCAAGTGATGGCCGCCTGCAGACTTTAGTTAGCTTGACTTTGCAGCATTACAGTGACGTGGCATGATAAATGATTGCACAAGACCTAAGGCCAGCCTCAAGCACATACCACGTTAAGCTCTGCATGCAGTTTCGCAGTGCTAGCACGATCAGAAGGTTCCCAAGACAGCACAGCCGACCCATCTGTGTGCACGGAAAGTGACTGAAGAGCACCGTTAGGAAACAGGAATTCGATATAGAGTGCGACTGTACTTTTACAGAGGATTTTCAAGGGGGTAACTAGTGTGTTTGATGTAGACAATAATTCTCAATATCTAGTTTCAATATCACCAATATAAACATTGGTGATTCTTCAAAATTCCTGCTTGTTTATTTAATGGCCCTAGGCAGGCATTGCAGAGGAGGGGGAAACAAAAAGGTATCTTGCAAATTATTATACACATCATCTGTACACACGCATGCTTTCCTGCTGTCACTGTGCATCATGATACATTTGAGACATAAATCTGTGTTTGCATTTTTGAGCAGTGGACACGAATTAAAGTTTTATTCAAGTGAGAAAAGAACATTAAAAAATGGTAAAGTAAAGCATGACTTTTTTTTCTTTCCCTGCAGGCAGTTGTTTGACATAAATCCACCAAATGGAAGCAGGCGGAAAGGTGGGAAACGTGCCAGAACATCTGTACCATCAAAAATAATGACCCTTGTGAATAAACTTGGGCTTCAAGTTGTAAGTCGACGTTTTGCTGCTCTGTGATGCTTTCAACTTGTGCCTAAATGTTGGTAATGCATGGAATTAACAGATGTCTTCATCATTAGACACACTCTGTATGCAGCATAAGTTTCTCCTCTGAGAGAAATTATGTGTCTGCACATTTCTGATAATAGCTTTTATATGGTGCTTAAAGATCGTCTCTTTAAATTATTTATTAGGCTATGTAAGGGCCACCCACAAAGTTGTTTTTTGGGCTTCCTATAGTCTTTAGTAAAGGAGTTCTATATCTGCATACGTTTGTAGATGAGGCATGTTCTATATCCTTAATATGTAAAAAAATAATGTTAGGTATTTCTCCTCTTTACCACTTGCGGAGTTAGCTTCAGCTAGTAGTCTGCACAGCCATGTGGCGTACTACTGTGCTGAAAATTTAGAGCAGTATTTTTCATTGGCGAACCAGCTGTTGCATTCATTTATGTATTTTTAACGGAAAACTGCTATATTGTCTCAGTCATAGCATACCAAGGAAAAACAGCAGAGTTGATTTGTCAAAGCAACTTGCACTACTCATTGCAGAATTGACTGTGCATGTTTTTGTTTTGAAGGAAACAGAATGAACCCATGTGGCGTACAAGAGTCAGACTCAACTCAAGAACACAGCAGCAAGTATCCCTCATAGGAGTCTCTCCAGCCAATAGCGTCGGCCAGTTGTCATGATGTCATAGTTAATCCCATTTAAAGAATTAGCCACGACATCATGAGAACCAGCCGACCCCATTTGGATGGAGAGCGTCCTATGAGGGGCATTAACCACTGCATCCTTCACTTGTATGCAACAACAGCACAAGAGGCAAAATAGTGATGCAAGGCTGTACCTATGTAGTGCTTTTTCTGGACATTTCATCATGGATGCTGTAACAAATATATACTTTATGTTCACCATGTACAGCGTTTTAATTTTTTCAACACACAACACAGCTTTTTATGAATGCGTGTGCATCCCATTTCGTACAGAGGGATTCGAAATAGTTTCAAAACACTAGTTTTTAATTTCTGGAACTGTACTGAACACGAAATGGACTGCCTGTTTTATAATTACGGGGCGACCATGAATGAATAAAGTACTCTCATTATGGCATTTACGGATGAGCTCATTTTAAAAAATGATTGCTCCGTATTATGTTTAAGGAAGTGTGCATTATTTTAATGGCATTTCTTCTTATTCATTTTACGTACCTGCATTATTTGTACAACACCTTTCCGTACTGCTTTCTACGGAGAGCCAGTATTTTTAGCGCACATACATTTTAAAGATAACGGAAGGCCTCCGGCAACAATTTACCAGCACCTTTTGCCACAAATAGGAGCAATTTGTTTTACAGTGTAGGCCTACCGGATCACAGAGCGCCATTTTGATCACATGGCTTTTCTAACCAAGGACAACGCGGCGGGCACGTTTTCGTTGCTGTTATTTTGTCCGTGAACGAAAAAATCCCAGCGCTGCTTACCGATTTTTAAAAAAAGCTGGAGGCGCGAGCTTTCGAACAAGACCAAAACGGCGTCGGGGGAGAGCGGAGGTACCGAGCAACGGTGAGACATGATTTGACCTCAATTTAAAAGGCAACTCGTGCGCTTTCGGGAATTAAAATGGCTATTACTAAGCCAGTGGTGGTCCAGCCATTTCATGTTTTGGAGCAGACAAATAGCCATTCTGGAGCACCTTTGTATCAGAACAATAATTCTGGAGCAACCCCGGAGCAGCACCAACGAAATAAACGAGTCACCCAGAAGTGGTTGTTATTAACGAGATAAGGTTCAGCCATGTGTAGCTAAGAAAAAACAAAGTTATTCACAAAAACACTGACAAAAACGTTTTATTATTGCTGGCACTGTCCTGCAGATGTGTTCAGTCAATTGTACTAGATTCCAAAGAACATGTTTACTATAACCTTTTTTTTATGTCGGCACTATCTTAACGCTTCTTGGAATTGTTTACGAAGTCATCGAGCTCGCAAAGTGAATCAGCAAGGCTGGAATTTCCTTGTTCCAACAAAACTTGACCACGTTGGAGCTGCTCCAAGCTTTTGTTCTTCAACCCAGAAGAGATGACTTCTTCGGCGCTCTTCAGGGTTGATCGACACGATGCAACCTTTTCTTCGAGTTGCTTCCGTGACCGTTTCACGTCACAGTCATCTCCGTCACCCGCTGAATTCTCAGGTGTCTTTCTTTTTAGGTCTGCTGCTCAGCTCTGAATTCTTTCTGCGTACCTGGCTCGTGCTCTTTTTACGCTTTGAAGAAGCTGTGCAGACGAAGGCACCTTCGTGGCATCGCTTCCATATCTTCTTAAATATGTCTTCACATGTCGTAAGCCATTGATGCTCTCTATGGATAGTGAAGCTCGACTTTCAAGCATTCGTCTGTTTTGACTGAAGCCACGCTCACAGTCAACATTGCCGTGGGTAGAGATAACAACGCTTTTACCAGCTTTGAAAGAAATGGTTCAGGAGCGTAAATTGCTGGGCTAGTTGGTTCATAATGTTGTCAGGGTGGAACCAGCGGAACACAGACGCAGGACAAGAAAAGGAGGTACACACACCAGCGGTGTGGTGTGTGTACCTCCTTTTCTTGTCCTGCGTCTGTGTTCCGCTGGTTCCACCCTGACAACATGAAAGAAATGGATACTTAATTTCACCAGCCACACTCTTTTGTTGAAACAACTTTGCCCATCGATCATCTATATGACCTTATGCAAGGTGAAAGTCATTAGCCAAGTCACATTTGAGCATATGCCACTCATCTACTAATCCAGACACTTGAGTACTTTGGATGACTTGTGGAAGTTCGCAGGCGAGCATCCGTAAAAAGCGCCCTTCGGCTTTTACCCTGCCAAGATCAAGTCCAAGAATACTTGCACTTTGACGAACTTTGTTGTTCAGAGGCAATTTATGCATTAGGTCCTTCGAGCAAGACATCTAGAATTCCCGTGCACCAAGACGCAAGCGCTTTCTTTGACTTGCATCCCACACCACCAAAGCTTGCTCGGTGTCCGCACCGACTTCGGCTTTCAGTTTCCACAGCGCGGGGTCCTGCACATTGAGAGCCTTCAAGTCATCTGCACTTTTGTTGATGTAGGCTTCGCTTCGCAAAAAGCAACTGAGGATTCGCTTCACTAACGACATCATCTCCAAGTGAAGAACGTGCAGAAGTGGTTCTTCTCTTTAAAATAACTTCTGGAAACCCAAGAAAAGGTCTGCACAGTTCTTTAAAAACAGCACTTTTGCATACAGGGTTTTGTCTGCAATTGCCGAAGAAAGCTTGTCGTGCAGGTTTTGAGCTTCCAAGCGCTCTCCAGGTTAATCATCCTAGCGGAAGTATGTCTGGAGTGCTTGAAATTGCTCCTGCATGCGACAAAGAGAATCTTGAAGCATCAACCAGCGATTTGAGACGTGCTTAAGAAACACATGGGAAGAAATCCTAGCCCATCTTGGTATTCCTTAATGCCTTCTCTGCGGACGGCGCCCTTAATGTAGTAGTAGATGCTTCGCACAAGCTCCTCGACGTCTGCACCAAATGCCTCCAGTCCCTTTGAAAAGGCGTTATGCACTTTGTGCAAATTGCAGTGGCCTACGTCCACCAGGTCTGACGTTGTGTACTTGTCAAGTTTGTTTCTGATGCTTTTCATGACATTAGGGCCGTTGCTAAAGAAGCAAATAAGCCCTTGCTTCGGAAGCTCTGTCAAAGCATCTTCAATGCATTCAACAATTTTCTCTGCAGTCCCTCGTCCAAGATGAAATGATTGGAGGTGGTCAACAACCACTTGTTGCTGCTTGTTAGAAAAGTATCTTACAAGTACATCCAGCTGCTGCACCCTTTGCTCGGGTTTCGGGGTTTCATCAACCATTATTATGAAGTAGACATTTGGGTGACACAGTTCACTTATTACTTGAGATTTAAAGTAAGGACCAAGCCCATCAGAAACAATGCGGAACAACTTGGTACTGCCATAGCTGATCTCCTTTGCAACCTAACTATATGGAAACACGGACTGGCACATTTCTGTTGCTGTGTCTCCCAAGGAAAAAGGTATAGACTTGCAGACGACAGACAGAGCAAAAACGGTTTCTGCTTTCACAACTTAATCTTGGACAGATGTGCCAGCTGTCCCGTGTGAGAAGTCCAACGTAGTTTGCACTAGCTTCAGTGGCTGCAGGTATCCATCTTTGTCCCTGTGCTTTGCAGCAAATTCAATGTGTCTTTTCAGCGTTGCATGGCGTTTTATGGCTGTAATTCCATGCATAGCACATGAAACGACTGTATTGCAGAGCACACAAACGGGATCCGTTTCTTTAGTTCCCTTTTTTGCACCACACATTAATGACATCATTGTTGGAGTCCACTTCATTGAGGATGGATTCATTAAATGTTGTGGTTCGCCCTAGAAAGAAAGAAACATTAAAATTTGCGTTTCAAACAAAAGGATCACACATTTCAATGAAGAAAATAAATAATTCCACACTGACCACATGTCCCCATCAAGAAACATTAGCCCGAAGTAAATCTCCTGAAGAAAAAAAAATTGGAGCATCTGCGTAGAGTCTTGCTAAAGGACACATTAGCTTCCTCTTTCAATAGCCACGAATGCGCAAGCACATGTTAAAGTGCAAACTTCGAAAACACGAATGGTTAATTCCTGAGCGGCTAAAGCGCGCAAATGTGAACGTGCCCAAGGCGATTCCCTTGGTCGTTAAACCAGGTTCCCACTATACTCGTCTGATTGTACATGTAAAGACATTCGGTGGTGGCAAAATGCGTATTATGAAAGCTCAATATGTCTGTGTAAAAGCTGTTTCAAATGCAAGCGTTTGAGCGAACGCGAGATTGTGCAGCGCGAATCGCCGGAGAATTTCCATCCTGTTGAAACTACGCCGCTCTGTCAAAACTAGAATCCGATTCTCGCACTGCAATTTCTTACTGTATGATTACACAACTCTAACCTGAACAGCTTAAATGGCGTAAATGTATTTCACTTTAACGAAACTCCAAAGAGTGCTAACGTTAATGAAGCTTCACGTTAATGAAACTCCAAAGAGTGGTAACAAACTGCCCAAACAAAGAATGATAAACCACGCCTGTGCACACACGCCACTTTTATCCCACACGTGCAGAAAATTACTTACGCTTGTTAATCATCAGTGATCCTATGAAGAGCTTATAAACGATGTCGCATAAACCACGTCCGCGATCACAGTAGCAGAAGCGCGGAATTCCGATGCTGAAGGTCGCACTTGCACCGTTGCCTCGTTTCACGTGTTCGTTTGCGTTAAGAGTGAACTCTAGTTGCGCGAATGAACAGGTAGTAGCTGCTAAATTCTACCACGGACCACCAGCGCACAGCATTGCCAACTGCGAAAACATTTTAGTAGGTTGCCAACTGAAAGCTTGAAAGGTACCACAAATAGCTGCTTTCCCGCTACCGTGTCATCTTTTTGGCGCAGCTAGGGCGCAATATTGATCAATTTGCCTTTTTTGGTGCAGAATGGTGCAGGAGAATGTAAATGTATCAGAATGGCACAATTGGCACCGCTGGAGCACCACTGCTAAGCAAATACTGGCTATTTCTTTCCAAAAATTCGATGTCAGGTGCAAAATGACCTCGTGAATCCTAATATGACAAAATTAAAAAACCCAATTTTTCGCGAATTTTCGGCCCGAAAGAGCCGTGCCCCCCCTTAAATAGAGTTTCATATAACAGAACAGCAGTACAGGAAACACAGTTGGAAAAGGAGTGTACGACTGCACAGCACCTGCTGCCCCCTGAAAAGTTGGAAAAGTGAGACCGGCGCCCCCATTGCCTCCCTAATGTCCCCTCTTTCAGTTTGCCCAGCTGTTGCTGCCATGAGAAACAGATTAGCGTCATGCCTGAGTCTCGCACCCATGGGTCATGGCAAATCTATCTAACTGCCCTCCTCCTGAGTTTTCTTGCGGGCCATATTTCAGGACATCCAAATTTCATCTCGACGACCTTTCAAGATAGGCAGTGAAAAACACAATCTGCTAATCTGACTTCGTTGTGCAACATGAGAAAAGTTCTGGTGGCCCATATTTTGAGACATGCATTTTCAAGTTACGTATAAAACTAGCCAAGCACTTACTAATTCCACAGAGAAGAGTGTTAAGCTTGCTTAATAAACAGAAGCATAGTGAATGCTCAGTCTAGAATTCTGGAACAGTTCATTGCGAGAATGTTATGACAAATAAAGACTGTTTTCAAATCTGCAGTTCATTTTACTCGACACCATGTGATCAAATGAACAACTGGCAGTTTTAGTGGCAGTTCAACACAAGCTAGGAGTCCTCCATCGCACTCAACTGCAATGCATAAACTGCACGGCTGATCTGCAGTATGAGTTCAACCGGGATTTCTCCAACTGGGTACCGGGAAGCCCACGGTTTCCGCATGCATGTCAGGAGGAATGAATGATGACAAAGATATGGGGAGGTTTCTCAGAAACTTTTCAAAGCCACGAGAGTTTCCTAAGGCTAAAAAGTACGAGAACTCCAGTACTTCATGTGTCTACAAACTGTCATATGAAACCCGTCCAGCTCACCTCGTCTTGAGTCCTGTAGCATGGTGGGTTTGAGTTCGGGTCAAACTGCATATCTGATGGAATGGACTGTAATTTAGAAAAATGAAAATAGAAAAGGATGTAAGGAAATGTGCGAACACACGACACGTCACCAGCAAAAAAAGAATCAGAATCAGAACTCATAAACAATCGGAATAAGGACACCGTAGACGGCCGAAAGTACAGTCATAAGTAAAAGTGCCCTTCATTTCTTGCAGTGTAAGTGCAAAGAAAGGAATAAAGATATGAACACAAGAACAATTTCGAACAGGATAAGAACACAACATACTTCCGCCAAACCCTTCATTTCACAATTTATAAATGCTTCGAAAAACTGAAAGAAACTCAAAGGTCATTCAAGGCAAAGCATCAAACCACAAGTCAGCATTAAAGGGGACTGTTGAGCTTTTACTCGCTTTTAAAATGTGAATAGAAAAGAAAATTAAAAAGCTAGGAATAATACAATGCACGGAAATAAAAGGAACATACAAAAAGCCAGCGGTTAACACAACCAGAAAGCTCATTGTTATATGGCATCAGAGATTTGCAATAAAACCAACACAATCACAGAGCTCTACGAGCGGGCAGGGACAGCACCCATGTCACGCAGCAGTGGACACACATTATTCGAATAACTTGCTGTCAGGCTACAATAGTTAAGGAGGACGTACTGACTCGCATCCTCTTTGCAGTCCAACTCAGCCAGCATACCATTCTTAGCAATTGTAGATTGCTTGCATCCGCAGAAATAGCAGTTAAGTGCTGCCAAACGGAAGCACCCTTATTTTGTTTGCAGCTTTTTATATTTGGAAACAGATAAGGGGCTGCGAAAAATTTTCGCTGATACAGTCGACAAATGTCATGCAAGGGAGATCAGCTGCGTATCATGGCTTTTCGGGTATGCACCATTAGGTATGTAACCTACTGCCTGGCTGTACCGGCAACCAAAGCAGATGAAATGAACACAACAAGAACCCAGCCTTGGTAAGGCATGTGCAGTCGCAAAATAAAATTTAATGAAAAATGGGTGTATAGAAAAAGATGTTTCTGCAGGACTGCCTTGCCACCCAATCAGTTGCTATTCATTCCAGTGGATGAAGGGTGGCGTTTCTCTCATGATTACCAATTTTTTCCCACACTTGCATCACGTGAAGTGTTGTCCACTAGCCCCATATTATAGCAGGCAAGGTTCTGGTTCTGTCAGTGTTCTATCACTTACAAGCAAGTCACTACCATCTCATAGCAGTCGATAATCACTTCGTGCTTTATGTTTCACTATAAAAAATGGATTTCCTCTTGCAGCCTACATAGCACCGGATTATCCAGACGGGTAGCGGACTTCAGGCCAACTGTGTGCAATAAAGTTAAATTTCTCTTTTTCCTCCCCTATTGAAAACATTGCCTGCCACTTCCGGACTGCAACTTGGCTGTGCAAACTTACTACGGTTGCAGATAGACGGCCAGCCCTATTCCGAATGTTGTAGAGGGCTAAGAAAGCAGCGGCAGCAAATTTTTAATGAATCCAGCCAAGAAAAGAGCTGTTCTGAAATATGTAACCCACAATTCGTATTTAAATTAAAAAAAGAAATGTGAGCACACTGCTGCACTGCCCCAAAAAGGTCCCAGTACAAGCCAGAAATCACAACTATATGACGTGCCCTGGGATGCTGCCAAGACACTAATGCATCCACGATGGACTGAAATGATATAATCGATCGTGTCCCACAATTCTAGGCTGCCCTCTAGCCAAAAGGTAAATAGCTGGTGGTAATGAACTGCCATGATAAAGTGAGTTTTCAAATAGCTTTCTATCAATGATACACTATTTCGTATAAATTTCAAAGGGGCATGAAGTGTCCCCACTTTGTTGAGTACACATACTCAATGGGCATAAGAGATGAGGACATCACCACAGTGCAAGGTCCTATTTAGCCGCCAAAGTTACCAGACTGCAAAAGTAATGTCTCCTTCCTACTTTTCTTTCTTCCTTACAGCAGCAATGTAACTGCATCCTTCCATGATATGTAATTCTGCAGTTGGTATTGGAGGATCAGCATTAAAATTCCCATACCGACATACCTACCTTTTTGGACTCTTCTTTCAGGCAGACCAGCAGGAGGAGCAGCAAGAAGTTGAAAGGCTGCCATACATTTTTGTATAGAAAGGCAAACATTCCACAAAACTAAACTTCATTTCGAGACTCACACTGTGTGGGATGAAACTGACAAGAAAACGTTTTTTTTTCTATCAAATGGCTTTGTGGAATAACGGAGCCACCCTTCGTCCCTGGCTGTTCACAAAAAATGTGTTATTCATTCATTTTGTCAATCAAAGTTCCTTACAGTTACCCAAAACGTTGCTAAGAATGGTCTCGGTCACAGATGAATGAAATGCACATGAATAACATGAGTGGTCTTTTTATGATATGTATTGCTATGATCCTGTTCAAGCAGCCTGCAACAGCCCCCAAACACTTTTAACCTGGCCAACAAATCTTTCAGTGCATAATCGTTAAACAGTGCAGTTTTCTTCTATGCAAACAGAAAAGCACAGCTGCAAAAAGCTGCCTTCTTCTGAATACAAAAAATTATGTAAAGAGCACCACATGGCCATGAAATATGCGGGATGCAACATGCCACAGCTGCACAGGGGCTGTAAGTAACACCACAGTGGAGGACTTGAGACATTTTCAACCAAGTGGGGTACTTCAATGTACACTCACAATGCACAGCACAAAGGTGAATTTTGCATTTCGTCTGCATCAAAGTGCAGCAACCACACTTGGGATTCAATAACTGCAGCTTTGCTCCCAGCAGCCAAATTCCATAGCCGTAAACTAAGGGATTTTAAGGGTAAATAAGTGACGATAGTGATTAATACGCCTGTCACACGGGCACTTCGAAGCGCGAACGGTCTCGATCGCGGTTGACGTTTGAAGCGCGATCGAGATTGACAGCTGCCACACGTATCCACTCGATTCCGATCAACTAGTTAGATCGCCGCATACCAGATGGCGCTGCGCGTACTATCATCATTGCGATCGGTTTGTAGTAAATTAAAACTAACAATAGTTATTAAAACTTTCTCCTGAAAATTTCATCTCGTGAGCATAAAAAGCAGCTTAATAACGTTCTGCGGCAACCATGGTTTCACATTGCACTGATGCCCTGGCATCTGCGATAGCCGGAAATAAATAGCCTTATCCACGTCCAGTCGCGGACTCTTTCTTCGATCGGTCCTCGATCCTGTGCCATCCGTGCTCGTTTCTCGTGCCTCATTTCTTCGATCGTTGTGTCGTTTCGCCAAGAGCGATGAGTGCCGAAAAAAAGCGCGAAATAGCCGTCATGATGTCCGCGTCTGCAAGCTTGGATGCAGAAATCAAAGTGGCCAGGACAAGGAGTGAAAGCTTGAAAAGACGCCTCCTCCTCACAAGTGCTTTTGCAACTGCCGCTGCTGCCGCAAGTTGTAGCAGTGCTGTACACCGCGAGCGCTGGATTTTCATCCGGAAAGAGAGGTGGTTTGAGGACACCTTGCCTCACCTCGGCGAGAACTTTTTCAAGCAATAGTTCCGCGTCTCTCCAGCTACTTTTCGCTTTATAGTGGAAGCGTGCCGGCCCTTGCTGCTTCGCGAGGATACCGTCATGAGGCCGGCGATTTCCGTCCAAAAAAAGAGGGTCGCCATAAGCTTATACAAACTGTGCTCAAGGCGGAAGACAGATCGATCGCGAGCCTCTTTGGAGTCGGCCGGTCAACAGTAAACACCATATACAGAGAATTCTGTATGGCAGTAATTGCTGACCTTGAGCCCAAGTGGCTCACAATGCCAAGCGGAAAGCGGTTCACTGACCACATCAAGGAGTGCAGCGCCGTGCTGGACTTTCCACAGGCAGTTGGGGCGTTGGACAGCTGTCATTTTCCAGTCTCGCCGCCGAAGGAGAAGGCAACAGACTATTATAACAACAAAGGATGGTAAGGTTTCCCAGCTTAAATCATTTTTATTTCTTTTCTTGGCGGGCCGACACTGACACGCCGTTTGCAGTGAACATGTGATTATTAGTTACTGTCTGTTTAGCCTTTGCAGTAACTTTATCACTGCTTAAATGGTTTTGCACGCGTGAAATAGTGTAATTCAATGTTGATTTATACTGCTGATGATATTAGCGCATCAGCAGTTTTCGCCCCTACTGTATACTGTATATTTCAAGATTGCACAGCAGTGTTCTTGCAAAACAGAAGAATTGTCTTTAGGCATGTTTTCTGAGCCAGGAAGCCACCTTGAGACAGCTTTGGTCACTGCACACAGTGCAATATTTGCTGTTGGCAGAAATGGGGCATTACAAATATTATTACAGCTGAACTGTGACTGACTTATGTTATTGTTGTTACTTTGCAGGCATAGCATCATACTGCTAGCCCTTGTTGACCACAAGTACAAGTTCCACTTTGTCAGGGTTGGCACACCCGGCCGCTGCCATGATGCATACGTATATGAGCAGTCCAACCTGGCAGAGTTTGTGGAAAGCCCGGAATTTCAGTCGCCTGTAGCAAACATCAGTGGGACACCAGTCGGGCCACTCATACTTTGTGACCAGGCTTTCGCCCTGGCATCACATCTAATCAAGCCATTTAGCCACAGGGCCCACCTGGATGATGAGATGAAGGAATTTAATTACCGGCTCTCAAAAGCGAGAAGAGTGGTAGAAAATGCCTTTGGGAGGATGAAGGTTCGATTTTGATACTGCATGAAGCTAATGGAATGTGACCTGGACAATGCTGCTGATGTGATTCGCGCCTGCTGTGTGCTGAACAATATTTGTGAGGAGTTTAACGAGCCTGTCATGCCACAGTGGGTCTTCTTCGTCAGAATGACCAACGCGCTGTATGAGCAGCCAGAGGACGTCACGGACACTGCAACCACAATGCATTGCGTGTTGTGCAATACGTTATATATTCTGTTGTGCAGTGTCGTGCTGTGTTCATAAATTGTAAATTGTGGGGTGCAACATGCTGAACCCACGCATGGGCTATTAAGGACACCATACTGGAGGGCTCTGGATTAATTTCGATTCATGGGCTTCTCTATTGTGCAGTGACATTGCACAGCTCATCTGTGCATTTCGCATTTTGCCTACTTAGAAACACAGCCGCTGCAGTCAACAGGTACACCTGGGCCCTCTCACTCAGTAGCCGAGCCCCATAACCACCTAGTCACCGCAGCAGGTGTGCTATGTTTCCAGTGCACTTAAGACTTTGTTTTTTTATTTCCATTACATGACTGCAGGTTATTGAACATGATGTGTGCAGTGTGTGGTGCCTTGTTTGCCATTTCTCTATTGTGCTTATTGTTTACAGTTTATTCCCACCACATGACTGCAGGATACTGAGCACATTTGCAGTGCCTGGTGCTGTGTTTTCCATTCTTTGTTCTCCTATATTTTCACGGAATTTTATTTTGTTTTTTTTTTCACATTACTCTAAGTTATCGAACATAGCTGGTGAGCACCTGCAAAAATGCTTTGGAGAACTTTATTTGTAAAGCGTTAACACAGTGTTGTTGCAGAAAGGCATCTGCCATACTTAAACTGGTAAACAGAGCTCAAGCTTATTGTTCCATTAAGAAAAAGTGACTGCTTTCGCCCACCTGCTCCTAATGAGCACGCTCAATGCCTTCATGTACAACGATGATGGTAGCGGCCACATAGATCTCAGACGTGTGGTTTTAGAGAATGCCCCTTTGCGCATGAACTCCACAAGAGAATGCAGACAGACAGATAGAGCCCCGGGAAATTCGACATTGCTTCCTGTGTAATTGCACCATGAACATGGTCTCCGATATGCCCTGTTACCCCTCAATAAACACAGCCCAGCTTGTACTCATGTAAGAACTTTGCAACGTTAAACCCTGATGTTGCATACGTCTTGCAGATGAAACTGACTTAGATGCCGTGTGGGTGAAAGCAGTCGTATCGCAGTAAGCTTCATCGATGACCATTAACCACCAGCAATGCAAGTGTGTTTGCAAATTGCTATGAGGCAATCCATCTGCCTTGAGAAATCGCTTCCATGCTGGCATGCTCATGTTCATAACTTTCCTGTGGAGCCTGACCATCTTGTTGTCAAAATTTAACCCATTGTTGTCGTTTGCGGCCATACATGTGGAGTTTGGCTGGTAAACGGACCCCACGTTTCTTGTTTTGTTAGAACAACATGACCATTTGCATGCACCTGCTTCATGCTCAACCTGCCAGCACTATGCTGCTGATGAGAGTCAACATGGATCTCGGATACACCATAAAGGATTCCTGCGTCATCACAGATGTAATTTATTCAGTGTGATGCAAGCTTCAACATCACAAAACTGCATACCTGTAAACAAGTAACTGCTTTCTTACTGTGGTATCAGAGTACAACATTTGCTATCTCCGCAAAGTGCTTCCCGGCTGGAATGTGCATTTGTATTGAGCGTGGGATGTGTGCCGGCATCTATGGACACGTTGCCAAGAGTGCGTCTCTATAACTGTTTTTAGCAGTAGTAAGAGACGCTTCTGCACTATTTAAGGTGCATGCCAGACACATAGCTTTTTTCACATCATGATCTCACCCAGCTACGGTAGATTCTTGTGCAAAACAGGAGACACATGCCTCATCGATTAGGTTGTTATGCACCACTTCTGCCCGAGCCGCACTGATGCAGGGCTCCTCATATGAATACACTACGCTGTGTGTGTACATACGTGTCTATCTTTAAAGGTCTATGCCTTGACACCTTCCTTAATCTCTTTTACGCACTATCCAGGTAGCCTCGCATTTTCTTTCCTTACTCTCACCCTTTCAGAGATGTGCAATCTTCCCGTGCATCGGCTGCCGGCATGTATCCCATGTTCAATTACAACGCGAAACTCTGTCAGGAACAGCATTCCCCAGATATGTGGATTTCTTCTCTTAGAGTATGCCTTGTGGCGCAGAAGCAGCACGAATGTAAAGTGTAGACTTTGAATTTCATGCAATTTCTTTTAGGGCAGGCAAAAAAAACTACGAAAATGGTACAATGTTGCAAACATTTCAAGCAGCTTTTTTTCAAGGTGTTGTAGACGTCTACAACTTTCGCTTAAATTTTTTCTTGAAGCTAACATTTAAAAAGTTAGCTGTTTGTCTTCGCTAGAATACTAACTGTGCAGACTAGTCCAGCCAACCCTCTAAAGCACTCCATTGGCCTCGCTTGCTTAGGACGCTCCGCCTTCTAAAAACTTGGTTACATTTAGCTGGGCTGCCCAGTGTTACTGCCGTTGGCACAAATTTGAAAGTGTATGGATTGCTTTAAATTACTGCTTGACATCTGTGGCTCACGAGAGGCCTGCACTTAATCAGCAAAAGAAAGAGGTCATTAGCATCATCCACAAGTACTGCAGGCTCCATTATGTATTACTGTGTACTTAATACATGCCGTATTATTGCACATTAGAACACAAGACTATTGTGCACCACATACAATGTTTCAGTTTCTTGCATATTGTATTTTTTAGCTTGAAAGGAACTTGACTGCTTAAAATGCCATAAAAACACATGAACAATCTAGATGTGATTTTGCTCGTATAGCAAGGGAGATCGAAAAAAATCTATCTTAATGTTTTCTGAAATTTTTGCACAGTTTAATGCACGAAGATGAATATATTTTATTGTGACAATGTTTCCGCATAACATGCGGCTCACCACTAGGAAGCTGTCTATAGTGTGCATGTCCAATGCAGAGATGGCAAGAAATCACTGTTGAAATGTTGTTTGGGTCCAGTTGCCTTCTAGTTTGCAGCCACCTCTTAAGGATGGTTTACGGTTCATGGGGCTTCAACGTCCCAAAGCGAACCAGACTGTGAGGGACGCCGCTGCGAAGGGCTCCGGAATTTTTGGTGTTACAGCGTGGAGTTAACTGTTCATCAGAGATACACTTTTTTTTTAGCTTACTCTCACTATATGCAATCTTCAGAGGAAACATTTAACTTCTTGGTTTGTTGTATGCTCACGCAGTACGTCTATCTGTTGTCTCATTGCTCGTTGTCTCATTGCTGTTGTCTCATTGCTCGAAGAACAACCAAACAAAATTTCAGACTGACTTCCCCCGCCCGGCTATAGCAAACACATGGACACCAATAACGTTTCGGTTCTCTTGGCAAACTTCCGCAGTATACTACCGAAACTTCATGTTCTCAATTCATGCATCTACACATGTTCCGCGGATGTCATTGTCGGCACTAAAACCCCGACTCTGAATTGTCATTTCCGCCTTCGTATAAAATTTTTCGTAAAGATCGGATCAGCTCTCGAGGGGGAGGAGTAATCATAACAATAAAAAAGGAATTCCGCCCGACCGTTGTACCTATTGACACAGGACTGGAAATGATTTGGGTCTCGGCACATGTTGGAACTAGAGAAATTATCTTAGGAGTTCTTTACAGACCTCCTGACTCTGCTACTGAGTTTACTGATTCCCTGAATGAAGCCTTTGAGCAGATAACACTTAAACATCCCAAATCAATTCTTGTCCTGTGCGGAGATTTCAACTATCCTTCTATCAACTGGTTGGATTATTCTGTCAGCCATCATAAAAGCCGAGCCGAATGTATTTGCTTTCTCAATCTGTTGCAACTTTATCAACTAACTCAGCTGGTTCGTGAACCCACACGCGGCGATAATACTTTAGATCTAGTTTTCACCAACCATCCTGACCATGCGTCTGCTTTTGTGCTGGAGGAAATCAGCGACAACAAGATTATTCATTGCCGCTTCAGCTTGCCTCGCCCTGATAACGCAAGGCTCAGCAAAGAGATACTGGATTACGCACGTGCAGATATACCTAAAATGAATAACATTCTAATAAGCTTTGCAGCTGATTTTCGCCACGACTTCACTAAACGTACTACGAATAAAAACTGGTGCTTATTTCGTGATAAATTAAAAGAACTTGAGAAGATATGCATTCCCAAATTCACAATCTCAAACTGAATAAATGATCCCTGGTTCACTAACGAATGCAAAACGTACTTAAACAGAAAAAAGAGGGTATACAGAAGAGCTTCAAGAACCAATGCACCACTCGACTGGATTAAATATAAGGAAATTGCTGCGCTTACTGAAAGAAAACTCGAAGAAGAGAAACAAAAATACTATTACGACACACTTCCGAAACTATTAAAAAGTGATCCCATAAAGTTTAGGCGCACTGTAAATCCTAAAAGCAGCAACATTTTACAAGCACTAACTACAGGAGAGGGCTCGCCCTTACCGTTACACGAGTGCGCCGAAATCTTCAACAAATCTTTTAGTAACGTGTTCACAAATGAACTCCCCACTGATAATTTACCGCCCATTTCTCCAACATACATACGGTTTCAATTTGCACCTATTACTATCACAACAAATGGCGTCGCCCGCGCAATCGACAAGCTAGAACTAAAAAAGGCCCCAGGACCCGATGGGATTAGTACAAAGATTCTGAAACTAACATGTCACGAATCATCTGGTTTGCTCGTGCTGATATTTCAACAATCTCTGGATACAGGAGAGCTCCCGGACGACTGGAAACAAGCACACATCATTCCCGTACACAAATCAGGAAGTAACACCGATCCAAACAACTTCAGGCATATCTCACTTACTTGTATCTGCTGCAAACTACTAGAGCATATCTTCTTTTCCCACATCATGAACCATCTGAACCTAAATAACTTACTTCTCGAGAACCAGCACGGATTCCGGCAAAACCGATCATGCCAGTCGCAACTCTTTGAGCTTGTGACTGACCTTCATCAATCCCTACCCATGTCTCATCTCACAGACGCCATTTTCATTGACTTTACAAAAGCTTTTGACCGTGTTGCCCACAAACGCTTACTGCTAAAGACCCGAAATTTACAGCTCGACGACAAAACAACTACATGGATCGAGGTAACCGATCGTTACCAGTCGGTCAAAATTGAGAACCTCATTTCTAAACCCACTCGCGTATTATCCGGTGTCCCACAGGGCTCAGTATTAGGGCCATTACTTTTTCTAATTTATATAAACGACATAGCCTCTAATATTACTTCATCAATACGGCTTTTCGCAAACGACTGCGTAATATACAGGCAGATAACCACCCCGACTGATGCACTAGCTCTCCAATCAGATCTAACAGAACTAACTGAATAGTGTTCAACGTGGCAGTTGGATATTAATGTCAGTAAAACTAAGCATGTAAGATTCTCTAGCGTAGCAGAAACATCACAGAATAATTACCGGTTAAATAATAGTGGAATTGACTCCGTGTCGTGTATAAAATATCTGGGAGTGTTTTCAGTCAGAACTTAACCTGGGATGCTCACATTGAATACATAACTAATAAAGCCTTTAAAAAAATTGGTCTCTTGAAACGCCGTTTACCCCTTGCGAACGCTGAAACACGGCACAGCGCTTATACAACGCTTATCAGATCATCTGTTGAATACGCTTCTGTTATATGGAACCCCTCCCACGCGATTCTTACAAATGCTCTAGAAGCAGTACAAAATAAAGCCGTCAGAATCATACTGTCATCCTACTCACGTCATCAAAGCGTATCAGCAATGAAGCAAGCCATGAACCTTCAACCTCTTGCTACACGTAGAAAGTTCGCCCGGTTGTCATTATTTCACACCTTATACTATAGCGAAACGCCATTCTCCCGAAATCATATCTTTCCTGCATGTCATAGTTCAGCTCGCCTGGATCATGCGCATAAGGTACGTCCGATTTTCGCTCGCACACTAAAATATCAGAAGTCACCGCTGGTTTTGTCAATAAATGACTGGAACTCATTGCCACCCAGCCTTGTCGGCCATACTGAATTATCTTTTCAAACAACTTTACTAACATTTCTGAACACGGAAAATGCGTCATAGAGTGCTGAATGATTTACCGTCTCCGTGACTTTTTGGCGGTCCTTTTTTGCTTTGCCATTTCTTGTGTGCTGAACAGCTCTGGAGCCTCTTTTATGTGCCATTGTATATTTAGTTACTTATTTTGCCCTAATTATTAATCACTTGTTTGAACGTGTTGAATTTTGTGGTTTCAATATGTTATACTGCACTAACCAAATGTTACCCAAACTCTGCCCTCTGTATATTTACCATCATTTGTTATGAGTTGATTTGTTATGTGTGCTTTCTTTTCATCATCCCCCCCCCATGTAATGCCCTCTTCTGGGTCTTTAGGGTAAATAAATAAATAAATAAATAAATAAATAAATAAATAAATAAATCCCAAAGCAACCCAGAAACCAGCACATTACAGGGCCACGGCTTTGTTGTTGGGCTTTTGTAATACTGGACGCATGTCATATTAAGGATGCTATTTGTTCAGAGTAACACTTCGAGTAGGCTCTGACATTCAGTGTAGTTAACTGTTTTCAATGTTCTTGGTTCTCTTAATTTTTCAAGGCTACACAACATAACATTAAGTTCTAAAAATTATTGTGCTCTGTAGTATGTTCTTTTCCACTCATTCTATGTGACTGCAATTCTCAAATAAATCTTTGTATCCTCTCTCTCTTTGTACAAACATATGTGTCATTCCTGTACTTTCTTTTTGGTGTGGTGTTCTTGTAACATACAGTTTAGTCTGTATCAGTGTAGGACTGAATCCATAGACACTGGTAGAATCGCACCACAGACGTAATGACTGAAATAATTTATTTAGGACGTTTCAAAGAATTTAGTCATGACATTGACCATCTTCTCCTGCCGCTTGTACTGCCGCTCTCGCAATACCACCTCAGTAGCATGAGAAGCCTCCACGCTCTCTCTCAGCAGCCTATGGTCTGTGAGCAGAGCTTGCTGGAATTCTTTCGAACATGTGGCACGCTTCCTCTTGTGCAATGGTTGCTGCTGAGGAGACGGTTGTTGTGGCGGCGGAGTATTTTAATTCCCCTCCGAAGTGCTGCTGTCGAGGTTCTGCGGCCTGCTGATTTCCGTTGAGGCTTCAAAGGCATCACTTGCAGGCATGGCAGTGCGGCTGCTGGTACTATTCGTGCCATGCACCATTTGTTCAATGAGCTGCACAAATAAAAAGTAGCTTTTTGTGTTATGCAGGTGATTATAGCTTGTACGAGGCAATTTATTTCACTGGATTTTAGAGGCGTGGTTAACCCCGAAATGTACTTCAGTATATACAGAGAATATCCTGCACGTTTTGTAGGATATGACAGCCAATGCAAAATGAATTTTTATACAGCAGGACAATAAGAGACAACAAAATCATTGTTCCATCCTTTGCTAGATGTCTGTACAACGAAATGCAAGCTACTTGCATGTTCTACAGAACTCTGGCCACCACAGCTGGACTCCTGGGCCAGCGTAGGATCATTTACCGGTAAAGACCCAAGAAAAGAATGAAGATGCTCAAAATGCGGCCAGCTGATGCACCGGAACCGGTCGTCTTTCCGGTCTTGAGAAAGTGCCTGTACAAATTGAACGTTTTGTATGACACATACCGCACTACAGGAAACAGCTGCAAAAGGAGTGTTTGAAAACTGAGGCCGGCATAATGAGACCAGGCTTCCGCACCTACAGCTAAGAAAAACCATGCTAAAACCACAACACAAAAGAGAGCACATAGCACAGGGGTTTGTATTGTGGTTTTAGCACATTATAACATAGCCTCTGCAGATGATCACCAACTAGCCCGACATTAGCTCTTGTTAAAAACTGGGAAAAAGTTTCATAATGCAGATTCGCGGATAAGAGTCGAATTCTGCGTTGCCTCGCTAGCTAATTAGCTTGCATTCGTTTGGTAGGAAGGAGAAGGTGTGTCCCCTCGAATTTTGTGCACTATGCACGAACATTTTTTCTATGAACCCGCATCCCGTAAATTTTTGATCCTGTATGTCTGTACACAGTAAATATGGTTACCGAGTGGGCGTCAGCTGGACTCGACAAACTGTACCAACGTGGCTTTTTCGCTAGCTTTGCTGTGACACCCATTAATAATATTAATAATAATAATTGGTTTCTTGGGGAAAGGAAATGGCGCAGTATCTATCTCATATATATGGTTGGCCACCTGAACCGCGCCGTAAGGGAAGGGATAAAGGAGGGAGTGAAAGAAGAAAGGAAGAAGAGGTGCCGTAGTGGAGGGCTCCGGAATAATTTCGACCACCTGGGGATCTTTAACGTGCACTGAAATCGCACAGCACATGGGCGCCTTAGCGTTTTTCCTCTATAAAAACGCAGCCGACGCGGTCGGGTTCGAACCCGGGAACTCCGGATCAGTAGTCGAGCGCCCTAACCACTGAGCCGACGCTGCACAAAAACAGTCGGAGGTCAAGGGTATCCTACACCTCGCCATGCAAACGTGCTACACAAAACTGTCCTGTCGGCACGTCTCTTTTCTTCCACCTTTGTTTGTGCAAGTGTAGTTCATTTAATGCAAAATAAACCCACTCGCCGAGACGAAAGTGCTTATTTGTACACAGAACCGCTGAGGCCCAGCACTGACAGCAAAAATCGTGGCCATAATCATACGGAGCAAGCATCGGTGATGAAACTGCTTTCACGCCTTATTTAGCAAAAATTAGGTGCGACATGACACATAGGCTGCCAGATGTCTGGTGCGCTCGAGTATAAATGGCAGAAGCCTTTATGTACTGCGTGTGGAGTTGCGGAACACCGAAACATGCTTTGTATTTCTAGCCGCAATTGTACAATGAAGGGTGCGGGCGTTGACGTATTTATTTACGTATTTATACACATACCTCACGGGCTCCAACTGGAGTATTGCGTGAGGGGGGTAAGACAAACAACATATAGCGAAAACAGGAGCAAAAAAACATAGCTAACAACAAATCAAAGAATCAAAAGAAACAGAAAATTGAATCGAATGACGCCGAACAACTTCAAGCAAACGAAAAAGAACAACACTCTGGACGATCAGAAACGCGCATGGCTCATCGAATTCCTGTAAAGAACTGCAAACGCATGTATATTTATAAACTGCTTGCAAGGATAGAGAATTGCAGCCAAGTCGCATGGTGCAAATGAAACGTGTGCGCATCACTACGGAACCAATTTTTTTAATGTTTCTCTAAACGTGTCTAGATTAATAATTTCAACAATGTGGCTTGGAGGATCGTTCCAAGCTGCTATTGCCAGAGGCAATGCAGATTTTTTAAATGCATTTGTGTGGCCAAAAACACGTGTGAAACTTTGTGCGTTATATAAGCGGCGGGATGTGCGAAATGGGCGGGAAAGGGGTAATGTAGTTGCGTGTTCACTGTGAGTGATTTTGTGCAGTAAGCACAGTAAGCACGTATATCGCTTGATTATTAAACGGAGACATGGCACTTACCGGTATGTGCGTGTCAGGTTGCGCATTTTATGGTGAAGCTCTACAGCAGACCGCTGAAAACCAGCCGCGCCCATTGCCTCCGCAATGCCATTGTAGACGCCGCTGTTGCGTTTCTGGCGCCTTCAATCGTCCAGGCGGTCCTCCCACAGGTCAATCAGCACGGAAGTCTCCTCTTCCGACAATAGCTTCCGAGGACGCGAAGCACCAGCAGGGGATTCCATGGCGAACAGCAGCAAAAACACTCGGCGGCCAGCGCACGTGAGAGCCGGGTTGGCGTTTGTTTACCACTGGCAAAATGGGCAAGCCGGGTAGGCGGTGTCGAGAGTATGAACACCGCTTTGCAAAGCAAGCCTCGCAAATAAAAAAAAATGCTGTTTTAAAATTGTGCGTTTTTTCTATGACAACTATTTCAGTGATCTTTTGTTTTAGCTCGAACATTTTCTGTCAGATATCGTATAGTCTGGGAACGAGGCTCGCAGCGACGCCACGATCGTGCTTCATGCAGTTGAGCAGGATCGCTGTCGATCGCGATTGAATTCGCCATGTAGCAACGCCGGATCTGCATCAGCTCGATTTCGATCGACTGGATTGCGATCGAAAGTGCCCGTGTAACATCAGTATAAGCCACCACAGAAGCTAAATTATTTGGAAGTCACCTCATTTACGTAAAGTGTATCCCACATATATCAACCTCCAAGGGGATCATGATACATAAAACATGCCAGTAGGAAAGCTTATGTATAACCTACAAGCATGCATCTATGCTATTGGCATGCTTCCTGCCACTCGTGAGCGTACTAGAACATAAAGCGCGCCGCTTGCTAATGTATGCACCAAAGCTGTAGTGAATGGTGCTTTGGAACCAATCATCAGCTATCATAACAGATTTAATATTGTTACCGGCACACCATAAACACAATACCTCGTAAAATTTTGGGCACAGTTGATATCCGCAATGCCTTCAGCAGCAAAGCAGGCGATGCAAGAGCTTCCACGGGCCTTTGGTAAAAGTTGACTTCACTCCACGACAACTACAGCACGGAATGCCAGCTTTCTCAAATGACAGTGGTGTTGCGTTGAACTAAGTACACCGGACTGAAGGCTATTCGCAACCACACCCCACATTCCCCTCATCATGCAGTTTTACGACGCATTCACATGGTTGGTGATGCCAGCAACTGCCCATGGCTGCACTGCCAACAAAAGTCAGAGTGCAAAAAGTTGCCACAGGAGGGCCGTTACAAGTGCTACTTGCAGGGGTGCAGCGCACAGTTCCATACAGTAGAATCTCCATATACGAATCTCATTAGGGTCAAGAAAAATAGTTCTGTCATCCAGAATGAACAAAATTCATATGCAGAATTTACGCAGATGTGTTTTCGGCTAACAGGGTTTACTTATGGCTGCGCGCTTCCACTGACTCGCAATGTTGGTGCTATATTGGTCGTGCACGACTGATGACTGCGGCATCTGCGATGTACAGACAAGTACTTCGTGCTCGAGGGAGCAGTCGCAGCTTACGCGTTTGCAGCGAGGCAGGTGAGGTTGTTCGCAAACCTCCGTATCTCTGCTTATTTCACGCAATACGCTCTGATATCATTACGAAATTCGCATCAACCAGGACCATACCACTGAAATTGTACAGTATATCCAAAGAGTGCTGAACAAGAGTTTGATAAACACGAACAGTATTGCTGCACTTTTGCATGAAATTTTCAAGAGGTTGCTTTCACTGTTCGATATAAACAGTAGTACAACCTAACCGGGTTCAATATAATTGAGGTCTACTGCACTAGAAACAAAATAATCCTCTGCATTTTGTACTTTCTGCACACATGTAGACATCAAACAGTGGCATGTCTTCTTCGTTTCTATTCCTGAATGCAGCCAAAAAACACAAAAAAGGCTCACTATTATGACAAAAGTCTGAAAAGAATCCAGCACTTTTATAAATTCTGGTGGAAAGACCATGTAATCATTGAGAACAGACACACACATGCCTCGAGATGAAGCAGGACAGGGGGCCAATCTCCGCGAAGAGCCCCACCTGCGAGATACACAATACTACCGCTGTAGCTCACCCAGGCAACTACAGGAATCATCGTCGCAGTTCTAGACATAGTAACACTCCAAAGGCAGTTCTTTTCACATCCTTTTCCCAGACCCAGGTTGCTCTTCTTGAAGAAACCTCTTTTTGACTAATCATTAATTTATCTACCACCTGTCACGGTGGGCAGTTCCCACAGTCCAGTGGGTAGGCTGTGGTGACATCACAGTCACATGACCTAGGTGGTCCATCTGCCACACAGCTCTTCCAGGTTGCGGAGAAACCAGACAGACAAACAAATACCACCTTTTCGGCAGGGTGAAAGCTGTAATGCTAGCGCAGAAAAACGTAAAAATCGTTAGATATTATCTAGGAGCATGCCCTGACTGCATAGCGAAAATTCCCATCCTCCCTGCTTTCTCCATATTTTTGTGAGAAGAACTTATTAGGAAAACAAGTAAGCCCACTTTAAGAAATTTAAAGCACATTCTTGTGCAAAACAAGTTTTAAAAAAATGTGCACTGGCCATGCAGTCATCTATGAGCTACAACAAAATGCACGGGCATCAATCTTAAAAACAATTTTTTACATTAATTTCACATACCTGGCTTGAAATAAATGCATGACGGAAATCAACAGTCATCGAAACCATGAAGCATGGATGATTTTTTCTTTCTTTTAAATTGTGGTATTAATTAATTGGAGATTAATAGTGTTAATATTAAATCACTTGAAGAAAATTGGTAAAAAAAGCAGAAGAAAACACAACCGCATACCGTCGGTGGGATCCCAAACCATGACCTCCAAATACGAATTATTGATGCATACTTCAGCCATTGTACTATGTACAAACGTTAGCGCAAAATAAGACATATTCACTAGAAAGGTGGACAAGACTTGTGAATGTGTCTTATTTTGCGCTAACGTTTTTACATAGAACTATGCACCAACTAGCCCAGCAAAAGTGCTACTTGAGTACTGCCATTGTCACAGTGCTCTCATTTGTTCGCACTGCACCTTGTGGACTACACTTTGACAGTATTTTATGTAGTGTATACAAACGTGGGCACTCCACCTAAAGGCATGTCGTCAATAGATGCCCTCTTTCTTCTATGTGACAGAGTGCACAGGCCAGTGCACAGGTGATGGAAAGGCATAGTCAATGGTGAGACTGCATCTAAAATTGAAGTGCTCAATTCAAAGAGGATGTCCTTATCATTATTTAGAGAAAAACATTTTTTTATTTCATAATTCATTTAAGAGGAGACACTGGTCTTAGACCTATTTTTCTTACTTTTAGTCCAATCCTAATGAAACTGTATCACTTTGCTCAGATTTTTATACTGATTTCAAATCTGAAAATACTTTTAAATTAATTCGTTAGTTCCTAAGATATATAATTTTAATTATTCATTTATTAGTACCTGGTGCAAAAAATGGCTCAATAAAAATTAATTTTTAACCCATGGGTACATATTATAGTGAGTAAAGAGTGCAATAATCAAAGCAGTTTTTCCATTTTACTCTCATTAGTAATTTTACAGCACTTTGAATAGCAGCATTCAAAGTGTGAATATCGTGCATCGATAAACTTTGCAAAATTACAAATTCTTGGAGAGTGATTCAACAATTGTGCTTCGATTATTACATATATTATGTCTTCAGCTTCCCTTAGCAAACAATATGACATACCTGCCTGTCCTAGACGTTGAGATATTGACGTACTAAGACAGCCAGGAGTCCAAAATTTTCATGATGTTAGATCGCCTGCTCTTGAAGAAATTGAGCTCATACGGTTATCTAAATTTAATATTATGGTCCAAATACCGATTTCCTGGAGGAGAAAACTGGTATAGTTGCAGAATAATAGCTATAGGCTCCAAAAATCTCATTTTTAAAAGAACTGATTTTTGGGTAGTTTTTTGGTCCCAAAGACCAGTGTCCCCCCTTAAAGGGTACAGCCCAGAAAGCAAAACCTATTAAACCTTGCTTGTATACAGGATCCTTGAACTAATTTCCTCCATCTTAGCATTAGGAAATAAACGCCGCAATCAGAGCAAGCTAGCTGCATGCAGTGGAGTGTGACATTCAACCAACTTTTTGCAAACCACAAGTTATAGCAAACACAAAAAGGCAAACAGTCCAATTTACTGCCACGGAACCTGGAAGTGCACCCATCACTTGCATGCACCCTGGCATTGCATGAGACTCTTGCAATGCATTATGGCATTTCCGCTAAGCAGGAGTGCCACGTGTTGAAGCAAAAAAAACGGACGCGTCTTGGAGATAAAAATGGTCCCCTCCTTGCATGTCTCAACAGCACGATGAAGTCTACCCAAGCTCGATTAGTGTGCATCATTCTTGCTTTTAATAGAATACAGTCAAACCTCGTTTTAGTGAACACGTAAAAAAAACGTAAAACAGTTTGATATAGCCGAAATTCATAATACTAAATATCGTCAACAATGCACCCAAGAGCAGTGCATTTTAGTCATTGAAGTGACGACAACTCAGGCAAATTTACTAAACAAACGGGGAGATCTTTTCTCATGTTTTAGCAGCCCTCTTGAAGATGCTCCCGGCGATTCTAGGGACTGCAAAAAAAGTGGATGTCAGTAAGGTTGTCTTCCCCGCACAGCACCACCACCAGCGTGTCAAGAGCTAGCTAGGGTGGCTTCCCTGCTTGAAAACAGATTAGCATGGATAATGGTATGTCAGAGCGAAAGCTATCGGTGTTTTCATCACTTCCGAGACAGTCGGCATGAGCGTAGGATGGTCACTGCAATGGTACAACCATCCATGCCGCTGCTTCTGGGGTGTTGTCAACATCTGCGAGAGGCGTAACGCATGCGGACCGCCTGGCTACCAACATTCCATGCCGTTCTAACTTCCATGGCGTTGTTGGCGAATAGAAGATCAGAACACCAGCACGAGATAAAAGCGCGAATCTTAGCACAAATGCTTGTGGCACCATCATCAGTCAATTGTATAGTGCGGTGAAGGCTGCCACCTGCCATCCTAGCGTATCCCATATGTTGCTGGGGGGTTCGATATATCCGCTTTGAGGCCAACCACATTCGAAGCATCAAGTGAAAATATTTAGGAAGAGTTCGATATAGCCAATAATTCGGAATAACCACGTTCGTTTTATCAAGATTTGAGTGTATGAACAGAAGCCAATGGTTCCAATGACTCCAGTGATTCGAACTTGTAGGATATTTCGGACTTCGATGAGGCACCGTCCGTCACCCCATAGAAGTGCATTCATATTCGCGATGGATATTCGGACTTCAATAGTCCGAAAGTTAGATTTTTTGTACTAATTTCAGTAGCCTGAGGGCCAAAATCGGCCATCTTACTAGGCTTTTTGACAGTGCAAAGGCACCATCTTGGATTGAGGTGGATTTACTCTGCAGTTGAATTGGCTTGACATACTTTCGGCACCTCATTTTTGCCAGTAGAGGTTCCTGCGATCTCTGGCACTTCGAGGTGGCAGTCAGATTGTCATCGCCGCCAACTTCCTTTTGGCCAACGTTGCCGCTGGCAGCTATCACTTGTCTCATATGTTGTAAATTGGTTGTTGGGGAAAGGAAATGGCCCAGTAACTGTCTTGCATCTTGGTGGACACCTGAACCACCCTATTAAGGGATGGGATAAACGAGGGTTTGAGAAGAGGTGCCGTAGTGGAGGGCTCTAAAATACTTTCGACCACCTGGGGATCTTTAACATGCACCTACATCGTACAGGACACGGGCGCCTTTGCGTTCCACCTCCATCGAAACGCGGCGGCGATGGTCAGGTTCGAGCCCGGGTATTCCGGATCAGTAGCCGAGTTCCCTAACCACTGAGCTACCACGGCGCCATTTGTCGTTTCGTCACTTCGGTTTCCCCGATCGCATCGACCAATCTGTCTTCACGAAGGTACATCCGTTCACCGTTTTGTGATCGCGTCCGGTGATTCAACCGCTTTCAACGAAAAGTGCCTTGTCTTTGCGTGTGTTTGACTAGCGGTGAATCCTCAGTCCCCAGCGGATGCAGAGCAACTGACCACGGTGGCGGTCAGACCTGTGACGCAGCGGAGGGTGCTAAGAATGGCCGCCATTGGAATCTGAACCTGGCTACGTTTAACGCTAGAACTTTAGCTAGTGAGGCTAGCCTAGCAGTGCTGTTTGAGGAGCAAGCGGGAATTAAATGGGATGTGATAGGGCTTAGCGAAGTAAGGAGGACAGGTGAGGCGTATACAGTACTAAAGGACGGACACATACTGTGCTATCGCGGGTTAGAGGATAGACGAGAACTAGGTGTGGGATTCCTCATTAATAAGGATATAGCTGGCAACGTAGAGGAGTTTTACAGTATTAACGAGAGGGTAGCAGCTATAGCAATTAGGCTGAATAGGAAGTAGAAGCTGAAAATGGTGCACGCCTACGCACCCACATCCAGCCATGATGACCAGACCGTTGAAAGTTTCTATGAGGACGTAGAATCCGCAATGAATAAAGTAAAATCGCAGTACACTGTACTGATGGGCGACTTCAATGCGAAGGGGGGCAAGAAGCAGGCTTACGACCACGCGGTAGGTGAGTATAGGATAGGCTCTAGAAATAGCAGGGGAGAGTTATTAGTCGAATTCGCGGATAGAAATAATTTACAGATCATGAATACCTTCTTCCGCAAACGCGAAAACAAGATGTGGACCTGGAAGAGCCCCAATGGTGAGATTAAAAATGAAATCGACTTCATACTATGCGCTAAACATGGCATCATTCAGGATGTGGCCGTCCTCGGAAAGGTGCGTTGTAGCGACCACAGAATGGTAAGGTCTAGAATTAGCTTAGACTTGAAGAGGGGACGGAAGAAGCTAGTGAAGAAGACCATTAACGAGTTAGCCGTAAGAGGGAAAGCACAGGAGTTTAGGATAGCGCTGCAAAACAGATATTCGGCTTTAACTGAGGAAGATGATCTTGATGTTCATTCTGAACGTAAAAGCGCAAAAACACAAGGACACAGACTAAGGCGACAACACAGTCTGTGTCCTTGTGTTTTTGCGCTTTTACGTTCAGAATGGAAAACCAACTCGCACAAATTCAGCCATCCTTGATGTTCATTCAATGCACGATAATCTGGCATCAATAATTACGGAATGCGCAGTAGAAGTAGGCAGCAGGACAGTTCGAAAAGACCGGGAAGCTACCTCAGATGACGAAAGATCTGATTAAGAAGCGCCAAAACATGAGGGCATCTAACCCTACCTATATAATAGAAGTAACGGAGCTATCAAAGTTAATAAATAAGCGCAAGGTAGCCGACATAAGGAAGTTTAATATGGAGAGAATCGAGCATGCTATAAAGAACGGAGGTAGCCTAAAAACAGTGAAGAGGAACCTAGGCATAGGTAAAAACAGATGTATGCATTAAGAGACAAGCAGTGCAATGTCATTAGCAATATGGATAAGATAGTTAACGTAGCCGAAAAGTTCTACACAGACCTGTACAGTAGCCAATGTAATCAGAGCGTTAATGAGAAAGACAGCAGTGCACAGCAATGCCTCATCCCGCCAGTAACGAAAGATGAAGTAAAGAAAGCCTTAGAAGCAATGAAAAGGGGAAAAGCCGCTGGGGAGGATCAGGTAACAGCAGATCTGTTGAAGGATAGAGGGGAGATCGGGCTAGAAAAACTAGCCACTTTGTATACGCAATGCCTTATGACCTCGACTGTACCAGAAGATTGGAAGAATGCAAACATTATCTTAATTCATAAGAAGGGAGACGCCAAGGACTTGAAAAATTACAGGCCGATCAGCTTACTATCCGTTGCCTACAAAGTATTTACTAAGGTAATCGCTAATAGAGTCAGGGCAACGTTACACTTTAAACAACCAAATGATGAGGCAGGCTTTCGTAAAGGGTATTCCACAGTAGATCATATACACACTATCAATCAGGTGATAGAGAAATGCGCAGAATATAACCAACCTCTATATATAGCTTTCATTGATTACGAGAAAGCATTCGACTCAGTGGAAACCTCAGCAGTCATACAGGCATTGCGTAATCAGGGGGCAGAAGAGCGTTATGTCAAAATACTGGAAGATATATATAGCAACTGCACAGCTACTATAGTCATCCATAAAGTCAGCAATAAAATTCCAATAAGGAAGGGCGTCAGGCAAGGAGACACGATCTCGCCAATGCTGTTCACCGCATGTTTACAGGACGTATTTCGAGGCCTGAATTGGGAACAGTTGGGAACAAGAATAAATGGAGAATACCTAAATAATCTGCGATTTGCTGATGACATTGCCTTGCTGAGTCAGCTCAGGAGGTGAACTGCAAATCATGATCAATGAGTTGGACAGTCAGAGCCGATCGATGGGTCTAAAAACTAACATGCAGAAAACCAAGGTAATATTCAACAACCTAGCAAGGGAACAACAGTTCACAATTGGCAGCGAGAGCCTAGAAATTGTGACGGAATACGTCTACTTAGGGCAGGTAGTGACAGCTGATCCGGATCATGAGAAGGAGATAACTAGAAGGATAAGAATGGGGTGGAGCGCATATGGCAAATTCTCGCAGATCGTGAGTGTTAGTTTACCAATTTCCCTCAAGAGGAAAGTGTACAACAGCATAATCTTACCGGTACTCACCTACGGGGCAGAAACGTGGAGGCTAACGAAAAGAGTTCAGCTTAAGTTAAGGACAACGCAGCGAGCCATGGAAAGAAAAATGATAGGTGTAACGTTAAGAGATCGGAAGCGGGCAGAGTGGGTGAGGGAACAAACACGGGTTAATGACATCCTAGTCGAAATCAAGAGAAAGAAATGGGCTTGGGCAGGGCATGTAATGCGAAGGCAAGACAACCGCTGGTCCTTAAGGGTAACGGAGTGGATTCCAAGAGAAAGTAAGCGTAGCAGGGGGCGGCAGAAGGTTAGGTAGGCGGATGAGATTAAGAAGTTTGCAGGCAAAGGGTGGCTGCAGCTGGCAAAGGATAGGGTTAATTGGAGAGACATGGGAGAGGCCTTTGCCCTGCAGTGGGTGTAATAAGGCTGATGATGATGATGATGATGATGATGACTAGCGGTGTGGTGCACACTTGGGTTGAGGACAATATGACCCCGCCGGTATCGCCAGGTCCGTCAAAGAAGCGGGGGAAGTATTTTACTAAACGCCGTGACCTTGCTGTCTAGCGTGTGCAGTGAAACCACGATGGTGCAAATGCGGGCAGAAATCGTTGCGAGCAAGAGAAATTTGCCGCAAGGTAATATCAGGGACTTTTTTAAGCCGATTTCATCTCAATAGAGTGAAATTTTTGTACTTCAAGGATTTTTCGGAATGTTCGATTATTCGGACCATTTTTCGGGTCCCTTCGAGTCTGAAAAATCGGTCGACGACTGTACTTGCAACACATCCTAGTTTCTCCAGAGGCACTTGAAGATGGTGGCCATCTTTTTCACTACATAAGAAACATATTCCTTGATCTGACAATGTGTTTTCTTGTGGCAGTGTAGAGGAAATAACTCATGCTATGCTATTTGTTATGTATGCCTACCAGAAAAAGCCAAAGACAGCTGCGCATCCAATCGCATTCTGTACGAGCACACTGCATGGGACTGCTATACCTTACCACATTTCACGCAACACCACCTGCTGTTCACTTGCATGGACATCTGAAATCTTCATTAAATACCCTGCCGTCAGCCTACAACTGTATTCATATAGCAGCTGTAAACAAGGGTGACTTGGGACTCATAGACTCTCCAGAAAGTGACTGCCAGGACTATGCCATGGCAACACTTGAGTTCAGTGGCATATCAGTGTTTAACAGCAGGCCAAGATCATAGAACTGCTACAGACTGTGGTTCTTCAAATCTGAAGACATCACGGATGCACTGCACTTTTACGGTGAAATCTTGGGTAAATTTTCATTTTTGCAAAAACCCATGGTGAGTGTGTGCCTTCTGGGTGCCCAGCTCTTCCTTTCTTTCCCTGCATAAGGACTACAGTACCTTTTGATAAAAATCTTTGTGTACTTCCGGAAGAGGCACCCTTTTAACGGTAAAAATTCATCACCAAAACTCAAGCCTTCACATATCACCAACCTCTGCCCTCTAGAAGCGCTACCCACATCCAGAAGTCTTCCACCGCCCACGTAACTACTTCACCTGTATGTGTGTGTGTGTGTGTGCAGCCTCTACCCTACGGAGGCAAACCCTGCAGTGGGTGCACCTAGGGGCAACCACTGGTAAAAATACACCTTCCAAATACAAGCTGCTACCCACCACTACCCACCAGAGACCCATACAGCATGGGAACAAAAAAGCAATGCTGAAATCAAATCTGACATAGAGGGAAGGTGATCGCTGTGAAAGAAAAATGTATAACTAATATTGAATACACACATTTGTCGCATCACATCGTATGATTGTGTGTTAAATTTTTTCTGGGAGGCTTGTGATTGCACGCTCTCCTGAACAATGCATTTTGTAGCGATAGCTACACTTTGCTATTTCTTCCACTCTTCAGCGCGGCACCACTTGAGCTCCGTGGCGGCGCCGTTGGTCACGTGGTGCGGCCGTTGGTCACATGGCGCGGAGCAGCTGCCAGAGGCGAGGCGCGCAACAGCTCCAACAGCTGTGCGCATGCGCCGTGTCAAGAAGGATGAAGATGAAGGAGGAATGCCCAGCGAAACAGAGCAGCGAAAGACTGACCTTGCCATTCGACTGAACGAGTTCCCCTCGGCCAGATGTAGCTATCGCGTCACTCTAGGTTTAACCAGGACTAAACCACAGCCATTTTTTTCTGAACCACTTCTTTCTAAACATATTGATGTCATTCCACGATACAAGAATAGCACCAATGTTGGTGCAAAAATTACTAGTGCTGTGTTTACGCTGTATGCAAGTGCAGGTTACTATTATTAAGCACATGTTCAATGAACTGCCATGTGGCCACGACAATAAACGCACCGACAATACACAAATTTATACTGCACAAATACAAAAAGGCTGCATCTAGAAAACACATATCCACAATTATGAACACATCAATGTTCCAGAGAGGTCATGTCAAGCTCTGTGAGTGGTCATCTCCAGTAAAACACTAATTTTGGTCATACTGAGCACAGAAAAACGTAGCAGCGAATTCTCAAACAAAAGGAAGAACTGTTACAACTAACCGGCACATATCTCTTCATACAACATACATTATTGACTTGTGTGACTACAGCATCAAGCTCTTCCCCCTTGAACGGCCTGAAGGCGATGGCCTTGTACCGGTAGGATACACGACAAAGCCAACGCCAGGCTGTATCAGGCCGCCACCAATGTTATCGATGGTTGTGGCAGCAACCACGAAGCCATACCTAGTGCCAGATTGCAATGCAAAATAAATGAGAGCATGCTTTGACACAGTTGCTTTCACAATCTTGGCACAACAAAGCACTGCCTAGCGAACTACAAAAACTCCACACCTAACAGGACATTTGCATGAAACACAAAATTGAAGTGTGAATACTGGTGCAGTTTGATTTCATAGAACACAGACACATCCTATGCCACTTGATACCAAACAATGCTTAGACCACACGCTTCCTGGGGGCTGCAAACACACTTGTTGAGAAAACCTAAACGCTAACAAACTCTTACATAAAACCCATAAGGTCCCCTAATGTGGATGCAACAAAACTAGGGTGAAATTGAACACACAATGTAGCACCATTTTAAAACAGGTGCACGAAACGAACACAGGTATGTGTTCGTTAAAATGGATTCTTTCACATTTTATGGTTCCAGTGTGTGTGTGTATTCCAGTTTCATTTTTATTGTAAGCTTGAGTGCTTTAAAGTGCCTAAAATATGCTGATTTGTTTACATATTTACCTCATACAACATGAATGAGTAAAAATATAAAATATAACAGACTGAAAACAGCGTTGTGCTAAGAAATGGACACAGAGAAAGCCGAAAAAAATTGCACAATTAAACTTTTTCAGTGCAATTTTGGCATTCATGCTCGTCACAAAGGTCTGAAAATTTTTTCCCTGTTAGGTAATAATGAGTGCCAAACGGGGATACATTACTGTGGTACTGTGCGTTTCCAGCACTGAATCTGATGCAGCCACTAAAGTAAAGAAATTATGCATGCCAGAAAACATAAAAAAAGTCGTGCACAGGACGTCTTTAAGGTCCGCTGCGGCGACGTCAAACCATCAGCCTGCGAAGCAACGCACTGAATGTTGTAAAGTCTTCTCCACAACCACTCTGAACGAAGCACCGCATGGCCCGCTCAAAATGCGTCGCCCATTCACGATGCTTCTAAACCACGTCTCCATACTCACTTGCCCGTGCAGGTGCCCTCAACCTCGGCGTACAGCTTCTGCTTCACGGTCTCGACCAGCTGCGGCCCGAAGTATCGGGGGTGCAGCAGGATATCGTGCTCCAGCGAGATCTGAAACACGCGAAACGCAAGCGAAACGACCACGGGACACAAAGGCCACTGAGAGACAGTGCGCACTGATCTTCCCGATGCATCACGGCAAATAACCGCGCGTAATGAGCACAAAAGAAGCTTACTAAAATGTTCAGCTTTCATTCCGCAAGAGGTCTGCACATATACCACTGAAATACTCACGTGGTAAAACATCTTTAGACGCCAAACAGCGCAGGGCGCCAAAGAAAAAAAGATGCTGCACGCTATCTACGCACTGCACAAAAAAAAAAAGGCTGCAGGATTGATGCATACCGCTTATGAAACGCCAGTGGCTTCGAAGTTTTGTGTTTTAACAGTTTTATTGCGAGAGAATTAGACAAAAATGATAAACGTACAAAAAACTGAAATAATTCCAAGGCAATTTTTATTGAACACATTGTGCAAACAGTGTGGAAGTTTTGTAATGCAAAAGTTGTTCAAAACGAAACCGTAACTGCAAAACCTTCATACGGAAGGGGACGCTTCTGTCGTCCGCGACTTTTTCGCTCGTGACTCCGTCGGAGGAGAACGCTTTTTTTCGGAACTCCAGCGATTACGTCTGAAGCTAAGTGCTTTTTTGGTGTTTGCGCTCGTACGTGACGCCCGCCGTGGTGGCTCAGTGGTTAGGGCGCTCGACTACTGATCCGGAGTTCCCCAGTTCGAACCCGACCGCGGCGGCTGCGTTTTTATGGAGTAAAAACGCTAAAGCGCCCGTGTGCTGTGCGATGTCAGTGCACGTTAAAGATCCCCAGGTGGTCGAAATTATTCCGGAGCCCTGCACTACGGCACCCCTTTCTTCCTTTCTTCTTTCACTCCCTCCCTTATTCATTCCCTTACGGCGCGGTTCAGGTGTCCAACGATATATGAGACAGATACTGCGCCATTTCCTTTCCCTAAAAACCAATTATTGTTATTATTTATTGTATGTGCTGTCGGCGGTAGTTTTAAACCGAGTTAAAGGTAGGAAGGCTAGCGGAAGTGTGTGTGCCGAAGGTTTTTATGTAGCAATGTTTGCAGGCTTTTACGTTTCGTAGTGCTGGAGGTTTTAGGTGTAGGAATTTTAGCGGGCTTTTACGTTGCATAGTGCCGAAGGTTTCTTTCTGTTTGCTGCCGGAATTTCAGCGGGCTTTTACGTCGCGTAGGGCTGAAGGTTTTGTGTAGGAATTTTGGCGGGCTTTTGCATTGTGTAGTGCCGAAGGTTTTTGTGTAGGAATTTTTGGCGGGCTTTTACGTTGCGTAGTGCCGAAGGTTTTTGTGCAGGAATTTTAGCGGGCTCTAACGTTGCGTAGTCCCGATGGTTTTTTCTGTAGGAATTTTGGCGGTCTTTTACGTTGCGTAGGGCTGAAGGTTTTCTGTATAGGAATTTTGGCGGGCTTTCCGTTACGTAGTGCCGAAGGTTTTTGTGCAGGATTTTTGGCGGGCTTTTACGTTGCGTAGTGGGCCTGAGCGATGGGTCGACAAGCTAGGAAAGTCAAGGTGGACAGGTACGGGGTGTTAATGCAGTGCCAGGAGTGCGACCGTTGGTGCTATTTAGACGAAACCAAGTTCAGGAGCTTAGCCGAGGCAGATGGGGCTAGCTTCGCGTGCAAGATATGTAAGCGTTTTGAGGAGGCCTTTAAGACGTTGAAAGGGGAATGGGCAGCTAGGATTAAGGAACTCAAAGGGGACCTGAAGGTGGAGCGAGGGGAACGGATTAAGTTAGAAACTCAGGTCGCCGAGTCGCTTAAGAGGGAGGAGGCCAAGGCCGACCTGATGGAGCGAGTTGTGGGCGAGCTGAAGGAGGAGCGGGAAAAGCGGGCCCAGCTAGAAGAGCAGGTAGAAGCGCTAATGTCGCGGCCGGCAGGGCACCCCCGTTCGGAGCAGTGTCAGGTGGGGGCGAGGTAAGTTGACCCTACAGTACTGTAGCGCAACAGGCTTTCAGTGGGGACGAGAGAGAGGTAAAAACTTGCGACAGTAGCGTACGGCGGTGGGAGAGACAGGTAGTGCGATCCGGAGGGCAACAGTCGCAATCAGCAAGCGAACGGTTAGAGCGGAGGAAGGTTCTGGTAGTCGATGACTCGCACGTAGCGAGGGTGAGGGGGGCCTTCTGACGACAGTGAAGGCGGACAGGCGGGTGCAAGTGGAGGCCCAGTCAGGGAAGTGCATGGTAGATGCAATGACCGAAGCCCAGGAGGTGGTGGGGGGCAGCATGGATGGCGAACACCTTGTGGTTTTTCATGCTGGTCTCAAAGATGTGCTGAAGGGGAGCAGCCAGAATCTCGAGAAGCAGTTAGAAGTGGGGATGCGTAGGCTTAGAGAGGCCTCTGAGAGTGTGCATGTGGCCATATGCACATTCCCAGAGGTCCAGAGGCAGGCTAGCGAAACGGCAAAGGGGATTGCTGAGGCTAACTGTGTAATTAGGTTAATGAGTCGAGGACTAAGATACGGGGTAATAAAAGTTAACAGGGATGTGTACGAGGCCAGGCCCACCCTTTTGCACAGGTTGGCATTCAATACGGTGGTGCCACTGGCAAGAGGGCGGGTAGTAGGATAGGTCGCCAGGAAACAGCTTTTTTGGGGGACCCAGAGCTCGGAGGAAGCTAGTGTAGAGAAGGAAGAACCAAGATCAAAGGGACGATGGAACCATAGGAGAAGAAATAGACACAAGTGCCAGGGCCTAGTTATTTCAGATATATGTTTCATTAACATGCAAGGTTGCAGGAATAGACCTAAATGGGAGGAAATAAAAGAACAGTTAAGGCAGGAGGAATTAATTTTATATGGTTTAGTGGAAACGCATCTTAGAGACATGGAGCAACCACCCTGTAACCCAGACTACGCATGGGAATATTGCAATAGAACAGTGGGCAGCAGAAATGAGGGAGGAATTGGGGCATTCATTCATAAAAGCGAGAATTTTCAAAGGGTTGAACTGGGATGCAAGTAACATTTATGGCTAAAAGGAAAAGTGGCAGGGGAGCAAACACTACTTGGCTTGGTATACCTGCGGACAGGAGCTAACGCCTAAGAGGAAAACAGGAAAATGCTAGAATGTACTGCAAGCGACATTGATGAGCTAGAAGGACAGGGCGAGATGATTATATAAGGCGGCATGAACGCCCATATAGAAGACCTAGATGGGTACACAGATTCGACAGGAAGCATGCTGCAGGACATGTGTTACAGGCATGATTTAGGTTCATGCAACAGTACCGAGAATTGTGAACAGCTCATAACATGGGCGGCAGTGAGTCTGCACTCGACGATAGATTATGCACTAATGTCACAGAGGATGCATAATAAATTAGGGGTAATGAGTATAGATGAACATGGTTCCAGAAGTCTAGGTAGTGACCACAAGCGTATCAAGTTGAGTTTCAGAAGAAAAACCAAAGTAGGACTGAAGCGAGATGAAGAATCAGAGGGGAACTTTTACTCAGAAAAGCAATTGGAAGCAGCATCCAAACAAATTGAGAAAGTAATTTTTGAGGATAGTGAAACAGAATGGACTTATACCAAATTATCTCGATTACTGGAGCAAGAGCTCGCTAAGGTGCGAGTAAAGCTAAAAGGGAAAATACGCAAACCCAAGAGTTGGTGGAATGCTTAGGTCAAGAGGGCGATAGGGAAACGTCAGGAAGCGTCCAGGTAACACAGATATGCCAAGAAGAGGGGGAACCAGAAGTTGCAGCATACAGAAATAGGGATACCTTCGTAAAGTGCAGAAGGGAAGCATCCTATTTGATTAATGAGAAAAGTAGAAGAAAGGGTGCCTAATGGATGTCAAAAGTAAGTAAAAAGGATAGAAAAGCAGCTCAAAAATTCTAGAACCATATAAAAGCAATGAGTAATAAGACTAGGCTAGAGGAAAGGCTTATTGTTACAGATCAGGGTATTCGACTAGAAGGGGATGAGGCGATAAAACACATTGGAACAAGGATGACAGAAAAATTTAAAGAAAGAAATGTAGCACATAATTTATCGAAGGAGGATAGAGCCGTTACAGCAACAGCTTCACTTGAGCAAAGAGAGTGGGAAAGGGCAGAGAAAAAGGTTCCTAATTGCACGTCAACAGGACCAGATGGTATTCTGATTATGTTAATAAAGAAGCTAGGACCAAAATCCAAGAAAACATTAATACAGGTAGTGAATAAAATGATAGTGGACGGAAAAGTCTCAGATGAATGGCGATTAAATAGAATGAACATGATATATTAGGGAAAGGGGACAAAGCTGACGTAAGTAACTACCGTCCCATAACAGTGACATCTGTGGTGTACAGGGTGGTGATGCAGATTATAAACGGGAGATTGCAGGCTTGGCTGGAGAACGAGGGGTGCTAGGGGAGTTACAAAATGGGTTCCGGAAACAAAGGAGGTTGGTGGACAATCTATTTTAAATGACGCAGTGTATAGAGATTGCTGAAAAGGAACACAGGCCCCTATGGCTAGCATTTCTGGGTATTAAGGGAGCCTACGAAAACGTTATTCAAGAGTATCTGTGGGACATACTGGGCAGATTGGATGTGGAAGAAGGTGTAATTAATCTTTTAAAATATATATATAAAGGAACCAGTGCTTATAAAATGAGAAAAAAGGTATCAGAGTCTGTAGAGATACAGCGGGGGCTTAGGCAAGGATGTCCTCTGTCTCCTTTGTTGCTCATGTTGTACCTGCAAGGGTTGGAGACCAAGCTAGAGAGGAGCGGACTAGACTTCAACCTTTCTTTTTTCAAGCAAGGAGAATTGATTAAACAGTCATTACCGGGACTAATATACGCCAATGATATAGTGCTAATGGCTGAGAGCAAGGAATATTTACAGAAGTTGATAGACATATGTGGTACAGATGGAGATAGATTAGGTTTCAAGTTTAGTAAAGAAAAATCTGCAGTCATGATATTTAATGATGAGGTCGTCGAGCATAGAATACAGGAGTTCACGCTAGAAATAGCGGATGAGTACAAGTATCTTGGGGTTTGGATAAATAACGGCGCTGAGTGTCTGAGAGAGCATGAAAAATATGTAATGAATGAAGGTAATAGGAATGCAGCTGTCATGAAAAATAGGGCACTGTGGAGTTACAATAGTATGAAGGGGTAAGAGGGATCTGGAAAAGGATGATGGTTCCTAGCCCGACTTTCGGCAATGCGGTCCTGCGCATGCGACCAGATGTTTAAGCAAGGTTAGAAATTAAAAAACGTGGCGTAGGGAGGCTAGATTTGGGAGCACATGGCAATACCCCAAATCAGGGGGTACAAGTTGATATCGGATGGGCGTCGTTCGAGAGCAGAGAAGCTAGCAATAATATATCATTTGAGGAGCGATTGAGAAGAAAAAGGGAAAAGCAGTAGGCTAGGAAAGTTTTCACATACCTGTATATAAGGAATGCTGATACGAAATGGAGAAAGCGGACTAGAAATTTGACAAGCAAATATCTGGACAGCAGTAGAGGGGCAAATAAGCAGTTATCAGTTAAGAAAGAGGTTAAAGAGACAGAGAGAGCTTTGTGAAAAACAGGTATGCTGACCAATTCAGCACTGGGAACATACAGGAATTTTAAGCAGGAAATTGCCAAAGAAAATATCTATGATAATTGTTGGGGAAGCTCTTTGTCGTTTGAGGCCAGGACGGGAGTTTTGCGGACTAACATATATAGAGTCAGGTACCTTGAGATAGACACGTTGTGCGTTGCGCGCGGAGAGGAGGAGGAAATGGCTGAACACTAGATACTTTTCTGTAAAGGGCTTCACCCTACAGTTTAAAGCAGCGGGGATGATTTATGCAAGGCATTGGGGTTTAAGGACAGGAAGGGAAAGTAGATTGATAGCGGCTAGAAGTAACCAAGCGAAGGTTATCTGATTGGTGGCTAAAATCAAGAGAAGAGTCATTACCGACTTGAGCCACCGCCCGATTTAAAGGGTTCAGCCTTATCCATCCATCCATCCAAATAGCCGACGCAGGCACCATAGCAGACGCCTCCGCCTCGTTTCGTATTGTTTGTTTTAACTTGAGTACAGGCCGGCACACCCACTGAGCGAGCCTATGTCCTTACCAGGCGACGTATTCAACAGCGAGCGCGTAATTCACGCTACCTCGGTGAGCGACAAACACCGTTTTGGCCACAGCGTTACCGGCTAACGCTACAGCGTCCAGGATCACCCCGAGCGAAGTTGCCACTTCAGGAAGCACGTGCATTTGGCAACGCCATCAGCTTTCCAGGCCTGGAGGACAACGTGAGGCACCTGGTCGAGCAGGCCTAAGTGACCGCTGGCCTGCACTGCAAGAATCCGGTGAGCTTCGCGCGCTTGCGTATTCCACGCGTCATGTTGACGAGGTAGCAGAGATTTCATGCCAGTGCGCTGTACGGCAAGTGATCGTTTATTCTGCTTTGGCTGCATTACTTCGGCAGCTTCTATTGACACTTTATACCACCATCATAATTATGACGGTAGTATACCCCCAATTGTGCACCATGTTTGCGTACTAACTGTATCACCAGTAGCACCTGTGGTGTTTTTCCGATCCCTCTCTAGTATAATTGTACGGTTTAGTTTCGTAGAGTAATTAAGTGAGTAAATATATGCGCAAATTAAACTTACGTTTCAGAGTTCGCACTTTGCATATTCGCCGAGGGTATATGCGTCTTTTTGCTGCAGTAACCAATTATTGCGCTAGCGTATGTGTATTCAGTTCTGTTTCTAAATTATTCAAACCAGGATTGTTGGCGCGGTGATAGTTCATCTGGTATTGCCATGATATAAATCTGAGCTGTTATTTCCGCTTTATGATTATAATTCCATATGACGCACTACTCATGCGCGTGATCTCTATATTTTAATTACTCACGACCCCACCCACTCAATTCACGCTCCGCCCAGCTGTCTCGCATCAGGATCAATAAATTTAAAAATCAACGAAATACATATCCTGTCATACACTGTTTTGATTTTTATTTGCAACAAGACGTGTCTAGGCTGACCGTCCAGATGTGACATGCGTCAGTGCTTATAAGAGAGACGGTCCAGTGGACAAGAGGCGGTTATTTTTAGGATATCTGACTGCTAGACTCCAACTGCAAGAGCCTCGCGTCAGCCGCGGCCGTCGAGCGCTTATATCAGGATTTCCGTTTGCGGCGCGACTCGCAGAAAGCAGCTCGGCAGTCGCTTAAGCCGTCGGCAATTTCGCGAAGGGACGTATCTCCGCCACTGCATAAAAAATTATTTTTATGGTGCCAAAAGATAGGAAGGAAGTGGATGTGGTGTCGGTCCCGGCCTACGTGGGTGTTCCAGGCAACGAGGCCGCTCACCAGTATGTTCGTGGTTTTGTCCGCCGAGCAGGTGAGTGGGTCTCGGACCCGGATGTCCCCAGGGGCGAGGCGCTAATTACATATTAGACCATAACCAATTATTACAGGGAGCTTAGATCGAGCCTTCCTCCTCCGCACGTTTCACTCAGGCGCGAAAAGGCAACCACGTGGTGGCGACTGCAAACACGGTGGAAGCCAAACCCGTGAACGTATTCCAATATCTTTCCTGATTTGGTAAATAAGTATTGTCAGCTGTGCAGCGAGCCTGCCACCTTATACGACACAATCTGGAACTGCACGGAGGATCCGTCTCACTTGAAAAACGGGAGGTTGTTCTCGCCAGCCCGGGCCCGGACGTTCAGTCCCGGGCCGCGGCAAGAGCGCAGGAGGTCGCCGACAGACTTAAACTGCCGGCCCCCTGGAGTGGCTGAAGTGACCCAAGAATATCACCATCTTCCTGGCAATAAAGATTTCTCTCTGTCCCCCACTAAAGAATCTACTTTTATTGACCCGCAAACAGCCTGTTCAGCCGCCGCGTTGGCTCAGTGGCTATGGAGCTCAGCTGCTGACCCGAAAGACGCGTGTTCGATCCCGGCTGCGGTGGTCGGATTTAGATGGATGCGAAATCCTAGAGGTCCGTGTGTTGTGCAATGTTAGTGCACGTTAAAGAACCCCAGGTGGTAGAAATTTCAGCACCGCTTCACTACGGTGTCCCTCATAGCCGGAGTCGCTATGGGACGCTTAATCCATATAAACCATAAAAACACAGCCTAGTCATCACTTTTGCCTGGCCAAACAACCCGCCACTTTATATAGGGCTGTAGGATTTGGCGCTTCGAAAGCGGCAACCCTGGTTACTTCCCCGGCTTTTTTATTTCTCCGTTTACGGTATTCTAAAACACGAGAGCTCCAACTCCGCCAAAGGTTGAAGTCACAATCTACTTTTTTCTATCTTGCAGAAGAGGCCGCTACCAGCCAATGACTGGCAGCCAGCCTCTAAACGCGGACGCGCGACTCCCCATCTCCCAGGGTTGCGTACCGGGCGCGGGGAGAAATGTCTTTTCTGATGGAAATATAAGTTATTCAATAAGTCAAATGTTTATTTTACTTGTTTGTATTTAGCGCTGATTCCATTTCAGTGTTTCGGAGGAACGTGGCCGTCTGCTGCCTGAAGGTACTTCACATATCGCTAAAGGGCTGCCATGGAGCGGTCGAAACTTAGGCCTGTTTTCGAATGAACCAATCCATGCGGCACCTAGCGGCGCAGGCCAGAAACAGAGAGTAGAGGTCCAATAGCAGATGCCCCTCGCCAGCCTAACGGAAACACGATGGCATAACGCTCATAGAGCCGCGAAAACCGAAAAAGCGAACGGGAAACGATATCTGCACTTGTCCGCTGTCCGTGACAACGCACTGACACACCATTTCATAGATCATCTCAGTGCTGCAACGGTCGGCGCCGCAGGATTGGTCGTGCTGAGGTATTCCTGTGATGGCAAAAGCAACACCAACAGTACTATGCTCGCCAGTTCTGGTGGCACGATTTCGTGTCTCCTAGTGTCTAATATCTAAGGTGCGAGACTCTTCCGCAGCTGTTGTGCTCCTACTCGGCTTTGCTATCGCAACATCGGCATGCATAAACTGCAACAGCTAGGATTAGCGCGTACTTCAAGCTCGTGCTTTTAAGTTAAAGCTGTCGCTGAATGTGTGAAGGGGAGCACTTCGTGGTTCTCGGCTTTTTTCGCCGCATCTCTTCTCAATGCGTCACTGGCACTATTGGACCGCGCGCGTTGCTGCGAGTTGCTAGATCGTTCCTGTATTCGACGTCGCTCTCCGGACTGTAAATTAGTGCCCCCGTATTTGTATTGCGGAGACTGCGAGGAAGCGACGACAGGCCGACACGGGAACCGTTACACAAGTGCCTTTATTCCAAATAAGGTTCGCGAAGGGCGCACGCCTAGGGGCCAAGTCCACACAAAGAGCGGCGAGACGTGCGCTGGAAGGTATGCGTTCTTCGCTTGCAAGGAGGTGCCGTTAGCATGTTGGAGCTCTTTGTAGATTTGATGTGCGTCCACATGAATCAAACACATGCAGTGTAGTTTAACATTCATACCCAGCTGAACTTCCTTTTAAAACCTGCTAAGCGCTGAATAATAAGCCACACAGGCTCAGCAGAAAGTTAGCCGAGAAGGCTAGCTGTCAGAAATCTTTCAATAGATTCGCACATTGTTTTCACAAGGCATTGATGTTTCAGTGCCCCATGGTAGCCACATTCTGTACTTAATGATGCACATGCATTTGACATACTCCTTTTGATATGACTTCACTAGTCTCACTTATTTAGTACACTTCTTTCTAAGCCTTTGTGGGCAAAAGCAGCTAATGCGTCAATCTTCGATTTGTGCAGAATATAAAGTAGTATGACCATTAAAAAAAGATATAGGAGTCGTGCATTATAACTCAAAAGCATGTGTTATGCCTTGCCCTATTGCGGAGCTTACATAAAATGCAAAACTTGACCACACTCATAGACAAGGTATTAATGGAGCTATTGGCTGCTGTATACCCACATAGTCTTGCACTGCCACTGGAGCTGCGCTTCATGCAATTTGCCTTCACTTCGAGCTTACGTACACTCCAATATTTCCGAATTTTCAATTTTTACACCAGTGCTCTCCTGCCTCAACCACAGCATAATTAGAATGAGCTTGCACTGAGAAGGAATTCTGTTGTTTATCCATGAATAAGCATACTCACATGGACACTATGCATGGAAAATTCTTAATATAAACCACAGAAGAATGACACACAAGGTTCCCCTACAAACAGCTGTGCCAAACACTTCATCACCCTCTCCTGATTTTCAACGGGGAGGGAACAGTGCAATTCAGTATCGATGATTTCATTCCCACCCACGAAACACCAAAGTTGCGAAAAAAACGACACTATTGTTTACGGTAAGTGCGAAGAGCCTTTTATTGCTGAAAAACGAGTCTGCTGTTTAATGGCTCTCACCTGTCTCAGCCACTCGAAGCACTACTTAGAGCAGTCACAGATTCACTTGAAAAACATTATCGCCCCTATTAAAGCGCATTGTAGAAAATGCATGCCATCTCCACCAGCAGTATCCACAACAGTGGTGAACATCCACGCACAGTGAAATCTGAAGTGAATGAATGACATAGCAGCAACACAAAAAAGTGTTCGTGTAAATCGTTGCAGATCTCAAGCTACAGAGTAAACACAGCAATAACTGTTTTTAAAGCAATAAGCTGAATATGCAAATGAGATATAACATGTGGGTGGCAATAAAGTGATATTGTTTTTCATAAAGCCGCATGAAGCTTTCTTTATAGCATAAGTGGTTATTAAGCTATGAAACCAAAACAAAGCCCACCATATACAATGCGCGGTATTTCACTGTATACTGTACAAATTTAACTCTTACGTGAAGTGTAAACCTTATTTATCATATTTGTACATTAGGGCAAAATTATGTAGCATTTGCCATTGTGCTGCACACTATACTAAGCTGCAGGATTGTGAGTGACGCTTTAACCCTTTATGAACTACTCGTGAGAAATCCAGTGTCAACTAGGAATGCCCAACACCTTACATTCTGTAGGAACTGTGACATGATTTGTACCATGTGCCATGTCATCAATCATCTTACTAATGCCTCAAAAGCAGTAGCCTCGTAATGCACGCTAATACAGCAAAAGTAATCATAACTGCCAAAGGCGAAGTGGCCTCTTTTATATGGCGTTAAGGCGAGCTGCGTCACGTGCCTGCCGTTGAAGTCATGCTTCATAAGTTTTAAAGCTATTATGTGTCTTCATTGGGCACATGGTCTCTAAACCATATCTCCCCCTACAGCGCTTACGTTAGGAAAAGACAATGCCATCACTGGAGCACCCTATGCAAGGGAACAGGTGTGAAGCTAAACCTTTCTTGCGCGTCTCATGTCCTTGCTCTATTTCTTGCCATTTGTGTATGAAACAGATAGGCTGTCACATTTCGCGGCTCAAGTAACAATGCTAGGGTTCAGTTAGGTTTGCTTCTCAGGATTTGAGTAGAGAGATAGAGAAAGAAAGACAAACGGAAAGGTAGAGAGGTTAACTAGGCAGCGCCCGGTATGCTACCCTACACGTGGGAAGGGGAACGGAGGGAGAGATAGAAAGGGGGGAGAACAAAGAGAGATGATCACTTTTCCACATGTCCGTTGGCAATTACTTGCAGGGCACACACTGACAGTTCACAACCTTGCACTCAATCCTGAATCCTTCAAGAACTTGAAAAGTGCCTTCAAAGCTGTTCGCTGCCATGAAGGCTTACTCCAAGGAACCAGAATCTTGGCCTCACTAAGGGGCCGAGGATCTAAACGGTGGAGTGTTGCAGCCAGGAGTGCAGGCTCACGCTCAAACCGAGGGCAGTTACAAATAAGGTGTTCTATTGTTTCGTCGCACCAACAGATCTCACACGCAGGAGAGTTTGTCATTGCAATTAAGTGGCAGTAGGCACTTGTGAAGGCCACTCCCAGCCACAGGCGACACAACAGCGTAGCATCGCAGTGGGAGAGGCCGGACGGAGGACTGATTTGGAGTAAGGGGTCTAGGCGGTGCAGACGGCATGTGGAGTTGCCAGTAGAAGACCATGACGCTAAACGCTCACTTCGGCCAAGCATTCGCAGATGTCTTGCTGCGTCGGCTCTTGTCAACAGTATCTGGACAATGTTGGCACTGCCGTGAGCCGCTCGAGCTGAAGCGTCAGCTGCGCTGTTTCCGACAATGCCAGAGTGTCCCAGTATCCACTGGAAGACAATGTCATGACCCTCTTCCTGCGCCTGGTGTAGGAGATGTCTTAATTCAGCTACGAGTTGATCGTGACCGCCATGACGTAAAGCAGAATTAAGACACTGTAGGGCTGCTTTTGATTCGCAGAACACAGCCCATTTGTGGGGTGTTTGTGCACCGATGTACTGCACAACCGCACGAAGAGCGGCCAATTCTGACACGGTGGAGGTTGTCCGATGCGAAGTTTTCTGTATAATACTGGTCCGTCTCGCAGGAATGACCACGGCGTAGGTTGAACTTGTACCTTAGACCGAATCATCTGCATACACATGAGTGCGGTCATTACATGCGGCGTGGAGTAGGTAGAGCGTCAACTGTTTAATGGCCGGTGTCGATAAGTTCGATTTCTTCGTTGTGCCCGGAATTGTAAGGTGCACGCATGGCCCCGCAGACACCACAGCGCAGAGGAAAGCTGTGCTGCCGGGTGAACTGTGAGGGGATGGACGACTGGTGGGCTGCTATAACCTTTAAAAACGCTGGGTGTGGTCTTTGATCCGACACTGACACAAGGTGGTGCTGGGGAATCCTTGTTAGATGCCATATGTGGATCCGCAGGGTGTCAATGATTATATACGTGAGAGTGCGTAGCCCTGGCCGATTGCAATGGTAGCAACTGTTGATGCGCTGCGAGGGAGACCCAGGCATGTGCGAAGTGCCTGACCTTGTATAGTTTGGAGGGCACGCAAATTCGTCTTGCATACGATATTAGTAAGGAATGAATAAATGTGCTATGTGGATTTTGCGTGAGGAGTATTTACGCAAACTACAGATGTATACGCAACATTTGCAGTGAAGGGGCCATTTCGATATCTGAGCCATTCCAGTGAATGATGCATATTGCCACACTGCTCACATTCTGCGAGCGCCGCCATGTGGCCGAGCGGCATTACTAGGCTCGTGGGGGAGCGAAGAAGAGGACGTTCCCGTTCGAACGCGCGCTGCTGGGTTTCTGGCCTTCAGATTGAAAAAGCCCCTTTTCGTGCCGCCCTACGTTTGTCGGCGACATTTTGGTGGAGGTGCTGGGTACGTTCCATGAACGCTCACCCCGAGGGCAACTCTGACGCTGATCAGCGACGCTTGGACACAACACCCGTCCACAAAGCGAGCCGCCGCCTGCGAGGCCTGCAACCTGAGTGTCACCCACTGACGAGGCCGGTGCGTACCATGACGTCTACTACAGGCAGTCAGACAGGCCAGCCTTCCGGCACTGTCCCGCCCGTTGTAGTTCTCACCCCTCGCTCACCACCATCCTTCCACGGCGATCGGTTTGAGGACGTCGAGGACTGGTTGTCCAGCTTTGACCGTGTGGCCACTTTTAACCAGTGGGACGACGACCGAAAACTACGAAACGTCTATTTCTCGTTCCAAGACTCTGCGAAGACATGGTTCGACAACCATGAGGCATTCTTTACGAACTGGGAAGCGTTCCGCCGTCAGTTGCTGGCCACCTTCAGCACAAACGCACGCAAGGAAAATGCCGAACTCGCCCTTCGCACCAGGTCACAGCAGGCGAACGAAAGCGTCGCTATGTTTATTGAAGACATGACACGTCTTTTCAATCGGGCTGACCCTGCCATGCCAGAGGCTACCAAGGTGCGCCACCTCATGCGTGGTGTGAAGGAGAAGCTCATCGCTGGCCTCATACGCGACCCACCAAGAACCGTCGCTGACTTCGCTAAAGAAGCCACAGGCATGGAACGTTCCTTACAGGAACGCAGTGCGCAGTACGGTCGTCCGGGAAGTGTTGCGGCCAGCAACTATTGTGCGTCCCTGCCAGTCGCCGGGGACGAGGCTCTTCGGGAGCTTGTGCGGAGTGTAGTTCGCGAAGAACTGCGCAACCTCCGCTTAGATGCTCCACCTGCCAGTGTTGCAGCTGTAGCCGATGCCGTCCGCGAGGAAATTCGGCGAGCAGTCCAGCCACCACCGGCACCACAGCCGGAGCCGTACGCCAGCAGCTACAACGAAGCCCTACGGACACCGCAGCCGGAGCCGTACATCATGAGCTACAGTGAAGCTCTGCGGAGACCTGCGCCAGTTTCACATGCGTTCCGCCCTGCTGCCGAACAAACGCAAGGGTACTTTCCCTCTGCCGAGCTGCGTGACCCGCGCCCTGTTCGAAAAGGTGACGTGTGGCGTACACCCAACAACCGGCCACTATGCTACCACTGCGGGGAGCCCGGTCATATCCTCCGCAACTGCCCCTACCGGCGGATGGGATTAAGAGGATTTCCACCGAGCGCACCTCGACCGCGCTATGGTGAGAGACCGCGAGACATTGAGCAGTACCTGGCCGATAATGTGCTGCCCTCAACGCCTCCACGACGCCAGTCTAGGTCGCCGTCTCCAAGACGAGTTCCTCCACCCAGTCATGCACCATCATCTAGCCAATTCAGAGGCACGTCTCCCCGCCGGGAAAACTGAAGACGGCGTCCTCTGGGGGTAGGACCACCGCTGCCGCAGACACTGAACAGCCTCCATCCGACGATTTTATGCGACGACCCCACCCGCCGACCTTAAAGACGATCCCACCGCCGACCTCACCGACGACCTCAGCGACGACCCCATCGACGACGGCACCAAAAACCTCGCCGACAAACTGTCAAACAATTGTTTCCACCGCCGACGGCTATGACGTACCTGCACTCGTCGATACCGGTGCCGACTTTTCTGTCATGAGTAGTAACCTAGCCGCAGCCCTCAGAAAGGTTCTGACACCTTGGCATGTCCCGCAGATACGCACAGCTGGTTGCCATGTGGTAACGCCGGTTGGCGTCTGCACCAGCCGTATAAAGATCCGCGGTGCAACTTTCACTGGCTCCTTCGCCGTGCTACGAGAGTGCTCCAAAGAACTGATTCTCGGCATGGACTTCCTTAAAGAGTATGGGGCGGTCATCAACCTGCACGAGCAATTGGTATCGTTTTCGACACAGCGAGCCGTTGATACCGACCCCGAGCCGCACAGAGCACCATTACGCATCTCTGATGACCACACAACGATACCGCCGAGAGCAAGCAAGTTTGTCACAGTCCAGTGTGATACCAGCTCCGGTACTCGGGGCATTGCCGAAGCGAATATGTCGCTGCTACTGTCTCAGCAAGTTTGCGTTGCTCGCGGCCTTGTCGACCTTGTTCACGCGCGTACCATGCTCTTAGTGGCCAACTTTAGTTGTGAACTCCAACATTTGACGAAAAACACGGTGATTACCCATTTTGAAGAACTTGGCGAGCATGCCGGCCAATGTGCCTTATCAACAACGGCCCCCGAAATAGCTGAACAGGACACTGCAACAGCCATTAGGACCGACGTGAACCCTGACCTTCTGACCAATCAGAAACGGCGCGTGGAAAGCCTTATTGACTCTTTCCGCGACTGTTTTGCATCAACATCCAAGGTTCACCAGACGCCAATAACTGAGCACCGTATTATCGTCGACAGTGACCAGAGACCGCTATGTCAGCGTCCTTATCGTGTTTCGTCGTAGGAGCGCGATGCTATCCGCCGCCAAGTTGCCGAAATTCTCCACGACGACGTCATTCAACCATCGACGAGCCCCTGGGCGTCACCTGTTGTTCTCGTCGCAAAGAAGGACGGCAGCCTACGGTTCTGTGTAGATTATAGACGTCTCAATAACGTTACCAAAAAAGATGTCTATCCACTGCCGCGCATTGATGACTCATTAGACCGCCTCCGCCATGCTACCTACTTTTCGTCACTCGACCTTCGTAGCGGTTATTGGCAAATCGAGGTCGACGAACGTGACCGAGAAAAGACCGCCTTCGTTACTCCTGACGGACTGTACGAATTTAAGGTGCTTCCTTTCAGCTTGTGTTCAGCCCCTGCGACGTTCCAACGTATGATGGACACCGTACTAACTGACCTGAAGTGGCAGTCCTGCCTTGTCTATCTCGACGACGTCGTGATTTTCTCCGACACGTTCGAGGAGCACCTGAAACGTTTGCGTGCCGTCTTCGAAGCAATTCGTTCTGCGGGTCTGTCTCTCAAGCCTGAAAAGTGCCACTTCACATTTCGGGAGCTCAAGTTTCTTGGCCACATTGTGAGCGCTCAAGGCGTTAGCCCCGACCCAGAAAAGACCGCCGCCGTTGATGCATTTCCCCAGCCAACAGATAAACGAAGCTTGCGGCGTTTCCTGGGGCTTTGCGCCTATGATCGGAGGTTCGTTCAAAACTTCTGCAAGCTCGCAGAGCCGCTGACTCGCCTGACAAAAGACTCCGAGCCCTTTTTCTGGGGCCAAGATCAGGAAAAAGCTTTCATAGAGCTTAAGGCCCGCCTCCAATCTACGCCTATCCTTGCCCACTTCGACGAGCAGGCCGACACGGAACTGCACATAGATGCCAGCAATGTGGGCCTCGGTGCGGTGATTGTGCAGTGGCAAGACGGTGTGGAACGCATGATCGCATACGCAAGTCGCACTTTGTCCCGTTCCGAAGTGAATTATTCCACAACGGAAAAGGAGTGTCTCGCTGTTGTGTGGGCAATCACAAAATTTCGTTCATACCTGTACGGCCGCCCGTTTCGAGTCGTCAGCGATCATCACTCCTTGTGCTGGCTTGCGAGCCTCAAAGATCCATCGGGGCGACTTGGACGGTGGAGCCTTCGGTTGCAAGAGTTCGACGTCACCATCGTGTATAAGTCGGGTCGACAACATAGCGATGCAGACTGTCTCTCCAGAGCTCCTCTTCCGTGCCCACCAGATGAGTCCGACGACGATTCTGCTTTCCTCGGCGCTGTCACCACATCCGACCTTGCCCACCACCAGAAGGCCGACTGCGAACTGCTGCCTCTAATCGAGTACCTCGAAGGAACCGCTCCATCTCCGCCCAGACTCTTCTCGCGCGGACTTTCGTCGTTTTGCTTAATAGATGGAGTCCTTTACAAGAAAAACTATGGTCCGACCGACACTGCGTATCTCCTCGTTGTCCCAATCGTGCTTCGTAAGGAAGTTCTCGCTGCATGCCACGACGACCTTTCTTCTGGCCACCTCGGTTTTTCCAGAATATTGGGACGCCTCCGCCACAAGTACTACTGGCCACGGCTTGCTGCGGTCGTCCAACGCTACGTTCGAACCTGCCGTGAGTGTCAACGACCGAAGGTACCACCGACGAAACCGGCCGGCCTTCTGAAGCCAATTGATCCACCGCAAATCCCATTCCAACAAGTCGGCAGGGACTTACTGGGCCCATTCCCGGTGTCCTCCATGGGAAACCGGTATATTGTTGTTGCCACGGACTACCTAAGCCGCTATTGTGAAACCAAGCTCTTCCCTGTGGCACCGCGGCTGAAATTGCACAGTTCTTTGTTCACCACATCGTGCTTCGCCACGGCGCCCCCGTGGTTGTATTAACTGACCGGGGAACCGCGTTTACGTCGGCTCTTACACACGAGGCCCTCCGTCTTAGTGGCACCAGTCATAGAAAAACGACTGCTTACCATCCTCAAACGAATGGACTTACTGAGAGGCTGAACAAGACCATCACAGATATGATGTCTATGTATGTCGACGCTGACCATCGCAACTGGGACGAAATACTCCCCTACATAACGTTTGCGTACAACACCGCCCTCCAAGAAACGACGCGCTTCACCCCCTTCCGTTTGGTGTATGGCCGAGATGCCCTAACCATGCTTGACGCCATGCTGCTCCCGGATTGTACCCCCTCGTCTGTCCCAGGCGCTGACCAATTCGTTCGCGATGCAGAAGCCGCTCGCCACCTTGCTCGACAACGCATTCGCCACCAGCAGACAACTGACGCCCGGCGTTACAACCTCCGCCACAGGGAGGTGATTCACCAACCCGGCGACCACGTCTGGGTATGGAGCCCTATACGTGTGCGCGGTCGCTCTGAAAAGCTTCTGCGGCGCTACTTCGGCCCCTACGAGGTGCTACGTCAACTCAGCGATGTGAACTATGAAGTGTACCCGCAAGGAGTTGTCCGGTCTTCTCGCCCGCCCAAGTCTGAAGTCGTCCACGTGTCCCGCATGAAACCGTATTACGCCCGTTAGCCCCTCCCGGAGTTCACATTCAGTGCTGCCACCACACGCCATCGCACTTTCGGTGTCTCCACACTCTTTATCCCCCTTGCCGGAGGCATCGAGGCGATGCCTCTTGAAAGGAGGGGGGCAATGCCACACTGCTCACATTCTGCGAGCGCCGCCATGCGGCCGAGCGGCATTACTGGGCTCGTGGGGGAGCGAAGAAGAGGACGTTCCCGTTCGAACGCGCGCTGCTGGGTTTCTGGCCTTCGGATTAAAAAAGCCCCTTTTCGTGCCGCCCTACGTTTGTCGGCGACAATATTACAGACTCTATCTTTTACCACCGTTTGTGTGCTATATATTTCGCATACATGCCTCAGGATGTCATCCACCGTTCTGCATGAGATATTTAGCTTTGTGCCTAGGCACCTCCAGCGAAGTAGTTGAGCATGGATGACAAGCCTTTTTAGCTGCACTGTTGGAAAAGAAAACCATCAGAGCAGTGAAAATTTTCAGCTGTAAACGAAGGATAACTCGAGTTTGTAGAAATTGCATAAAAATAAAATTATTCGTGAAGACTGCCTCGTCAAAGTATCAGTGCGTCTAACGTGTGTGTTTAATGGTGCATACAAATTCGAAGTTCCTACAAATCCGACGTCGCACAAAGGGGTTGTCAAACGAATCAATGAAAAACATATTAAAATTCATCATCACAAGATGTGAAGTTACAGGAAAGTAAAATACTTACCCATGATGAAGGCAATCGACTTCTGCTTCTCTAAGCTTCCCTCGGCATGTATTTTGACGTAGGTCGTCAGAGTAGCCTGTAAACACCTGTTAACTGGTGGGCCTCTGAGCAGAATGCCTGCGTAAGTGGCTCCTTCAGAGCCCCTCGCTCGGGAACGAGTTTACGGTCTCCGATAGCTGTAATGGATACACAAACGAAAAAGAAAGGCTACGCAGCAAGCGGACTTTTGGCAAGTATCACTTGTCACGTATGCACCCCCACGTTGTCACGGTATACGACCCCACGTACACGATATAGGATTTGACTTGCGCCACCTCCGCTTTCTTAACTTTTTCTTAAGAATTACCATCCCGACTAAATTCGCTGTCCCATCTCGAGACAGACGGCTGCTTATTCTAAACTGAGAACACAACATACGTCGACTCGACGTGTCTATTGCTGACAGCTACCAAGAAATTAGCGGCAACAAACGCGGCAGATAAAAAGCGCGACGGCCGGAGTCACCACCGGCGACCGCGGCGTTGCCGTCCCGCTAAACAATGGAAAAGATGCCAAGACCTTACCTGTAGTAATGGATAAACACGGTGCCAACGCGTTTCCATGTTCACAGACATCGGCGACGCACGAACATTTCGCCATCTCCACGGCAGATTCCGCACAGACATTCGTCGTCTGTTAGCGAATGTTAGCGAGTATCGACAGGCACGCCGTCACCCCATATTCTGTCTGATATTCTCTGGTGCCCTCAGAGAATGTCAAAATTAAGTGTTTCGCGGTAAATACGCAATTAGCCTGGCACAAAATGGCAAGAATTCCGGCACAAGCAAGCAACGCCCATACATTCACAAGCGACGAGCTATGCGTGGAACTCCACTCATGCCATGTTGCTGTACTTCGCAGCGCCCCCTGAGGTTGAGTTTACTCGCGAATAGTCAAAAAGTAGGCTTTCTTCACAAGAGCAGAAGAAGTTAGTCAACAGCGAAGATGCAGCCAGCACTTCTGCGCACATGAAAAGTCTATCATGCGCAAAGCGGAACATCAGCTGCAAACACATCAAAGAAACGAGGTATTTGCGAAACATACACGTTGTATGAATAAAATGCGTAGCCATCCCACAAAAATTATTACTGAAGCATGAAAGTGTGAGTCATGGAGAAACATTTCACGGTGGCAGCTCAGAACATCTATGAAACTTGACCACGTTGGGCATGCAAGCAGATTTACGGGTTGGAATGCGCATCACAGACCACAATCATATGCTTAAACTGACTGAAGACTAGGCAACAACTGTCATTTTCGCGTACTTACCTCGCGCGTTTTTTTTTTATTTTCCTTGTGACCATTATAAAATTAATCATTTCCCGACTCTGCGAATATTCTGCCCACAAAAGCTTCATTAATGCCTTGAAAGCTGTTAGGTATAAAACAAATGTTCATCCGTATGGTAATACTTAAACATTTTATAATAACTCACTGATGCTATCTTTTGTTGTTTCACATGATGTGCTATGTTTTCGTGAATTTATATACTATTATCATTCATCGTACTATAGGCCCTTTCGTATGTGAGCTTGGTTTCGTTGCAACGATTTGCTTTACGTATATATCGCCATCATCAGCCTGACTACGCCTAATTCAGAACAAAGGATTCTCCGATATTTCTCCAATTAACCTTTTACTGTTCGAGCTGCGGCCATAGTATCCCCGCAAGCTTCGTAATTTCATCCGCCCACCTACCTTTCTGCCACCCCTGCTATGCTTGCCTTCTGGAATCATCTCTGTTATCCTTAAGGATCAGTGGATATGTTGCTTTCGCAATACATGCCCATTTCTTCCTCTTGATGTCGACTAGGGCGTCATGATCCCGCGTTTGTTCCCTTCCCTACTCTGCTCTCCTCCTGTCTTTTGATGTTACACCCATCATTTTTCCTTCCATACCTCGCTGCGTTGCCTAGTTTAAGCTGAACCCTTTTTGTTAACCTACACGCTTCTGCTCCATAGATGAGTACCGCTAGGATACAGCATCTATATACTTTCCTCTTGAAGAATATTGGCAAACTGCCCTTCATGATCTTTAAATAGTAAAAATAATGTTACTGCATTAATATCACTCGAATATTTCCCAGAACCGTTTACGTTTGTCGGAAAATGTATTGATTGTAATGTTTTATTCGCGCACATTTTACCGCGGCAGCGTTAACGGGCCCGTGTCACAGAAAAGAAGGTGTTCTCGTCTTCTGTCGGCGTCGTTGAGCATGACCGAAATATTATGGAAAAAGAGAAGCAAACTATGTGGCAGGTGGGTCACCTAGGTCACGTGACCTTGCAGCGCCTTCACAATCTGCTCACTGGATCATGCGCAAACTAACGACTGTGGCAGGAAGCAGTTAAAGTAATGATTGGTCGCGACAGGTTGCTTGGTATCACCAACCTTTGTCACACAAGGCTCACTGGTGAAAGCACCTGCCATCGCAAGGCAGTTGAGAATCACTTATCCGCTACCTCACTGTGCCAACAGAGCCTCTAGGACTCCCAAGTATCTATGAATGTAAACTCGCGATAACGAATTCCGCAAATATGTGCATTAACCCAATAACGCTATCCCACCGTACCCTTAAACCATAAGTGTCCCCTCCAATTTTTTATGCCTGCGCCCACCCGGACCAAATGTCTTGTTCTGAATAGGGCCTTTAATATAAATAAAATGAAATTAGAATAAAATTTGCATGATATATCAGGCTCATTCTTCTGACAGCGTGCGTATGCTCTTATAAGCGTCGCAATGAAAGTGTTTCCTGAAAGAATAATTGCCTCCACTCGTAGTCCTCACAAAACTTGCACTGACATCCATATCACATGCGGGTCATCACACTTCACCTTCATCATAATGGTGCTGTGTCACAGATCTCCCCGGAGAACACTCGGACTGAAGGAGTGGAATAGGCGACAGGTGTACCCACACAGACGCATATTTAATACACCCTACGTTACACAAACGCTAGCACACAAAGCTACCACAAAACACAAAGACTATCAATACACGGACCCGGCAAAAGTGCTACTATAGCGTCTCCTAGCGTTCTATTGTTAGCAGTCGGCATTCGTGCTCACGGTTGGTGCGGTGCGGATGCGATGTTGCATGGGTCCAGTAGCCGGCGTCGAGATGCCGTTCGACGAGCTCAGACTGGCGCCGCTGGCTACATCGTTGGCTGCGTCGTACAAGCCCCCGCTCCAAGTACCCGTGGAAGAGATGCCGCTGACGTTGGCGTTGAGGGCACCACCCGGATGGGTGGCAACAGCGCTGGAGGCACCCCTGGTCGTAGCAAGTAGTAGAGTCCTCTGTTGACTCCACAGAACGGGCTCAGGAACGGCATGAAGTCCGCGGTGCGAAGCCGTAGAACAAGAGTTCACCGGAGCAGTAGCCGGCGTCGCTCTCTTCCAGCCGAAGCGTTCCTGACCCGCTGGAGCCTCCGCTTCTCTGTTCTCCCCGTGCGTCGCTCTTCTTCTTCCATTTTATAGCCTTGGCGTTAGTACACGTAATCCTTGTCGTCTACTCCTTCTTCTCTTCTCCGCCAATCATCTCTTCCCACCTCACTGCATACTTCATCTTCTTTAGACTTCGGTTAAACAATGTCATCCCTATCGCCATTCTCTTCGTCTTCTTCAAACCTCTTTCCTTCATACTTTTATTTCAGACTCCCAAATATATGTGACAAGGGCCACCCCTTTCAAGAGTTTTTCCTTGAAAAACTGCTCACGTCATCCCTTCATGCCTTCGAGCCAATCGACTATCTTCTGCGGCGATTCTGGACCCAGCACACAACACACCGCAGTTGTCCAGCACACACCATAAGCACGCCAATAACACAGCACACTAAATTGCTCTTACGGAACATTAACATACAACTGCCGTTGTGCGTGCGGTGCCCTTAATACAGATGTTAATGTCCACAACACACTCCCTTGTATAACCGCAAAACAACAACACAGCAACAATAACAAAAAGATGCATGCCAGGGATACCTGCACAACAAGATACATCCCAGAGATACCTAGAGCTATTCAGTTGGCTCTGTCTGTAGAGATCTCTAATTAGCAACATATGACCTTCGTTTAGCCCCGCACATCTGAAAACACATCTCCCTTGCTTTGGAGTAGGGCCTTTATCTGTGATCTGTCTTCATTTAGATTGGGATTTATTAACACCTTTTCCCAACCTACAGTTTTTCTTCGATTTCACGTGGACACCTCGGGAACATCATCTATCTCCTCTGCTACTACCGAGCTTGCTCCTTTGGAGGTGCACCGTACGGTAACTCTTTCTTCGTAATTTTTCAACATGTTTGCATGGAAAACCTTCTTGGTGTTATTTATCAATAATTCATAATCCATATCATTTTTCATCTGGCGTCACAAGGTAAGGGCCCTTCCGCTGAATCAGTAGCTTATTATGATCTGTGGGTAGCAGGATGAGAACCCTGTCACCCGGATTAGATTCCTGTGAGTGGCTTTCTTTTGATAATATCCCTTATAGCGTTCGCGCGCCACTTCCAGGCCTTGATGTGCAAGCCTGCATGTTTCTTCCAACTTGTCCCGCCACTCAAGAATGTATGTATGTTGTCTTAGATCTGATGCAATATCTTTATTGGCCCACAGCTCCTTAAGTATTGTAAGTGGACCTCTTACAGGTCTCCCATACAATATCTCGAAAGGCGAGAAACCAAGACTCATTCGCGGTACTTCGCGGTAAGCGAAGAAAAGAGGTGGGAAATATCTATCTCAATCAGTAAGTGTCTCCTAGCACATTTTCTTGATCATATTTTTGAGGGTACTGTTGAACCGCTCTACAAGCCCATTACACATGGGATGGTATGGCGTTGTTAGTAACCGCCTTAATGACAAAAGTCGGTTAGCCTCCTTTATTAGTTCTGACGTGAAGTTCGAGCCCCGGTCACTAAAAATTTCTCTCGGGAACCCATAACGCGAAAACATTTCCACAAAGCCTTCCGCCACTTGGATACAGTCAATACTCCTCAATGGAATAGCGTCAGGATAACTAGTGGCCACGTCAACCAGAGAAAGCACATATCTATGGCTTCTGGCGGATACTGGAGAGATTGGACCCACAATGTCAATAGCCACTCTTTGGAACGCTGGGTCGATGGCTGGCATCTTGCCCAGAGGCACGGAACCAACTCTTCCCATCAGAACAGTGCGCTGGTACATGTCACATGAGCGAACAAAGCGTTTAACGTCCCTCTGGACGCCCGGCCAAAAAAATATCCTCGATGATCCTAGACACCATTTTTTGAGCACCCTGGTGTCCGGCCATAATGTCGTCATGTCCTAAGAGTAGCACTGTCTCTCGCATATCTCTTGGTAACACCATTTTTTGGAGCCGCCTTCCTGAGCTTAACATGCATTCGAATGACGTACGACTCTTCTTTCTTTTCACTTTTTCCCCGACTCTTTCGAAGCAGGCCTTCAAGCTTGGGTCTTCTCTTTGCCTAATTGCAATTTCGTTCGGTGTTACGCTGAGTAGAGAGTTGAGAGCGGACGCTGCGTTTCTCGGGCTGTCGCTTGAGCTCTTGTCTCCATTGGCGGCGAGAAACTGACTGCACCCGCCTGAGCTGTCGTGGGTCATTCCTCCTTTGGGTGTTCTTCAATGTCGAGCATCCTCCACTCGGGATCTGGGTCTTCGACACTTCTTGCACCCGTAATGTTTCCCAAGATGAGATCGTAGATGGGTTGGTCTACGCATTTTGCCACTACCTGCCCAGTGTAATATGGTGTGGACACTAGAATCCTGGCTCCAGCAAGGTACCTTACTGTGCTTTCTACAAGAGTGACGGCCGACGCTTCCCATGTAAGATCCTCGTCCTTCACCAGGCATCTCCGTACCGAAAACTGTGTTGGCACCGCTGTCTCTAAGCACCAATATAGGACGGTTGCCTATCTGCCCAACAACCACCGGCATTGCTGCTTTCGACTTGGTTTTCCCACTCACCACCTCATTTTCCAGCGGCGTTTGCTCTCCTTTCAGCTGTGGAACTTCAGATAGTGTGACAAGTTCTGCCCGAGAGTCGACAACGCATGCAGCTCGGTCTTGCGTTCTGTATCGGCACTCATACAGAGTATGACCCCTCTTCAACCTTGACACACAACCTGTGTCTTTTGGGCAACGCTACTAGTCCGACAGTCAACTGCACGGTGTCCCACCTTGCTGCAGAGGAAACACCTTACTGGCGCCTTCGATGCCCCGCCATATGCTCTTGGCTTTGTCGCATCTGTCTCTAGGACCTTTTGTGTTTCCTCCCTTCCATTACTCATATTTGTCAGGCTTCGAGCCTCGAGGAATTGGTCCGCACTGTCGGCAAACTCTTCTAGTGAACACAACTTTCTTTCAGCAATAGCGCTGGCTTTGAGCTGGAACGCGCTAAAAATTTCTCTGTGACCAGCTTGTCACGCACCCCTTCAAACCTCTTTTCTGTATTTGACTTATCAATCCACATATCAAACTGGTTGGTCAGGCGGCACGAAAACTGCTTAGCGGTTTCAGAATCCTCAGGTATCGCGGTGCGAAATCTCTCACGAAAACCCTCTGCCGTAAGCCTGAATGTTTGCAGGAGTGCCTTTTTGACTTTCTCGCAGTCCATGGATTCAGCAGCGGGCATTCTCCCAAACACATTCAGCGCCCCCCAACTAAACACATGCTCAGTGTTGTGGCTCATTCACTGCGCTCCCAGCTTTGCCACAAATCTATCCGCTCGAATCGTTGCAGATATGCATCCACATCATCTCTTTTGTAAACGAAATTAGCCATCAGGTTCCTTGGACAAACCCTGGCCGGTCTAAGAGATTCTCTACCCGCTATGGAACGCTGATCACTGTCCGTGATCTCCTCATATTCTCCCGCGACTTGCGACTGTTTCCACAAAAGAAGCTCTTTCTCCCGTTATATCCTTCTAGCCTCTCGCTCTTCTGCCTCGCGAGCGTTTGCGCGTGTTTGCGCCCTTTCCTCTCTCTGCCTTTTGGCCTCCTCGTCACAGAGACCCATCGGCACATTTTTGCTTAACCCCAGCTTGAGCGCCAGTTCTAATGTTTTTGCCAAATCCATCCTTTCTACCGTCTAGAAATGGGAATGATGCGAGGCAAAGCAATAAGATAAAAGGAAGTGAATCCTCGCACAGGCTCGCACTTATCTTTGTCACAGATCTACCCGGAGAATACTCGGACCGAAAGAATGGACTAGGCGACAGGTGTACCCACACAGACGCACATTTAATACACCCTCCGTGACACAGACGCTAGCACACGAAACTAAAACAAAACACAAAGACTATCAATACACACGACCCGGCAACACTCCTACCAGCGTCTACTATTAGCGTTCTACTGTTAGCGGTCGGCGTTCGTGCTCAGGGTTGGTGCGGTGCGGATGCGATGTTGCATGGGTCAAGTAGCCGGCGTAGAGAAGCCGTTCGACTAGCTCAGGCTGGCGTCGCTGGCTGCATCGTTGGCTTCGTCGTACAAGCTCCCGGTCCAAGCGCCCGTGGAAGGGATTGCCGCTGACGTTGGCGTTGGGGGCACCACCCGGACGGGTGGCAACAGCGCTGGAGACACCCCTGATCGTAGCAAGTAGTAGAGTCCTCCGTTGACACTAGGGAACGGGCTCAGGAACGGCATGAAGTCCGCGGTGGGAAGCCTTAGAACAAGAGCTCACCGGAGCAGTAGCCGGCGTCGCTCTCTTCCCGCCGAAGCGTTCCTGACCCGCCGGGGCCTCCGCTTCTCTGTTGTTCTCCCTGTGCGTCGCTCTTCCTCGCCCTTTTATAGCATTGGCGTTGTTGTTGTTGTTGTTGTTGTTTTTGTCCTCATACTATGGCGCATGCGAACAAAGGGGAATTGGCCAAGAATTGGGGGGCACAGTGAGTTTTTGAGGTAAATAATTCCTGGACGTAATTAAAATGAATGGTGGGGACGGAAGAAGTAAACAAAAAGGAACAACGAAATAAAACGGGAAATGCAGAACGCACGCAGGAGATCGAGACTGATGTTTATAGCCGAGTAGTTAAATGATAATGATAATTGTAAGAATAAAAAATATAATTTAAAATATTAGAAAAAATTAACAAGGTAGCCGTCTTGATTCCATTAAAAAATTTTGCACGGCCGTAGAAACAGGCTTGTAACTGTACCCAAGTACGGTGGCTCCAAACGACAATAACACTGGGCTATTCTAACAAAGGCCAAGCTGTTGTAGCAGTTTCTTCAAAAACCGTTTTCGCATCACGGTGTACCGGCGACAAAAGAACAAAAAATGATCTATGGTTTTGTGCTCACTACAATATACGCAGAGAGAATTAAGCGCCAACCCAGACCTGTGCAAATAAAAATTTAAGGGTGGGATCCGGCAGCGAAGCCTTGATAGAGGTACCTCAACCTGCCGTGAATGGCATGATTGCCTTCTCCACGAATACCTCAGGCGCAGGTAATCATCAAATCTTAAAAGAGATCCAGTTGTCATTCTTAACAAATTTTGTCGCCGGAACCTCGCTGCTGTAATGTACGCTGTAGCCGGAACGATGGGTAGCACGGGGCCATTTAGGGACGCCTTTGCCAGGCAGTCCGCAACTTCATTTGCTGCCACACCGCTATGACCTGGCACCCATATCATGTGAACAAGGCTCAAATGAGGAGAAAGTAATGAATGAATGGCTTTTAGGATTGGCAAATCTACAGCAGAAGCAAGGGATGAACACATAGAAAGAGAGTCTGTAATGACAGCCACTGAAGAGAAAGCTGGCTGTTTTTTTTTGTAGGAAGGATATTATACAAAAGAACATTTAAAGGTTCAAGCAACTTTTTTACCATAACTACCTGCGGGGTATGAAATGTAGGCCAGTGGACTCCAAAAAAGGAAGTCGGCTGGCAACAAAAACAGACAAGGAACGGTGTAAATCTGATTCATATATCCTTAGGTACGTCTATACAGTTAGGATTTGAAATCTAGATGATAAAGAGGAATACGGGCTTAAAGATAAAGCACGTTATTGGCCACACATTTGGGGAGGCCAAGGCATAACCGAAGCGCTTCCCGCTACAAAAGAATGATCGGGCGAATTTTGTAAGCAGCCGTACCAGAAAACAGCACAGATCGAAATTATAATATTGGTCGGACATACAACACATATATCAGCAAAAGTTCATCTTTCCGCATTCCAGACCGGCGATTACTTAATCTACGCAACATGCCCAAAGAACGAGCCCCTTTCGCTGCCACATGGTCAATGTGGGGGCGCCATGTGAGGCTTTCATCATAAATTACATCAAGATATTTTAATGACAACTTGAGGAATATTTTGTCGCTGGTAACTGAGAGACAGATGAACAGAATCTTTCATTTGAAAAACAAGTACAGCGCACTTGTTTACATTTAAAGTGAGACGTAAGCCACACAACCAACTTTCAAGCAAATTTAGGTACAATTGCAGGCGCACACAGGGAGATTGAATGTCAGCTGCAGCAGTGAAAAATGGAATGTCGTCCGCATAGACGAAAATACGAATGTTTTGATGGCTGGGAATAGAGCTCATTAGAATATTGAAGAGCACAGGCGACAAGACTTCCCCTTGTGGAACACCTCTGGATTTTTTATATCTTCCATAATTCACATCATTTAGGATACAAAAAAACTGTTTGTTTTCAAGGAACGCAGATTTCCACGCAAATAAGTACTTCGGAAACCGCAGAGTAGATAATCTTTGCAATAATATGTAGTGTTCTACCCTGTCATAAGCTTTCGCTACATCTAATGCAACCAACGCAGCATGCATTTTTTGGTGCCGCGCAAGACGAATGCGACTCTCAAGATTGGTGTGAGCATTCCATATGGAACATTTTGACGGAAACCAATTTGACAGGGACTAAGGATATTAAAACGGTCCACAAACTCCAAAACACGTAGGAATATGAACCTTTCAATTCACATAACCTCATTTGATGTAAAGAAATGGGTCTAATATTATCCAGAGAATAGCCGCCACCATTCTTTTAGGTAAAGGGATCACTTTTGCGCTTTTCAACTCAGGAGGATCCCATGCATGTTTGCTTGATAAATTAACCAGCTGCATTAAGGATGTAGGGGACTCCTCAAAGAGGATCCTTTACTTTTTTGATGTTACCCTATCAGGGCCAGGTGCAGCACTTGGTAATCTCAACACTATCGGGGAAATCTCGGAAAAGGTAATAGGGGGGACTTGCTGAAACTGGTCCACTGACGCCACAAACGCGGAGCGCAAAGGAACTACACAGGCGAAACGCTGCTCTAATTCTTTGGCAATTGTCTCATCTGTTTCTATTGCTTCTTGGGGGTCAAAACACATGAGGGCGAAATTTCTGAAACCGGAATCTTTTTCCGCGATCTTAAAAAACAGAAATGTGCGCCACGATTTCCTGATTTTGATAGGAAATCAAAATGTTCGGATACATTACTTTATTTCGCTTGTGAGACTGTGCGTTTAAAAGTAGCCGCAATGAACTTATAATCATGCCAATTTTTTGGACACTGATTGTGTAGGAGTTTCTTTCATGCAGCCTTTCTGCGTCTGTAATCACGCGAACAATTTGCATTCCACCATCTAGCTGAAGTGTTCCCTTTTTGATGTACGTACCAAAAATTCGGACTTCTTTCCGCATTCCTCAATGGCCAAGCATATGCCTTTTGCTGTATGTTCTTCAGCAGAATTAACCGCTGAAGCAAGAGTGGAGCGCAAACAGGACTGAATCTGGTCATAATTTATATATGACCTCAGCTGAGAGCACGCCAGAGTTATGCGGCAATTAACGTCATTAACGATAGGTTTGTGATCGCTAGATGTTCCAAAATCCACAGTCGACCAATTGAGCACAGGAACACAAGGGCTGGTGGAAATTAAATCTAACACAGACTGAATTTGTGCGCGGAGAAATGTGGCCGAACTGAATTCATACACAAAAGGTTGTTATCAGTAACCCAATCCCAAAAGCGCTTACCACAGAAATCTGTCCTAAAGCCCCACGACACATGATGAGAATTAGCCACCGGCCAAGAGAATTGACTTCTGACAATTAAGGAGCAGGAGATCTAGCAGCCTGGAATCCTGCACACCACAAGGAAAATAAACATTTTGTAATGAAAATGGATAGCACCCTGGAATTTCAAAGTCTAAAGCCAATAACTCATAGTCTATAGCAGAGGACTGAAACGTTATCTTAGCCCAGTGACAAAATTTAGAAGAAACTAGTATGAGTAAGCCTCATCCTCTTGACTGACGATCTTGTCGAAATAAGGAATAATTTTGCAAATGGAAGTGTTTTTCAGATGTAAGCAAAGTTTCTTGTAAACTAATAGTCTGAATTATGATGATATATAAGGCATAGCAAGTCAGTTGAAGCTTAAAGAAGTGACAGACAGTTCCACTGGAGAACTCTTACACCCCTATGGTTGAGAAATCTGGGTGGCAGCAACTGCCTGCCCTAAAATAGTTTCTTTCGGCTCAGAGCCAATCTGTTGCTTCTTTGATTTCGGCTGAGGATGTGAAGAAGAATGGTTAGCAATGGGGGATCCACTGCGTTTGAGGATTCGCGTATCCGTATCCACCATCTCTGCAGCATGAATAATTGGAGCATTATCTGAATTTGTGAACCGAGGAAGTGGAGAGACAGCAGTAACTTGTTCTTGGGGTTGAGACTGCTCAGGCAAGGAGTGTTGGGTCATTAACGAAGGCATGGGTGAGACGGCAGAAGTCATTTCAATTTGCATGGCCTGAGTAATCTGCGTTGCCAGAGCATTAGATATGCACTCTGTGACAGTGGACATTATCCTGTCAACCATTTTGGCCATAGAGGCTTCCACAGCAGTCACCAGTGTCTGAGAGATAGACGAATCCTGTGTCACTCCTGAGCGGGCTGACACACCTGCATAGACGTGAGCTCTCTCTTTAATTTCTGATATTGCCTTGCGCCGCGAGCAGCGTTTGCGGTCGGTTATGTCTGGAAATTTTAAATAATGATCCCGAGAAGGACAATCCATGGAATTTGTAGCGTGAGATCCACCACAATGGCAACACTTCTCGTTTTGATCAGAGCATAAATTTGTTGGTTGGTCGTTGCCGCATTTTCAACAGCGCAAGCTGGACTTGCAGCCGCGAGCACTATGGACATTTCGCCAGCAATTGCTGCACTGCAGTGGCTTAGACGTAAGGGGATCTACACGAAAGATTAGGGGCCATGCTTTTATCTCTGAGGGGCAGGCAGTATCCGCAAAAGTGGCAGTAACCGTTTCCGTTGGCACCCGCTCATTGTTCACCTCCCGGCTACAGCGCTACATAGCAACAACACTCGCTGCAGAGAAAAGGTCGAGGGTCTCAACAAAGAGCCCACACCGCGAACCAAACGTTTTGTGCAGGTCAGATGAGACGGAATGAAGCTGTTTACCGAGACCCAAAAGAAGAGCAGTTTAGAAGATCCTTTACGCACGGGAGATCTGGTGAAGGACTCAGAATCCCGCCACGTCCAAACTGCCTTACCTCAGTGATTGCCTCATAAAGGGAAGTGGCCGCCTGGAGAGATGCTCGAACAGGCCCTGGACTGTTAATTTTGATAGAACAACCATCCTTTGGCACCAGCGCCACAGGAATGCTGCGGACGCCGGAGCGTTGAAAAGCTTCCAGAGGCAGCTCATGAGGTGGTAGGGAAGCCGACCAAGGGGACCTCTCCTGGTCGGGAGACTGCGTAGACATTACCTGTGATTTAGAAACTCACCGCGTGCGTTATCCACACAATAAAAAAGGTGCAAAGGCAAAGGGGGAAAGGAAAACAGGGCCAGCCGCCCAATACTTAGCCAATCACTCGTCTTCCTTTCCACCTGCAACGACCAAATATTTTTCTTAACGTTAGTCCATGTAATCCTTGTCGTCGACTTCTCCTTCTCTTCTCCACCAATCATTTCTTCCCACCTCACTGAATACTTCTTCATCTCCTTTAGTCTTCGGTTAATCCACGTCATCCCTGAGCTATACTTTACGAAGTCGTGTGTACCAGCGTAAGACAGCAGACGGCACGCAGATGCGCGAACATAAGCTGAGTTTGTTACGAAGAGAGAGTAGTGAATCATGTCGGTCCGCCCATGCGGAACGAGTGGAGCGTTTTAATCAAGTGGACCAAAATCTCACGTTATTCTAACATAGAACGGCGCAGGTCTCTCATATTCACAATCCATATTAAGTGTTATAGGCTACCAATAACGAAATAAATTCCGAATTCCAATGGCCTGGGCAGCTCACTTTTAAGATTTATTGCATACTTTCTCTGGCAACCGACTGGACTGCGGACTCTCTTGATCGCTTAGAGAGGGCGCTTTGACACTGCCCCGGCAAGCCTAATTGTTCCAATTCGCCTGCCATATTGTGCATATCCAAGCACCTGGGACGTCGCTAATGCTGTAGCGCCACCTTGACCTTCGAAGAAACCGTCGCTTATCGAACCCCGTCAAACACAGTCTTGACGAGAGGAAGGCCTGGGATGGTTGCGAGGACGAACATGCCGTGTCTTTCTGCGACTGCATGCAACATTAAAATGCAGTACAGACCTTTGTTATATTACAGATGCCAGGGACAGGTGGATGTGGAAGCAAGACATCCGCTTGGGCTAATGGTTGTGGCTCACGCGACCTAGGCAGCGCTTCTCCGCACAGGCGTCCATTGGCAGCTCTGTACACGAAGGCAGCCACAGGGGGCGCTATGAGTTTTTCGCGCTTGGGGCAATCTTCGTACAGGAAGTCGACTTCCACTTTCGGCAAACCGACAAGGGTGTTCCTCAGTCTTCGCTTTGGCTGGTGAGTTTTGGTTCACAGGGGAAGAACGGACCGTATTCAGTGTTGCGGGATGGCGTATGTCGGGAGGAAAAAAAACCGTCCTTCCAGGGAAGAAGACCTGTCATGAAATTCTCTCACTGCCGGACAGCACGGAGCAGATAATGACTGCTCCACACAGCTTCTGCGCGCACGGTATAGTGGCAATTTGCTTTAGCGTAAAGCTTTCTCTTAGACATGATTCAGAGCGAACCACTACCTCCGGCATATCTCTGGCTTCCGTAGAATACAGTTAGCTTCTCTCGCGGAGTAACTAAAAATGAATGAGACGGCAGTAGCGTCGTCTGGAGCATATAAGGTAACTTTCAATTGCTATGCAGTGGGACTCTGTTATAGGTGCCCTAAGTAACTCAAGTTGAGCTGTTCAGTGTAGAACCACGTCCTTTTGAGTACAAGACCCCCGTGGCGTATTTGTAAAGTTTGACGATTGTCGCCGACGTGCTTTGAAATATAAGTGGGTGTGGCTTCTTCAAATCATGGCCTGTTTGGTTTATTTTTCGAGCTCACTTTGATCATTTGTTATCGCTTCTTTAAAATCCGGGAGGAGGAAAAGTACCTCATTCCCGCTTTTCGTTTCTCTGTCAAATAAATGCAGTTATCGGTGACAGAAGAGACCGAAGCTAAAAGGCTGTTGAAGGAAGGCTTCGAAAAATAATCCAAAATGTCGGGTTTCACGCGCATTCCAGAATATGAATTTTTTTTGTGTGTATGTCATCAAGGGTAGAGATAAAGGCACATAGAGCAAGCTTTTTTTTTTTTTTGGGGGGGGGGGGGTTGACGTTTCTATTTCCGTTTCGTTTACATTAAAAAGCTCCAAAAATCTCCACCACTATGTGTCGTCCGTCCTTCTGTCGCCAATGAGAGCTATTCGGTTTTGACATTTGGAAATCCATCCTCATAAACAGCGCATTTTAGCATACTGGAACCACGTCTCTTGTTTATAGCATCCCTTTTTGCCGTGTGGCCCAGTTAAGCATGGGCGTAGGTAAACCGGTGATCCACAGGTGATCAAAGTTTCGGCCACGAGCCACATTGTTTGTAAAGTGCGGGTCGTCACGCCAGCTCCGACGCGCCGTGCAGGCTGAGCATTCCGCCGCAAGAGATAAAGGGAGCCGAGCCACTCGGCACCGCCGGAGAACGTCAGCAGCAGCCATCGCCGGTGGAAGCCGAAGAGGCCTCCAAGATCACCGCGGCCGCCGACATTGCCTCCCAGCTGCAACCGCACCCGAAGGAGTCCCCACCAGTGGGCGTCGCCTCACCGCAGCGTCCACCACGTTACCCGGAATCGCCTGAAGGCGCCGAGCTATCGGAACCGGAGTAAGGAGAGAGCTGGTCGTGTGCGGCTTTCTCACGTGCCTCGGCTTTTTTTTACGCGACCATTACTAAAATACCAATAATAACTAGCATTACTAATCATTAATGGCAAACGATGCAGCGATGGCGTAGAGGTAGAGCATCCGCCTCGCGTGCAAGGGGACCGGGGCTCAAATCCTGGTGCCGCGCAATTCTCCACCCGGTTTCAAAAAAAAAATCCGCGTGTCGATGGAATGGCATAACCAGGCCTGGAGTGCGGCCTGTTCTCGGTGACCAGAACAGACAACGCACTCTCTCACCAGAGCTGAATTTGGGCACCCTGGTGTAGTACTTAGCCACAGCTTTCTATGATCAAACCAATTAACCCTCGGCCCCCAGTTCCCAGCGGCTGCGGAGAAACTGAAGACGGCGGAGGTCAGACCTGTGACGCAGCGGAGGGTGCTAAGAATCTCTGGCTCCGGACAGGCCGCCATTGGAATCTGAACCTGGCAACGCTCAACGCTAGAACCTTATCTAGTGAGGCTGGCCTAGCAGTGCTCCTCGAGGAACTAGCAGGAATTAAATGAGATGTGATAGGGCTTAGCGAGGACAGGTGAGGCGTATACAGCACTAAAGGACGGACGCATACTGTGATATCGCGGATTAGAGGATAGACGAGAACTAGGTGTGGGATTCCTCATTAATACGGATGTAGCTCGCAACGTAGAGGAGCTTATAGTATTAACGAGAGGGTAGGAGCTGCAGCAATTAGGCTGAATAGGAGGTACACGCTGAACGTGGTGCAAGCCTACGCGCCCAAGTATTAACGAGAGGGTAGGAGCTGCAGCAATTAGGCTGAATAGGAGGTACACGCTGAACGTGGTGCAAGCCTACGCGCCCAAATCCAGCCATGATGACCAGACCGTTGAAAGTTTCTATGAGGACGTTGAATCGGCAATGAATAAAGTAAAATCACAGTATACTCACTGATGGGCGACTTCAATGTGAAGGTGGGCAAGAAGCAGGCTGACGTCCACGCGGCAGGTGACCAAGGGATATGTTCTAGAAATAGCAGGAGAGAGCTATTAGTCGAATTCGCCGATAGAAATAATCTACGGATCTTGTATGCCTTCTACCGCAAACGAGAAAACAGGAAGTGGACCTGGAAGAGCCCCAATGGTGAGACTAAAAATAAAATCGACAGCATACTATGCGCTAAACCTGGCATCATTCAGGATGTGGCTGCCCTCGGAAAGTTGCGTTGTTGCGGCCACAGAATAGTAAGGTCTCGAATTGGCTTAGACTTGAAGAGGGAACGAAGAAGCTAGTGAAGAGGAAGACCATTAACGAGTTAGCCGTAAGAGGGAAAGCACAGGAGTTTAGGATTGCGCTGCAAAACATATTTTCGGCCTTAACTGAGGAAGACGATCTTGATGTTCTACAATGAACGATAATCTTACATCAATAATTACGGAGTGCGCTGTAGAAGTAGGCGGTGAGACCGTTCGACAGGATACCGGAAAGCTATCTCAGGTGACAAAAGATCTGATTAAGAAGCGCCAAAGCATGAGGGCGTCTAACCCTACCGACAGAAGAGAACTAACAGAGCTCTCAGAGTTAATAAATAAGAGCAAGGTAGCCGACATAAGGAAGTTTAATATGGAGAGAATCGAGCAAGCTATAAAGAACGGAGGTAGCCTAAAAACAGTGAAGAGAAAACTAGGCATAGGTAAAAACCAGATGTATGCATTAAGAGACAAGTATGGCAAAGTCATTAGCAATATGGATAAGATAGTTAAAGTAGCCGAAGAGTTCTACGCAGACCTGCACAGTAGCCAATGTAATCAGAGCGCTAATGAGAAAGACAGCAGTGCACAGCAATGCGTCATCTCGCCAGTAACAAAAGATGAAGTAAAGAAAGCCTTAGAAGCAATGAAAAGGTTAAACGCAGCTGGGGAGGATCAGGTAGCAGCAGATCTGTTGAAGGATGGAGGAGACATCGTGCTAGAAAAACCAGCCACCCTGTATACGCGTTGCCCTATGACCTCGACTGTACCAGAAGCTTGGAAGAATGCAAACATTATCTTAATTCTTAAGAAGGCAGACGCCAACGACTTGAAAAATTACAGGCCGATCAGCTTACTATCCGTTGCCTACAAAGTATTTACTAAAGTAATCGCTAATAAAGTCAAGGCAACCTTAGACTTTAATCAACCAAATGATCAGGCAGGTTTTCGTGAAGGATATTCCACAATAGATCATATTCAAACTATCCATCAGGTGATAGAGAAATGCGCAGAATATAACCAACCTCTATATATAGCTTTCATTGATTACGAGAAAGCATTCGACTGAGTGGAAACCTCAGCAGTCATACAGGCATTGCGTAATCAGGGGGTAAAAGAACCTTATGCCAAAATACTGGAAGATATATATATATAGCAACTGCACTGCTACTATAGTCCTCCATAAAGTCAGCAATAAAATTCCAATAAGGAAGAGCGTCAGGCAAGGAGACGTGATCTCGCCAACGCTATTCACCGCCTGTTTACGGGAGGTATTCCGAGGCCTGAAATGGGAACAGTTGGGAATAAGCATAAATGGATAATACCTAAATAATCGGCGATTCGCTGATGACATTGCCTTGCTGAGCCACTCAGGAGGTGAACTGCTAATCATGATCAATGAGTTAGACAGGCAGAGCAGAACGATGGGTCTAAACATTAACATGCAGAAAACCTAGGTAATGTTCAACAGTCTAGCAAAGGAACAACAGTTCACAATTGGCAGCGAGAGCCTGGAAGTTGTGAAGGAATACATCTACTTAGGGCAGGTAGTGACAGCTGATCCGGATCATGAGAGGGAGATAACTAGAAGGGTAAGAATGGGGTTGAGCGCATATGGCATGTTCTCGCAGATTATGAGTGGCAGTTTACCAATTTCCCTCAAGAACAAAGTGTACAATAGCTTTATCTTACCGGCACTCCCCTACGGGGCAGAACCTTGAAGGCTAACGAAAAGAGTTAAGCTTAAGTTAAGGACCACGCAGCGAGCCATGGAAAGAAAAATGATAGGTGTAACGTTATGAGACCGGAAGCGGGCAGAATGGGTGAAGGAACAAACGCGGGTTAATGGCATCCTTGTCGAAATCAAGATAAAGAAATTGGCTTGGGCAGGGCATGTAATGCGAAGGCAAGATAACCGTTGGTCCTTAATGACAACGGAGTGGATTCCAAGAGAAAGTAAGCGTAGCAAGGGGGCGGCAGAAGGTAAGGTGGGCGGATGCGATTAAGAAGTTTGCAGGCAAAGGGTGGATGCAGCTGGCAAAAGAAAAGGTTAATTGGAGAGACATGGGAGAGGTCTTTGCCCTGCAGTGGGTGTAGTAAGGCTGATGATTATGATGGTGATGATGACAAGGAAACCAAACTTTTCGGCCTTCTCAAGGTCTTGCCGCTTACCCTCGACCTTGCTCGGGTAGTTTGGTTTAGTTTGTTGTGTTTAACGTCTCAAAGCAACTCAGGCTATGAGGGACGCCGTAATGAAGGGCTCTGGAAATTTCGACAACCTGGGGCTCTTTAACGTGCACTGACATCGCACAGTACACGGGCTTCTAGAATTTCGCCTCCATCACAATTCGACCGCCGCGGTCGGGGTCGAAACCGCGTCTTTCGGGTCAGCAGCCGAGCGCCATAACCATTGAGCCACCGCGGCGGCTCGTGGAAAGGAAACGGCGCAGTATCTGTCTCACATATTGGTCAACACCTGAACCGCGCCGTAAGGAAAGGGATAAAGGAGGGACTGAGAGAAGAACGGAAGAAAGAGGTGCCGTAATGGCGGGCTTCGGAATAATTTCCACCACCGGGCGATCTTCAACGTGCACATACGGACGCCTTTGCGTTTGGCTTCCCTCGAAATGCGGCCGCCGCGGACAGGATTTAATGGAGGCGAAATGCACAGGCGCCCGAGTGTGGTGGGATGTCGGTGAACGTTAAAGGGAGCCTGATTTGTACGGAAAAACACAAGCGCACAAACAACCGCCACATTGGACACTAAATTCACCGATGTGACCGATCTGAGATGTTTGTAAGTTGAGTAAAAATAGAGTCTGCGTCAAACTTGCGCATGAGGTTGAAATAGCCCTGGAGATAGAGAAATCATTAATGGAGAGTAGCTGATAGCTTTAAGAAAAGCTGTGCGGTAACGACCACCTGGCTGCTATGTCTTTTGACCTAAGTTTCGAGCAGGTCTTTCCTCTCGGAGGGAGATTCCCAGGGCAATGCGTCTCTGTCAGTGCGGGGCAGTGCGATTCCTTAGCACTCAAAAGAGGTTGACTCCCACTATTTTGACGACGCTGTCCCCGCCCATTCTCATAGGGCAGTAGAAAGATCAACACGGACTCATTGTGTTTCCTGCTTGACGGTGACTCCGCTGTATTTTAGTACAATCGGGATCGAATGTCTATTCGCAACGAAGTGTCTCAGCACGGAGCAAGACAAGCCATGCTGACCACCGTCCAGTCGGCACCCAGAGGGTTCGAACATAGGCCGGTACAGAAGGAGGCTGTGACATGCCGGTTGCTTTTCTAGAGCTGCTCTATTCTGAAGATGTATGGTGCCACTCAAGCCGTGTTAGACAGCAAAACTAACTAAGGTGATATTAACATTTACTGAAAACAGGCTGTTACATAATTTCAAAAATCAAGATACATATATATATATATATATATATATATATATATATATATATATATATATATATATATATATATATAATTTTTAAAGAAAAAGCAGGGAATTAAGTCGGCGTTTAACAACCGCTGGCTTGCTACTCTGCGTCGGGAAGAGAATTTGGGAGGTAAAGACGGAAGGAGAACGGTGCGGGAAAGATTAAATGAAAGAGAAAAAGGGGAGAACATAAAATGCGGCCATTAAATGCCTACGAAGGTGCATCGGTGAGAGATGATACAACAGATGAAATGATGGAGTGCATATCTGATAAATGGCCTAACAAAGTTCACTGCGAGAAGAATGTGTGGCGGCTACATGCAAGCTGAAATTAGAGCATGTCAAGATGTCCAATGTCATTTAAATACGGAAACAAAAAACACAAAGTATTGGATGTCTCTATTGCCGGGGGTAGGCTAACGGACCAAAAACACTGCCCATTGCTAGAGACACTGGGGAGAGGTTTTCGATGCACTGTTCATAGTACGCACGCTCGTCAGCATATGCAGGGAACTCAAGCAGGATGTGTTCCACAGATTCGATCAAGCCGCAGTTGTCACAAAGCGGGCTGTTAATTTGACCGAAATGGCTTCGCAAGCCGTTTGTAAATGCAGCGTTCAGGCGATGTCTGTGATAAAGTGTTTCCAGATGGCGAGGAATTCTGGGTGGGAGACTTTATATGAAATGTGGGTTGACCAAGCAAAGCAATCGGTAGAGATGTGTGGCAAACTCCAGAGCCGATTCATTTCTTCTGGATGAAACCTTTTAGCCATTTGGGACGCACGCATCATATTCCGTGATGAAAGCCCGAATGTTTCTGCGATGTTGGTGGCCATTACGGGCCGCTTCATCTTCTTTTTCATTGGCCAGAATGCCATAGTGTGTTGATATCCACTGAAATGTTATGCAGTGGCCTGCGGCAATGAGCAAATGATAAAGAGAACCGATGTCAAGGAAAACGAGTTGATGGTTGCTTTTCTTCAGCATATGGGACAGGATATGCAGGGATGCTTTGGAGTAGGTAAAGATAACCCATCCGCTGGGGGATCGGCGTTGAACATGGGAAACAGCTTCTTTAATACCGTGAAGCTGAGCTCCGTAGAGAAAGTATTCCGCTACAGCCGGTATGAAAGGATATCGCTTGTTGAGGCCACATAAATGCCGCAGGAAGAAGGTTCTGGAGCAGATGAACCGCGGGTGAAGATGTGGGTATGCTTCGTATATTCTTCGATTAAGTAGGCGAGAGTAGCTTGCAGAAGCGCTGCCTGTGGCATGCGGCTCTTTGCATGCACACCTGGAATGAACTTCACTTTTAGGGGCTCGAGTGTCCAGAGGAGAAAGCTCAGAGGTAGAAGATTCTGTGGCTGATTATTAGTAGGGAGGAGTAGAAGCTCGGAGAGCAGCTAAGCACCATTGAGCAAATACACCGTCTTGGTAAGCTGAGTCCGGGTAAGCATTGCCCAGTTTTCCTTAGGACTGATGATTTTAGCAAAAAACTAAGCTTATGAATAATTGCTACAAGCTTAAAGGATGGCAAATAAGCATTTCAGAGGCCTATTCTAAAGGATTTCATGATATTCGGAAAAACCTCTGGAATTCCACGGTAGACGAAACGAAAAACGGGTCCAAGGTAAAGATGGAATTCGATAAGATATGAAGGTGAACAAAATTCTTTATCCCTCGGAATAAACTATGAAACAAGAGTAAAAATGCCATATCCCTTTTAGAAGTAGCGATTCGTGCAGGAAAACAGGGTCAGAACTGTTCGAAACTATAATTGTGAATGCCAGAAGCATACTGAATAAACTTGTCGAATTAGAAAGCATAATCATAGAATATGAACCTGACATAATAGTGGTCACCGAAAGTTCGCTGCATAGAGATATACTCGACACTGAAGTCACTCCTCGTAACTATATTATAGTAAGAAGGGAACGAGAAGACAGAGGGGGGGGGGGGGGTTGCGTTAATTATCAAATACAACATAGCATTTTTCGTACTTCCAGATGTGGATGGCCAAGAAGTGCTATGGATCAAGATAAAATTAGATATACAGTCTTCATTGGGGGTGTTTACAGGGCCCCAAATGCTCCGGTGGACGTCCTGTGAAATGTACGAATATTTATGCACTCTTACCTGCCTCAGGATAGTAGGACATTATTACTTGGAGATTTCAACCTGCCCGGCATTGACTGCATGGTGTTCGCGATTACCTGGAACACGAGAGGTGCCTAGTTGTCAGCAGTTACTTAAAATGGCTTTTTGACATAATTTAGTTCAGGTTATATATGATTACACAAGGTTATGTCCTACAACATCATCCATACTGGATTTGATTTTTGTTTCCGAACGCATACAAACTTCTGTCTGCGAATGTGAAATCCTGGAGGGCTTGTCAGATCACAGGATGGTTTTGCTGCCCTTAAAGGCATCACGCGATGTCACAGGTGCTTTTTCCAAAAACGTTTCTTTAATTTTCGTGACGCTGATGACGCAGCTTTGTTAGACTGTCTCAATTATTCATATGCAGATTTTATGCAGCTGTATGACTCTGATGCTAGTACGGACCAACTATGGGAATTCTTTTCGGAATTGGCAGAACGATGTCTTAACCACTTTGTTCCTAAGAAAACTAAGCATAGCAATAAAAGGGGTCCGTGGGTAACTAGAGACGTACTTCATCTCACACAAAGACATAAACGCAAACATGAGGCTTAGTCACCCAACCCAAACCCCGAAAATGATCTATGTGTTCACAGCATAAGCCAGGATTTAAAGAGACTTCTTACGTAATCAAAAGAGATTCTATAACGTGCCGCTCACGAAATTTCTTCACGAGTGGCGTGGTAAATTCTCGCGCTATATAAATCCGTCTAAAGTTCTGCACACTGCTCGGACCGAGGAGAACGTCCATAAGCGTGGCGAAAACCTTAATTTATATTTATCATCTGTTTACATACGTGATAATGGTATACGTCCTCCTTTCAATGCTCTAACTGAAAGACCTCCTGTTTCTGATTTACAAATTGTCGAGCAAGGTGTTCTAAATCTGACATCAAGAAAAGCCAAGGTGCAGATCGTATCCCTAAAGAGTTTTTATTTAGGTACGCTGAATGGGTATCTAAATATGTGACAAAAATGGTTCTCCTCTTTTAGTAGCGACGGCTTTCCAACTGACTGGAAACGAGCAAAAGTTATACCGGTTTACAAAAGCGGAAACAATTCTGTTACAATTATCGCCAGATTTCCCTCGCTGGTACAGTTTCGAAGTTGCTTGAACACATCATATCCAAACATCTGCTCGGCTATCTCGACCACCATGATATCCCATAATATCGCCAGCATGGCTTCAGAAAGCAACTGCCCACAATTACCCAACTGATAAAAATAGTTCATGACCTCGCAGAAACATTAAGTCCACGTGGTCCAACAGACAATATATATGCCTTTGAGAAAGCATTTGGTAAAGTTTCATACCGGAAATTTTTATGTGAGATTAATGCGGTCTTTAAAAATCAAACACTTACAGAATAGTTTTCTGAGTATATATCTTCTCGTGAACAGCATGTAACTGTTAGAGGTTGTCAGTCCAACATTCTTCCCGTTGCTTCAGGTGTACCGCAAGGTAGCGTCTTAGGCCCACTCATATTTTTGGTCTTTAATAATGATTTACAAAGTAGCATTGACTAAGAATTTTGCTGACGACTTCGTGATGTACAGCAACTTAAATACAATTGATGATCAGATGATATTAAATTTAAACCTGCATATTAAAAGTTAAATGGTGTAACGACTGGCACATAGAGTTAAACTTTAAAAAAACCTTTGTTCATGTCAGTAACTAGAAAGAAAAATGTGCTTCATTACAATTATCAACGGTTACATGCTTGAAAGAGTCGATCAGTAAAAATGCCTAGGCATAACATTTACATCAGATCTACGATAGAATGCCTACGTTTAAAATGTCATTTCTGCAGATTTCAAAACACTATGCTGCCTGCGATGCACTATGCACAGTGCTACTCCAGATGTAAAGTGCCTCTCTTGCAAAACACTAGTAAGACCGATAATCAAATGTGCTAAAGTAATATTTGATCCTCACAGAGCGACTAATTTTCAGAAGCATTACAGGATTCAGCGACTTGCTGCAATGTTTATCTTTAATAAATACCGCCGAAACTATTCTTCAACAGATCTCTGCCAACAATCTCAACTACCAATGCTAGAAACCAGAACCAGTTGTGAAAGATTAAAAGCTCTTGACCTTGTAATAAATTATTATCTTAAAATAAATAAATCAGATTACCTTGATATCAAAACAAATGAAACATCAAGATATCGTCATATTAAGTTTATCCCATACCGACTGTAACAAAATAATTGTTTCAAGTTTAGTTATTTTCCCCGAACTTGTAAAGACGAACTCTTTTCCAGATACTGCTGTTCAGTCGTCATCATGAAGTGAATTTCTACGACACTTATAAAATTTCATCTATGGCACTAGCACAGGGTGATGAGGTGAGATTACTGCTGTATAAGATGGCTGTTGTTCTGATTTCTGTGTGATGCATTTTTGTTTTGTTTGTGTGTGTACTCGGAGACGATTTTTTGATTGACTAATGTATAAGTATGGTTTTCAACATGTTCTGATACCGGCTGATGCCGGACTCCATGTCGCATGTTGTCACGTGACTCTCTGCTACCCCCGATACTTTCAATGGCTTCTGACCCCCAAGTAGGCCCAAAGACTTATTCGGTCCCGCGCTCCAGCTCAATTTCACTCGAGTTCCTTACTATTTAAAACAGGTGTCATTTTTCACGTCCACCTGATCTGCGAAGAGGAGTAAGACAAGGTTATCATTTCCCATCGCATAGTTTTCTCCGTGCGCCTTATTCTAATCTAAAGTTGTTCCGTCTGAAATCTGGTTTCAGCTCGAAAGATGCGCACCTGAAGAATTCAAGAATTACAAATATTACTGCGTGAGCATTAAAGCGGCAATTGCAGGAAAAAGTGGTCGTTCATTCAGGTCGCCCAGCAGCGGTGAAAGAAACAAAAAATTGCTGGCGGTTTGGCATTGCTAACTACAAAATATTGCGCGCAGCAGGTTCTCCTCGCATGCGGGAGGTGCGGAGTCGGATCTCCAGTGCCGCCGGGTATTCACCGGTGATAAAATGGGCACACGTTTTCCCCTGGTGTGGTGCTCGACTTCTTTAGGGTGAAATGCTTGAAAAATGGGTTTTTGACCCAACCTTGAGTACTTTAAAACAACTTGCGCCATGGCGCTTTTTGGCCACAGATGTCCTCGCGCCATAAAAATTCATCATCATCAGGTTTTTGCACACCACCCTGAACGCGCGATTGGAAGTGCGTTTTTTTTCCTTTGGTGAATTTTGTGAACAGATAAAAGTTCATGAAGGCGACGACATGGAGTTCACAGCGAAGCTGATATGTTCGCGCCACCGCGGGTTTGAAACCCAGTCACGGCAATGTTTATTTCTCCAGGTTGGCCAAGAGCGCCCTACGCTCCAAGTCTTGTTTATTTGTCGCCATTTTCTGCGTTAAGTGACTATCTTGAAAGGCTTCACCACACACCGACATTTCCAATGTAATGAGGGCAATAGTGCTTTCGAACTATGACGAAATAAACTTCCAGACAACAAGAATCGAAACTCACAACATTTGCCTCCGTAACCAAGCGCGAATCCCACTAATCCGTCACACCTTTTTTTTCATTGTCAAATCGGGAAAAAAAGAAATAACGACATACCAAGAACACATTTGAACACTAAGCACTGCAGCACATCGCAAAGAAACTAATATTTTACTAACGACTTTAAGGCTTCCATGCTTGAAAGCCACTCTGTTTGAGGCTCCTGCAGCTTCCATCTCAATAACGCTGTTGATGGATTCTTCATTGAAGGCCCAACATCCTCATCCGCGTTTCTAGCAGCCACTCTTGATCAATGCTATGAAGGCCCGGCAGCACTATCCTATCTAGTGGCTTGCCGACAATATCTTCCACTGGCGGAATCCTGATTTCATGGGTGTCTGTTAGGATGTCTTTTTTTCAGTGTTTGTTCAACACAGCACATATCATGGGAGCAGAAAAACAATATTTTCACGTGAAGACAGCGCCGGTAGGTTTTGCAACGGGTGCACCCGACACCGGGGAGAACGGTTGAGTGGACGGAGCAATACGACCGCTACAGCGCACTCCCAGGCCACACGCCACACGTACCGTGACTAACGGAACACGCGGCACGTACCTAAACGATAGGAAGTAGTAAGAAGGAGTAAAGAAATCAGACAATGCAAGGAAGCGTAATGCTAAGGAAGGTAATGCTACCACATTACCATCGGATCTACCCACTGAACGCATGTGAACTTTTTATTTATTTTTCAGGGATGCCGCTAAACTCCTGTTCATACCTGTGGCTTTCGAGTGTACCCAGACATACTAGCCTTTGCAACCGGAGCGCATCCAGAAAACGATACGTTTGCTTTCCATTGCATTTGGTCATGTGTCATTAGTGGCTTCTCCAATTTACGTAGGTCGTTAGAGTAGATGTGACGCCGTGACAGAAACGCGCCCTTAGTTCTGCTTACTTGAATAAACGCGTCTCGAGCCCTTGCCGAACTGACGGACCAGATCTGATACCCACAAATTACGGAGAAAGAGGACATGTTTGACACGTCAGACGAGCTTTATCTCCGCAAGTTCCTCCACGGCAGTGTAACTAGGCGTCGTTTGTGCAATAAATTGGGAGAACGTAACGCATGGGACTCAGCGGTATTGGATGCGGCCACAGGACGGTGACTAGCAACACGCGTCGCGAGAGGCTGCTGTGGTGGCCGAGTTCATGTTCACTCTAACTGGATTGCAGAGCCTTTGGAAAACACGCACGATAGACCGGCAGTGTGCATGTTGTATCTGCAAAACACCAGTTCAGTAGAATGCGCACATAAAATAAGTGTATGCGCAGTCCGAGTTCGAACCGGAGTTGAACTGTGGGCTGTGTTCTTTATTGTCGTTTTTCTAGTGCTTTTTTGCCTAGGTGTTTCCTAATACGGTGCCTTAGTTATGTGCTCTGCATTGTTGTTTTTTCTAGTGTTTTTTGCTTAGGTGTTCTGTGTTATGCGTGGTGTTGATTTGCCACTGTTTTCCGAATGTTTGTACATAGGTCATGTACAGCTTTTGCCTAAAGTTTATAGCCCAGAGAGTTTGCTTATGCGGCACACCGTTTGACTCTTAATACATCACCTCCGTTCCAAATGTCCGGAAGGTAAGACGGTCTCAGATTCCTACAATGAGTAGGACATACACGAATGCTTTAGGAGCCCCACTACAAGGCGTAGAAGCATAACCACTCTGCTGTAAAATTTTGCCAAATGCATTACATAAAACATTGCATCACTGCAATAAGTACCGTGTTAAAAAATGAAGCATTGGTGGCCAAGTGGTCACAGCATCATATAAGAACTTTTTTTTGCACCGACGCTGACTCGAATCCTGTTCGAGGACGTAGTAAAGTAAGTTTTCTTTTTCAGACAGCTACCAATCTGGCGCTAATGCTCGCTCATTCTCGAATTAGCTCGGTTTCATAACCCGCTTCACCATCGGCCTCAGGCTCGCTGCAAGTTATGTACGACGCTCGTCTTAATCTCTTAAAGATGGGAATCACTGGAGCACAGTGAAAACGTAGAGAACCCAGTGGCTCTGATGGTGTTCTGAAAATTCCATTAGGATAACTTTGTCATTCAGTGTGAATGTGTAAAATTCAGTACGAGCCCCAGATGTGCAACAAGATCAGAGGGTTTTTGACAGGCTCTTTGCTTTGCGTGGAGCCCATCTGGAAACGCATCGTTCTGACCGTGAGCATACTTTGGCTTTGTATTTAACTCGCATTCGCCACTTGTCTCTCACCCCTCACTCATGTTGGACCTATTTGAGTGCAGTGAATAATTAATAGCCATTGCAGGCAGCGGCACTGTGCCAAATTTTTAATCGATGTGCCATTTGCAGTGAACAATACGCCGCCACGCGTAATTCCTGAGTGGAAGCGCTTTTAAAGTCGTGTTCCGACAACTTCTCTTGAACTCCCATCATTCCTAGCTCTCCTGTGCCGCCAGTATCCCCTGAACTGCTGGTAAGCTTGGCTTTACATTGGAGAGCTGTATATTTGGTGCCCCCGAAACCGACGCGTAAGTCTGTCTGTGAACACGTGACCGCCCTCTACCCGTACTCGCATTCGGGTTAAATTCTCGCTCACTTTCCGTCGCCGACAGAGTTCTTCCCCGTTATTCGGGGACAACCCTGGGCACTCAGCTCGCGCATTGCGCATCGTGCTGTCTTCATTGTACTGGTGAGGCCCGCGCTAGAAAGCCGTCCCCTAATCCTTCGAAACGCCTCTCAGACGCTGTATGCTTTTCTGTGTAGAGACTGCCAGCAGGCGCATCGCACGTGCCCGCAACCATATCGTGCGCCGCATTGACGCTTGCACTTTCAGTGTACAGTCTTAAACTAATATTTTAACTTGATTCATCATTCTCCAGAGACACGGCACTGCCCAAGTTGACCAAGCCCGCTCCCGACTTTTCCGCCACTGCGGTCGTCGATGGACAGTTCAAAGAAATAAAGTTGTCCGACTACAGAGACAAGTACCTGGTCTTCTTCTTCTACCCTCTCGACTTGTAAGTAATGGGCAATTAGTATGCATCTCCGTAAGCATGTTCACTTCGAAAAGGACAATGTCATTTATGATTCACGCACATCTGCATGTTTTGCTTTTGTTATACTCAATATACACCATGTCATAAGTTACATTTGAAAGGCAACTCGACTCGATCCTACTTTCAGCACATTCGCCTGCCCCACTGAGATCATTGCCTTCAGTGAGAGTGCCGATGATTTCTCCGCCAGAACAATTGCAAAGTCGTCGGGTGCTCCACTGACAGCCACTTCTGCCATTTTGCATGGTATGTCTATTGAGGTCATTTCCACATTTTCGTGTTCATCAGCCTTAGTTGCGAATCAGAATAGAGCAATGTAGCGCACAAAAAGAAAAAAAAACACTTTGCACAGACGCCTTTCTGTTATTTTTTAACGCTACGTTTAATTATGGTACCTCAACATTCCGTACTTATAAATATTTGAGGACCCTCGTAAATTCAGATTCTACCTCCTTTTTGCATGTCGAGAGGTCGCAGCGATTTCTGTGTTCAACTCTGTCTTGCTAACAGGAAAAATATGTAAAGACTCGTTTCTTTTCCATCCTTCGTGACATATTCGTGCCGAGATTCTATTTCACCCTGCCGTGGCGACTCATCGGTTACGGCGCTTGGCTACTGAGCAGGAGGTGTCGGGTTCAATCCCGACCGCTGCGGCCGAGCTTCGGTGCGCGCGAAGCGTAAAGTGATTTGCTCTGCGATGTCAGTGCACGTTAAATTCAAGCGGCCTAAATTCATCTCCAGCCATAGACTATGTGCACCTCAAACAACGTCTCGCTGCTGGCCGTTAAACCCCACAGTTTAGAATTTCCAGTTTCCATTTCACACCCCCACTGGCTCGCCTTTCTGCTGCCTGTATTCAGGATCAACACTCCTCGCAAGGAAGGCGGCCTGGGCGCGATGAAGATCCCTCTTCCGGCTCACAAGAGAAGCAGGATCGCAAGAGCTTACGGTACCTTGAAGGAAGACGAGGATGTCCCATTTCGGTTGGTGGCTAAGCTCTGTAGCCTGCCCAAAGATTCTGGAAAAAAGCATTTTTAAGAGCCTTAGCTCTCATTCATCACCTTTCTTGATTTCTTGGGGCCTGCTACCGCCTCTCTTCGGCGCGAAATTTTCTAAGTCCGAGGAATTCCAGATGGCGGGCTCCATAGTAAATCGATATAGCTTCAATTCAATTCAATTCTTCCTTCCAAACTGACGTCATTTACCTAGACTTCTCCAAAGCCTTCGATCGCGTTCCACATCAGCGTTTAATGGCAAAACTGTCCTGCCTCCACATTAACCCTTTAATCTTGTCATGGATTGACTGCTTTCTCCGCGAACGCTCACAATATACAGTAATAGAGAACCACAGATCGCAAAATACTACAGTCATCTCTGGTGTCCCCCAGGGATCGGTGCTGGGACCACTCCTTTTTCTGATATTTATAAATGATCTTCCCAATGCCATATCTTGTATTCGCCTCTTCGCAGACGATTGCGTCCTTTACCGCAGCATATCTACTCCCGATGATCACACTCTGCTTCAACGCGACCTAAATCTCATAGAAACCTGGTGTACGTCATGGCTTATGCAACTGAACATTTCTAAATGTAAGTTCATGCAGGTATCAAGAAAGCGAAATAACCTCAGCTATCCGTATTCATTAAATTCTACACCACTCTCTGAAACAGAATCATACAGGTATCTTAGAATCATCGTGAACAACAAACTAACATGGTCTGAGCACATTGCAAAACTTTGTACAGATGCTTCCAAGTTGCTTGGGATTATCAGACGATCCCTCGCTTTTTCACCTCGTTCTATCCGTCAACTCGCCTACGTAACATTAATCCGTTCGAAACTCCAATATGCCTCGGCGATCTGGAATCCCCATCAGAAATATCTAATCGATCAGCTTGAAGCCATCCAAAATCGCGCAGCCCGTTTTATCACATCGCAGTATGACAGACGACACAGTATAACTCTTATCAAGGCATCCCTTGATCTTCAACCCCTGGCACTTCGGCGTAAAATTTCACAGCTTTGCCTATTTCACAAATTGTACCATACCTTCCCACAGCTAAGAAACTCTGTATTACACCTGCCGCTTCGCACCTCACGCCGACTTTTCAATTCTTTAAGTTTGCAGCGCATACATGGCTCCACAAACTCATTTAATAAATTCTTTTTACCTAGCTCCATTACATTGTGGAATGACTTACCCGATTCCATAGTTACTGAAGTAGAACCTAATAAATTCAGGCACTTATTAACAGCACATTTTAAGGGCTGAGATATTCTGCCGTGTTTTTGAATGTGTATGCGTCTGTTTTTTGTTTTTTGTTTTTTCTAAGTTGTTCTTGAGCCGCTGTGTCTTTATTAGTGTTGATGCTTGTAATGATGTTAATGTTTAACAAGAACCCTGCACTTTGTATTGATTTTTGTTGTACCATTGTATATGTAACGACTACTCCCCCCCCCCTTATGTAATGCCCTAAACCAAGAGCCTTTAAGGGTAAATAAATGATGATGATGATGATGATGATTGACTGGTGACGTCATTTGTTTATCATATTGTTGTTAGTGGCTATTTATTAATAAAACGACAATGGAAGGAAAACAGTTGCTAGCCGCGGCATCCGCCATCGAAACGTGAAGCACCTGAGATGCGACCAGGAGGAATAAAAAAAATTTGAGGGTGGCACTTTGTTGACCTGAAGTGAGGTGAGGGGAAAGCCTTTAGCGCGGTGTTGCTGCTTGTGTCACTGATGTGTGGTTAAGATGTTAATTAAGTACACAATTGTTTGTGAATCTTAAATGCTGGGGACACTGGAGGGCGTTTGGGAGGCATCCGTCTTATTCGACGCGTTTCCGCAAACACTCTCCAGTGTCCTAGAGAAGCAGAACTACATATGCGTTGGCAGGAAGTAGCGTAGTTGTTAGCACGCTTGGCTGCGGAACGGAAAGATTGTGGTTCGTGTCCAGTCGTGCACTAAGATTTTTTTTCTTACCAAGTTGAAGAGCGTAACGGACGGACGGATGGTATGACGTCACTTTCGTTGCCGTGACTTCCGGACGGACAGGATTTCAACCGCGAGTATCGGCCATTAAAGGCGTTCGCCTTAAAAGAACAGAAGAGGGAAACGAATGGGGAGCGATAGTAAGAAAGCATAGGGGTGGGGGGTAATATGCCCTATGTACAAATACAGAATATCAGTCTATTGAACTGGTAATTCATTGCTGAGGTCACTGATTCTGTGGCGTCATAATTAACTAGTCACGTGACTATGTTTAATCGCTGATAACGCAGTAAATCATGAGGTCATTATAAAACGAAATAGATATTTGGAATCCTCTAGATAATTATAACATGATATACTCCAATATTACCTAATCTAGTTAAAATTTATTTATCATTTCACTTAAATTTAATTGCTTCTAATTAACTAACAGAGGACGTCATGACCTAACTAATGGCATATTCGTAACGGGCTCGATGAGTAGAAGATTTACGGCATCAATATTGCCTAATTAGGTTAGTATTTAGGTATGGTTAGTCTTAACGTGGCGTCCGGGACGTCAACAGTCGGCAGCTCACAAGGCGGCAGGGGCCCGCTCGCCGTGAGGTACGGAAAAGTAGGCTAATCACGTGGTAATACATCGCATGTTCGATAGATTGCGCTACCAAACAGCTAACTCTCATTGCTTCAACGTCTTCCAGATGGTAGCGGCAAAATTTTTAAAACGGAAGAGTTTATAAATGCAATTTTTTCATATACTGTAAGATTTCAGTCAACGCCTCCTCTAACTGGATGCGAGGCAGACGGCTCGCTCTCCCATTGTTGGCGTTCCGCCGCGGAGTTGCGCGCTTTCATCGAGGGGTGGCGCCACGCTCTGACACTGTCTGGGGTACCTCGATGCCCGCTCGCCTCCGCTTTCAGGGTGAGGACACTGCCACGGCCGCTCGATCTCCAGCGGCCTGCCGAAAGCGCCTCGCGGCCTGTGATGGCGGAAGTACCAGCTTGCGCCGCTGCGCAGGCCGTGGCGCTGGCTATCGGTGAAGGAGTAGAAGCGCTGGCGGCGCAGTGTGCGCATTTGTAACGGAATCGTTGCCTGCAGTTTTATGGTGTATGCACTGCCCCTCGCGGTATGCACTGGGCCTCAGAGCCCTGTGAGTTAGGGCTCCGAAATTTAATAAAAATTACATTTCGATCTACTGGTTCTTTATCCTGTAGTATTCATAATGGTATAAAGTAGGGAACGGGGTTGCCGGGTATAATTTTACACCTTTGGAAACGCAAATAAAATGATCACGGTCGCGTACGCGGATGTTTGTCTATATCCGCGTGGTCGGTAAATTTCGCAGCACAGAAAGCTATGCAGAACACGCAACTGAGATTGACATAACGACTAATGACATTGTTTTGTCCACGCATGCTCAACTCATGCCCTTTGTTTACGGCACAGACGCACTTATTGCTTTTTTCGAAGAAAGTGCGCCCTCAGATAACCAGAAATATTTTTTTACTCAGTATTGTTGATGTATATAAAAGATGGCGAGCAGTAACGATTTTTCGTACATTTCCGCTTATGCAGGACATAAATACATGTTGTAACGTGACGGCGAGCCGAAGACTGGACTACACGGCGAGTGGCCATGGCATGATTTAATGGTGCTGGGCCTTGCGCGAGCGCTCCTGTACTCACCACTGCTCGCTCTGTAGTCTTGTAGTTTGCGACAATATTGGGAATTATGTCAAGGAGGAGGGGCTAAAGGCGAACCATGTGTCTCCTCACGAGACTTTCAGCACATATGACAACAGCACAAGGATACTTCGTGTACCTTTGATACAGTAATAAATATACGCCGCATACAAAAATGAAAGCTAGAAACACTTTAATAAGACCACTCGTCCAACATGTGCTCTCTATAGACGCAAGACTTTTCGGGACAGAGGCTTCCGCGAAAGTTTCAGGATACTTTCCAGCGAGCTATTCACGTCTCCTGCCCAGTTGGCTAGGAGTGGCCTCAACAGCTTCTTAACAAAGATCTCACAAAGTTCTTCACAGTGTTGTGGGTATATGCAGTCTTTGCACCACATCACAGGGCAGTCCTTCAAGCGAGGAAGCACGGCATTGGAAAGAAGTTTGGAAATACGTGCACAACGACGAAGCTTTGCTGACATAAGGGCCCTCTCGACGAACGTGCAGATGAGCTTGCACAGCCATACAGCTTCAGGGCGCGCATAACTCAGACCTCCTTGGTCAAGGCCGGACACGAACTTGTATGCTCCGTCACGTGAAGGCTTTCCTTTAAGCAGCAGCTTACACTCAGGGCATGTGACCTGAAAAAGTAATCACGTGCGTAATTTACCGCCGCTTGGTTTCAAAATAAATATGCTTACCTTTCTTTCACAAACAAAGACAAGGTAGCCAGCCAAATACGTGAGTGGCGCGAACTCAATTTCCGAAGGTACTTCGTCGTACTTCATGACGTGCTGAATTTTCCAAAGCACAGCCAGGGCATCTTCTGGAACTGCTGGATTTTTCACTTCGCAGGTGACGTTCGCACATCTCAGTGCCGCTTGGCACTCTGAGCTGGAAGGTGCATTTCCATGCCTGGCAGCCTCCAAGATGCCTGCCTGCAAAATGTTTTCACCCGTTCGTGAAAAAAGTATTCAGTTTGATTACAATATCTGACTTGCCTTAAGCAACTTTTCCGCCGTGAAGACAGCTGTTCTGGCGTCTACTCGGTCGTTGCCACAGTTGAACTGGCGGAAGCAACTGAACAGGGACTCAACTGGGTCACTGTTAAAGGGCCGGGTGAGCACGTACTTGAAGCTAAAAAAAACGACAATTAAATGAGAACATCAAAGGCTAGTACTGCGCTCGATTTTTTTTTTTTGAGCCACGGACTAAACGGCTACAATTAAATAAACAAGTTTAGTGAAATTTATACTTGCCCGAGATCAGTCAGCAGATACTCGACAACAGCGACTGTTGATCTCGTCGTCATGACAGTGGCTTCATAAGTCTCCTTAGTGAGGAACTTCGCACGAGACTCCCCACTTCGGACTTTGATGTTTTCAAGGAAGCTGATAAAGTCGACCTCAAGCCAGGTTAGCCGATCGTCATCTGCTTCGACGAATGGTGTTTGCCTTGACTTCCAAGTGGAGATGTCGTGAAGATCGTACCACATACTTATTGCCTTCATAAATGCGATGGTCGATCCGCCGTCGCGGAATTCTGATGCTTTTTCGTGTGAGTGAGGATGCTCCTGAAGGTACTCCAAGGTGTTGATTACGACAGGTGAAAATATTAATGTTGCGCGGCATACCTTCATTTTTTCTAGATTGTTTGGCTGCACGTGAGCTCGGCTTAATAATCGCACCGGCTTGACCAACAGCTGCTCATGAATCTCGTATAAAGTGTGGAGGAAAAAACTACCTCTTATGGGCTCTACACCATCAAACATCTCTCTTTCCAGCAGGTTGGTTCTCAGGTTCTTGATGAGATGATTGGGATCAAATGAGAGGAACAGAGGGTCACCTTCGCGTACTGGATGACGAACAACAGGTTGGAGTGTATTGTCCTCGGACATGTCGCGGAACATTGCGGTGTTGGTCTGGTGGTTGTCGGTGACAACACGAACAATGCGGATTCCTGCCTCTTCAACCGCCTTGATGACACTTAGCGTCATAGTGAGGAGCTGGTCATGCTTGAGGTTTCTTGTAAAAAAGTAACCGACCGGAATAACATAGGGTGTGGACAGCCCTCTTACAACAAAACAAAGGAGTCTAGTGGCCACTTCACTAGCACCTTTTCTAGCCTCGCACACAGTGTCAACCAGCCCAAATATTTTGTCTACCTGACGATCATAAATTACTTTCTGCTGGATCGACATTTCGTCAATGATGAGGCTGCAGTATGTTTCTTTTTCTGATTTCATACCTTCCCTCTCTACCTGCAGTCGTTCCTTGATGAGGCTCGTGGCTCCGGTCTCTCCCGTAGACGACCCAACAAACTTCTGCAGCGTGCTTCGGCACGGTAGTTTCAGAAGCTTTCTTCCGCGCACTAAGTCGTATCCTTTGGAGGACGTTGCTTTCCATAATATACACTCTCTCAATGTTGGCTCGTCCCAAGCTGGTCTTGCTTTGTCAAAGTTCATGACCTGTTCCAAGACAACTTTCGCAGTCTTGTCACCGTCTGCTGCAGCCTTGGACATGTTCACTGCGGCCTGCACAGCTCGGTCATCTTCATAACGTTTCAATCGTTGGCGGACTTCGTCATAACTTTCTTGCAGCTTTTGCAGTCGCTCATTAAGTCTTCGGGTTTGCATTTCAAAGCGATGAGCTTTTCTTTTAGTCTCGTCGAAAAATCCTGTCAAATTGAATGACGTCTGACATTCTCCATCTTTACACTCCTTTATCCGACATACCTCTACACCAATGCAATCGTCCGAAGAATGGCTTTCTGCTACAGCTGACTGGACTCTGAAACTTTCGCTTCCGCCGTGTTCAGTGCTGAAATCTGAGTGTGCAGATTCCACTTCCGCATTCATTCCTCTCTCTTTACCTTCTAAAGTGCCGGTCGTCTGTGATATGAGAACGTCAGGTTGCGCACGACAAAGCGTTCTCCGCTTCTTTGAAGTCACCGGCTGTTTGTATGTGGGATAGAAGGGAAACTTCGTCGGAACCGCCGTCGGCCTGAGCAACTTGCGCTTCGTTCCTTGTCGATAATCCTCCTGATTGAAATGCAGTGAGCATACAACTGCTCTGGAGCTCGGTTGCCACTGGCTGCCCTTGTCACCACCTTGCCGCGAGATGTTGCGTAACCACTCCCTCCCGAAGGTTTGCATTGGACGGTAGTTCATGGTAACAAAGCTCCGGGTTTCTTGCAGCATTTGATAGGCAGCGCGGCACACAACAGTTTTTAGGCATTATCGAAAACCCCTTAAAGGATCTGGCAAAAAACGTAGCTTACGCAATCGTCGTAGGAGCACGTGCAACGGAGCTTACCGAGGAGCATTCTTTCGCTCGACGAAGGCGTACGACAAAGCACCGCTTTTACGGTTATTCGCCAGTGTTGTGCGCAACTACACTCAGAAAAAGAGTTCACAATGCTTGTTTTCGACGCACGTACGTGAGTGCCGTGAAGTTCGAACAGCAACACCACGTAAACGCAACAGAAAACACACAAAGCCTCAGCTTCCGAGCCTCCGACCGCGCCGGCCTACCGGGAGCGTTTCACCGATGCTTGGCGCCCCTAGCGGCCGAAATGGCAAGTAGCCGCATCCCACTCTCCCCTTTGTCTGCTCCGCGACTCGGCAGGCCGCTCCCAAGGAGGGAGATAGAGCGGCCGTGCAATACCAGATATAGTTGTAACCGAACAGGGTGTCAGAGCACTGCTACGTAATCTAAATGCGCGTTACGCACCAGGCCCTGACAGCATTTCTAATCGTATACTGAAGTGTTGAGCAGATCTCATTAGTCCTTTCTTGGCAACTTTATTTAACAATTCACTGCAGTCGAAGAAACCGCCTATAGTTGGAAAATGACTAATGTCACACTCGTTTACAGAAATGCTGATTGTAGTTAGGTGTGCAGTGTGAATTATCGATCCATATGTTTGACTTCTGTTCGCTTCGAAACACTCGAGCACATAATCTACTCTGGAGTTATCTTCAAGAAAACTTTTTTTCACATCAGCGCAGCGTGGTTTTCGAGCAGGGTTGTCATGTGCAATGCAGCTGAGTTCATTTATGACATTGCAGACTATATTAACAATTGTTTCCAAATAGATGCAATTTTTCCAGATTTTAAGAAGGCCTTTGATGTTGTGCCACACCACCTTCTTCAGCAAAAATTTGCATGCCTTGGTTTTCTAGACTACCTATATGGTTGGCTAAAAAATTATTTAAGCGCACTTCAGCAGCAGGTGGCATCTTTGCCTGTATGTGTTTTATCTGGAGTGCCATTTGGTTCTGTGCTCGGACCGTTGTTGTTTCTCATATTAATCAATGATTTACCTAGATCCATTGTCAGACTATATGCTAATGATTGTGTATCGTATTCCCCTGTCACGTGCCTTAATGATTTGAGTGTGTTACTAACTTACCTTGACAAGGTTTCTAACTGGTTCTTGAAGTGGGGCATGACACTGAACGTATTCAAGTGTTACCACATGCAATTTACTAGCAAAAAGAAAAAAAATTATTAAGCCATACCTGTTAAACCATGACATTATCCAAACTATTGAAAAGGTAAAATATCTTGGTGTTACAATCGTAGCAAACCTAGACTGGACAGCCCACATTGCCATAACTGCCAAAGCCTCTCGACTTTTGTATGTTTTCCAAAGGAATTTTAAGGGTTCCCCAGGTACTGAAGGAAACTCTGACAAATGTCAGGGCAGTGATGGAATATGCTTGCGTAACATGGGACCCCTTCACCAGTACTCTCATAGGCAAGTTGGAAAGGGTACAGAAACGCACCGCAAGGTTTCTGACAGGGAACAATAACTTCCGTAAAAAGAGCTCGGACATTTGTGACAGTATTGGGTGGAAGACTTTGTCTATCCAGAGAAAAATCTGCAGGCTGCTGAAGTTATGTAATGACTGCACCGGTATGAATAAAAGCATAACTTAGGAGGGCAGATGTGTAGGCCAGTTGGTGAGACAGCAGGAGGCTATACACTGCAGCAGACACAGCACAGAGGGACTCAGGACCGCCCTGTGTCACCTCCCTCTGTACTGCGTCTGCTGCGGTGTATGGCCTCCTAAATAAAAGCACTTATCCAAAAAAACCACATTACATATTGGAGAGAGTAGGGAACACAAAAAAGATGCTGTATTCGTTTTTCCCTAACACAATTCTGGACTGGAATCATCTTCCGAGTGATTTGGTTTGCACACCCAATTTTCAAACAGTTATGCAAATGATAACTTAATGTACCTTATGTTATGTTATTGTTGATACTAGTTGCGAATTCATTTCTTGTTTTCTTATGTTGTGTTACCTTGCTGACATTTTCCTATCTTTTTTGCGTGTGATATGTCATTAGTCCCCCTACAAGAATGCCTCATGAGTGCTGTAAGTAATTGTAAAGAAGACACATTCATGACAAAGACTAAGATGGCCATGCGTTAATTCAGCTGTATTGTTATCGCTACGAATCTCTGTGCTCGAACTGGCTGACCTTGGACTGTTTTCGCTGGTGCTCCCGTGTTCCCAGTTCCTTTCAATAAACCCCCATCTTACATTTGGTGGAAGTGTGGAGTAACAGGCCTGGAAGTCTGCAGCCGTACTCTCCCGACACCTGCGATGCCACATGACGTTCAACATCAAGCCGTGCAAGTGGGCCCAGCTGTTGTCTGTGCCGGCTCCCTTTGCCAACAGGACACGGCCATCTTCAGTGGGACCAATGAGCAACATGTCGAAGATTGGTTCACATCTTATGAGCGGGTGAGCCCTTACAACAAATGGGGCAATGCAGCGAAACTAAAAAATGTAATTTTTTATTTCACCGGCTTGGCTAACCTGTAGTATCGGAACCACAAGATGGACATTTGAACTTGGTCTGCCTTCAAGACAACCTTTTCTGATGATGGTGGATTTTTATGGTGCAAGGGCATCTATGGCAAAAGAGTGCCATGAAGACAACCTTCTCTGAAGCGTTCGGTCGTTCTGCTGTCCGGAAACTCCGCGGCGAACAATGCTTGCACTAACGGTCTCAACAGGTCGATGAAAGCTTCACAAGCTTTGATGTTCTTAACCTATGCAAACATGTAAACCTCAACATATCGGAAACTGACTAGATTAAACACATCTTGAAGGGTATTGATGATGATGCCTTTCAGATGCTGTTGACGCTCGACTTGCACACCATTGCTGAAGTCATCACCCTCTGTCGAAGCTTCAAGGAGCTGCGCAAGCACAGGGTCCTGACTCGTCAGCACCCCAGACAGGTTGAGTCGCTTGCTGGGCTGATGCCAGCAGCTGACACCTCCTCGCTGCTGCATCAGGTCAAAGACTTTGTTTTAGAAGGAGTGGCACATCAGCTCTCTCTTTTGCTGAGCCCTAGAGAGCGAGCTCCATATTTGGCTCTGGCTCTTCGACATGCCATCCAAGGGCTGAGGCACTTCCGCCCACCCATCCACCACCATCTGTCACCACTCTGCTGACATACACGAACATCGTCGCCAGACCTCGACCACCTACCTACCTTTTGCCTCCAGTGAGCTGCGTGAGCTGCGACTCCTTGTCTTGGAGCGGCTCCGCGAGTCAGCAATCCCTGGCGCACCATCGACAGCCGGCCTATTTGCTACACTTGCGGCTTGCCTGGTCATGTGGCATGGCTTTGCTGTTGTCTCCTCTCTCCGCACCACCTTCTCAAGCTCCTGCATACTGGCGTTCCACGAGTCAGCACTCCGGTCCTGCTGAGCCGCCGTCCAGTCGTCCTTTTTCTCCTGACCGTTCACCTTTGCCGAGGTGTCACTCTGTCTCTCTTATGCATTGTCACCCCAATACTACTCAGGAGAAAAACTAGGAGCCGCAATTCCTGAGGCGAGAACTGCGCTCCGTCGAACTTTCCAAGGCCTCACATATCCATAGGTAGGCGAACTCACTCATAAATGGACTCACCCGGGCTCACTCACACTCATTTCAGATCATGATCCGAGTCGTGAGTGAGTCCTGACTCACATTCAGATCATGATCGGAGTCTTAAGTTCGGACTTATGTTCAGACCGCACTCCGAGTCTGGGGTCACATTCGGATCATTATCCGTCGCGGTCAGTACGTTTGAGTTCCTGCGCACTCGTAATACTTATTAAGCATCTAATCCAGATGATGATGCAAAGCAATTTCATCGTTTCCTGATGTAATTTCTGTGGCTTTTGCACTCTAGGTTATTAAAACACGAGAAATGTTTATTGGCTGCCGTGCTTGGTCTCATTGGATATTACCTGTGTCTGGCTGCAATATGCTTGTTGTTCTTCTTTTGCTGTTTCTTAATTAGTTGCAAAACGCATGCAGCGGGCTCAGATCTTTGTGTCCCTTGAGGGGCAGCTACAGTAATTTTAACTTATATAAGTCATTAGGTCTGAACGTTAACCAGTTTTGTTACCCATAGCACCATATGTTTTACCTTTAATTCCTGCTTTCTTATGCGTACAATGTCCCAAAACATACTGGGCGCACAGTCAGAAGGCTAGACCTTATCTGGAAGAAAGGAACTCATACATGCGAATGTCGAAACTTAACGCGGATTTCTTTTTTGTTTCATTATTCCGCGCTATACCGTAGTAATGGAAATGCGAAAAATATCCTTACATTTACAGCGCGGCACAAAATCGACCATACGCTGACCCAAACAAAGAAAAACGACATGAAGACAATCACGGGCAAATATTTCTTGCAAACCATTTATTCGCTCACTTCTCCTGTTCCTCAGTGACTGGCGTATCTTTAAATTTCCATGGTAGGGCGCAAAGTGGCAGATAGAAGGAAAGCGATGATGTGAAAGGTGCGGGACAGTCGATGGCAGGTTTTTTTTTTCTTCTGGTTAGGGATCGTTTGAATGTGCCAAGATTCGAGTAAGAGCCTTTTTGGTAATTTGCTACGGTCCCGAGGATGATGCTTTCGTTGAAGTTGATTCTATGGTCTGAGTCTTCGGAATGTTCGGCTATCTGATTGTGCTCACTTGTGAACTCGCGAAAGTCGTTTTTGCGTTGTTGCGTTGCCACATGGACAAGTTTCAGAATATTGAGCGTGCTCCAAATGAAAACCCTCGTTCACAGACGAAATGTTCACAGTCTTGTTCAAAAAGAAGGTAGGAGGTGCCTCTTTAGCTGTATGAAAGGGAAGTTGTTGAAAGTACACAGGAGAGAAGCCCAGAAAGCTTTCCAGAGAATATCACTTTAAGGAGTCCAGTGATATTCAACACACGTACTGCGCCTTGCGAAAGAGATCACAGCATTGTCGCGAGGAGCCCTCCTACCGCAGCGGCGTGTTGGCGGCGTCGCTGTTCATGTCGCCCTGAGTGCGCCGCGGTACCTTGCTTGTTACGCGTACCCGGAACAGGGTGATTGACAGTTTCTCTAGAGGAAGACTGCAATAAACGTGTCTTGTGGAGCTAGAACATTACTTGGCTTGTGCAAAAACCAGGCTGTAGCCAGAAAGTCGTGGCAGAGACGCCGCACGTGAGTAACGTCATCACCATTATTGCGACTTTCTCCTTCCAAGAAGGGTAAGAAGACTTCCGCGATGAATGGAAACAGGTCTGGAGGCGACCCTCCTCCTGCCTTGGGTACAATACACCCTCACTCAGGTAACAAAGCAGACCAAGCTCAAGCAAACTTCTCCAAAGGGTGTTGGCTCAGGATGCGAGTGGCTGACCCCCTCCACCGCATTGGCGAGATACCACTGTCCCGCATGACTTGATGTACATGTAAACAGTGGCTTGTCGCCTCCGCGCGGTACACTGGGAAATGCGATGCGCCCCCGTCGTATTCATGTAATTATGGCTAGAGATTGCACAAAAGGGAAAGTACTCGCCGCCGCAGTGATTTGGCCTTCAGTTGAATCGCTCGCGTCTACACCATCAGGCGGGATAGCAAAGCTTGACCAGAGGCAGCAGTTCATTGCTGATTAAGTATGCGACCAACGCAGTGAAACAATGTTCACCTCCCAAGTCCCCGAGAAAAACTCGGACAAGCAGTGTTCTCGCATTTACGCATCATAAGAAATGCTTAGGTGCCCACATAATTTTTGTGAACTAGGGAGCCTGTTTTCGGAGGCGAGCCTTGCCTCTCTCCTACCTGCAGATGTGTGCAAGCTGCACCGCTACACAAGCGTTTGTGTGTCCATAGTAAATCGGTTGGACCCAAGATGTTTGGTGGGCTGATCACACCCTAGAAGGCACAATTTTTGCTCCCGTCCATGAAGTGCAGATAAGAAAGAAAATGGCAGAGGATGCAACCCTGACAATGAGGCTAAACAACATACTCCAGATGGGATCCGTTAAGGGATAATAAGGAAGAAGGGTCACAGAGGTTAAAAGCTGTATAATAGGAAAATTAGTTTATAACAACTATATATAGCAGTACCGTAAATAACAGTGGCTCTTACTGCTCTTTAGAGGGGCGTAATATATGGGTCAAACACAGAAACAGCCAGATTTAAAGGCTTGACAATAGGATTAATTCTGGAGAAAGGGTCACACAGCATAGAAACAAAAAAGGACAATGAAAGCAAAAATATTGAAACACCAAAAGCAGTGTTTATGCTCTAAAAGTTGCCCAAAATCGTTAGTGAATTAACACAAAACCACTCAAAAGTACAAGTACAGGTGCCATAGTTGCCACATGTAAATGTTCTTTCAGGCGCGTAAGCTCGGCCATTGGGCGTAAAGCAGATTCATCTATCCGATGTGAGCTTATAGGAGTCGTAAGTCAAGGAGAGACTGGCTGAGTCATGAGTTGAAATGGGCGAGTGAGCCCGAATGAGTGAGCGCATACGAGTCGCGAGTTAAGATGGGTTGTGACTCGTGAGACGAAATGAATGAGCCCAGATGAGTCGTGAGTCGAAATGAGAGTCCACATGAGTGAGCCCAGATGAGTCGTGAATCCAAATGAGTCACGAGTCTGAGTGAGACGTGAGTTGCTATGTGTGGTTTGCCCCGGATGAGTGGTGAGTCTGAGTGAGCCCAAGTTAGTTTTTATCCTAAATGAGTTTTAGTTCACAAGTTCGAGTGAGCCCATGCCTTTGTGAGTTTGAGTGAGCTCGTAGGCTGACCAAACTTTTTTGAGTGAGCACTCGTGATTTTGCCGAGGTATGCACATGTCGCTTACTAATGTGATCGAAGTTTCTGTCGAGGGCATTTCTGTCATGGCGCTTGTGGACACTGGTGCTGGGATTTCTGTTATGAACGAAAAGCTGTGTCGCTCGTTACAGAAGGTAAAGACGCGATTGCTGGACTTTCCCTGCTCACAGCCAGCCCTGATTACAACAAGCCGTCCATAGCATGTGCCGCTCGAGTTATGATTCAGGACTCCTTCTTCATGATAGAATTCATCGTGCTGCCTTCCTGTTCCCATGCTGTTATTCTGGGCTGAGATTTCCTTTCCTGCCATGAAGATATCGTCGAATGTGCTCGAGCGGAAATCGGGTTCTCGATCTTCTCTACCCAATCCTTTCCTGGACACTACTCCTTCTGTTGCCTCTGTTATAGCCCTCGCCGCCGAAGACATTGACATTCCCCCATGCTCTTCCTTTCTTGTTAAAACTTTTCTTGTCATCTAAACAAAAAACTAATCCCAAGAAAAAACTTAAAAGCTCTAGAATTTTGATACCTGGCTTGTTTAATAGTCGAAGATTAAAAAACTGATTTTGTTTACTTTTGTGACTGGCTAGCGGAGTGATACAGTACGCTGCGTGCCGTGGCCCAGTGTTAACAACTGCTGTTTTTTTTAAGTTGTATCCTACTATGGTTCTTTGCAGTTTTGTGTTTTTCACTTCCAGTGGAAAGTTCCATGAGCTGGTCCACGTGTGCGCTCCGGCATCTAGCTATGGGTGACCGTATGGTGTCCGGGATTTCTGCGATGCAAAG